>CAUJNA010000421.1:0-145637 GCA_963377175.1 Effrenium voratum | reverse complement strand
TCTCTCTGTGTCTCTCTGTGTCTCTCTGTGTCTCTCTGTGTCTCTCTGTGTCTCTCTGTGTCTCTCTGTGTCTCTCTGTGTCTCTCTGTGTCTCTCTGTGTCTCTCTGTGTCTCTCTGTGTCTCTCTGTGTCTCTCTGTGTCTCTCTTGTGTCTCTCTTGTGTCTCTCTTGTGTCTCTCTTGTGTCTCTCTTGTGTCTCTCTTGTGTCTCTCTGTGTCTCTCTGTGTCTCTCTGTGTCTCTCTGTGTCTCTCTGTGTCTCTCTGTGTCTCTCTGTGTCTCTCTGTGTCTCTCTGTGTCTCTCTGTGTCTCTCACTGTCTCTCTGTGTCTCTCTGTGTCTCTCTGTGTCTCTCTGTGTCTCTCTGTGTCTCTCTGTGTCTCTCTGTGTCTCTCTGTGTCTCTCTGTGTCTCTCTGTTTCTCTCTGTGTCTCTCTGTGTCTCTCTGTGTCTCTCTGTGTCTCTCTGTGTCTCTCTGTGTGTCTCTGTGTGTCTCTGTGTGTCTCTGTGTGTCTCTGTGTGTCTCTGTGTGTCTCTGTGTGTCTCTGTGTGTCTCTGTGTGTCTCTGTGTGTCTCTCTGTGTCTCTCTGTGTCTCTCTGTGTCTCTCTGTGTCTCTCTGTGTCTCTCTGTGTCTCTCTGAGTCTCTCTGTGTCTCTCTGTGTCTCTCTGTGTCTCTCTGTGTCTCTCTGTGTCTCTCTGTGTCTCTCTGTGTCTCTCTGTGTCTCTCTGTGTCTCTCTGTGTCTCTCTGTGTCTCTGTGTCTCTGTGTCTCTGTGTCTCTGTGTGTCTCTGTGTGTCTCTGTGTGTCTCTGTGTGTCTCTGTGTGTCTCTGTGTGTCTCTGTGTGTCTCTGTGTGTCTGTGTGTGTCTCTGTGTGTCTCTGTGTGTGTCTCTTGTGTCTCTGTGTGTCTCTTGTGTCTCAGTGTGTCTGTGTGTCTGTGTGTCTGTGTGTCTGTGTGTCTGTGTGTGTGTGTCTGTGTGTCTGTGTGTCTGTGTGTCTGTGTGTCTGTGTGTCTGTGTGTCTGTGTGTCTGTGTGTCTGTGTGTCTGTGTGTCTGTGTGTCTGTGTGTCTGTGTGTCTGTGTGTCTGTGTGTCTGTGTGTCTGTGTGTCTGTGTGTCTGTGTGTGTGTCTGTGTGTCTGTGTGTCTGTGTGTCTGTGTGTCTGTGTGTCTGTGTGTCTGTGTGTCTGTGTGTCTGTGTGTCTGTGTGTCTGTGTGTGTGTGTGTGTGTGTGTGTGTGTGTGTGTGTGTGTGTGTGTGTGTGTGTGTGTGTGTGTGTGTGTGTGTGTGTGTGTGTGTGTGTGTGTGTGTGTGTGTGTGTGTGTGTGTGTGTGTGTGTGTGTGTGTGTGTGTGTGTGTGTGTGTGTTATTGTTGCTTGTGAAGGGTTCCTCGCGTTTGAAGGGCTTGGCGGGTAGGCGGTTGCCAGGTTCAGGCTTGTGAGGAACGCCTCTAAAATAAGAACGCCTCCAAGCGAACTACAAAAAGCAGCCGCTCATGCGTCTTCGGTTGATCGATCGCTCCACCTTGGTTGGACTTGGTTTTCTGGGCCTCTGCCTTGCCCCACTAATGAGTGAACCAACCAACCAACCAACCAACCAACCGACCGACCAACCAACCAACCAACCAACCAACCACCGACCAACCAAGCAAGCAAGCAGCCAAGCAAGCAAGCAGCCAAGCAAGCAAGTAAGCAGCCAACCACAACCAACCAAAAGAGGTCCATACCCCATGGCCATGGCCATCCAACAGAACGCACAAGTGGGTTTAGGAAGCCGCCCCAATCTTCGGCCAGCTCCACAGCCACCAGCAACTCCCTTGCGACTCCTGTAGCCACAACAGACATCTTGACTGGGCTGCCCGTTTTCAGATCCCCCGCGAAAAGGACGTAAACTGATAGTGGGTGAAATTCGGAAACTACAACTAAACACTAAAAGGCCGAAAGGCTAAGGGGATGGCTGGGAGCCACCAAGTTGAAGGGAACCATGTAAGACACATCCTGTTGGGCAAAGGACCCCCCGTTTTGGGCAATAAATTTGTGCCATAGAAACTCAGGAGGCATGAAAATGGCGCGGGGTAGTTCGGAATCTCTTCTGTCCTTAGCCACTGAAGCCAACCCGGTTTCCCGTTCGCTAAAGAATTTGCTTCTGAGGAATCGGAAAATGTCCCCTTCTTGGACTTTCCTCTGTTCATGTGCAGGTCTGTGTCAAACAAGGGCGAGACCAACAAATGGTTGCTCCGGGGGACCAACAAAAAAATGCTTGAGGTGGGTATGGGTCAACATTAAGCCACCAGGGGAACGCAGGTTTTAGTCTCTGTTGCCATTTGCCAGGGTTCCATCCTGAGTACCTATTTTTGACCCACACCCAGGTGTTTCGACCAATCCACCCCGAAATCCACCAGATCTTCATTTTGAGTGAAGCCCGGGCACGGATCTCCAGGCACATCTTCATGACGGCATCCTGGCATCGGATACGGTGGATTCCCAGGGCAAGTGAACCAGCGACGCAGAATCCGTGGTTTTTGGTTGTGTTAAGTCTAAGTTGAAGGGCGTCCAACTTGTGTTTCCCTATGCATACCTGGGACAAACGAACCTCCACACAGTTGCAACCAGTCCCGGAAGGTACTAAAAGGAGGCTCTTGGGATTAATTAACCCAAACCTCTAAACCCGGCAAACAGAAGGGATTCAGGAGGTCATAGGCCACGATTTCCAGGCAGGTCTGGCATCGTGACCACGTCCAAGTAAAACCTTCAGGTCCCCATCCCACCCAATCAGGATGCAATCCGCTAATGCTGACTTCGGATTGGCCCGGGCCGCACGAATCATGGGAGGTCTCCCTATGGAATGATATACTTTAGTGGTTTCCTTTCTTAGGGCGCACTTGGGTGAAATGGTCACTAAAGTCCTCCAACCATTTTAGTGGCACCACTTGTTGCTGACAGTTTGCTGTCTTCCAAAAGATTTCCACCAAAAAGGCTCAAGCCTACAAAAATCCGTCACAAGACAATTGAGGCCCCTCTTTTTCCCCTCCGCCCCCCGCCGCCCGCGACGAGCCCCGGGCCTTGCTGCCCAAGAGGCCCTCCACGGCCGTGAGGATCACCGGCCCCGGGGAGGCCTTCCGAGAAGGCTCCGAATCGAAGGTTTCCGCCCGATTTTTTTTGCTGCGGGGTCCGGGAATATACATACACACACATATATATATATATATATATGTACATATATATATATATATGTATTTATCGATCTATCTCTGTCTGTCTGTCTGTCTGTCTGTCTGTCTGTCTATCTATATGTGTGTGTTTTAGAAAAAGAAAAAACGCACTCACACACACACACACACAGAAATCCCCAGGCCCGGTTGGTGGGGTTCACCCAGCCATCTCTGACAAACTGGCTTTTGGTTGAGTGGGTCGGAGGTTTGGAGGCTTCCCATTTGCCCTCTGCAAAACCCAGGGTGCAACCCTAAGAAATCGATCCAACAACCCGGGCAATTAACCTGACCCTTGGCCCCTTGGCTGCTGTGTTCTAAGCCACAAATTGTGATTTTCGGATTTGCGCTTGCCGTCGCCATACGCCTTGCCACCGGGGAGCATTTGAGAGCCATCTGCGACCTTTCGCCTCGAATGGACCTTGAAAGCAGCTCCGGCAACTCCTGTCAGCAGCTCTCAGCACCTGACTCTCCGAGACTCCAGCCTTGGCGGCTGCCCGAAGATCAGGACACCTCTCATCTCCGGTAGGTACGTTGCTTCCATCAGCTGGCAAACCGAACGCCGTCTTGGCCATTGAACTGAACGAAGCAGTCTGATTCTTCACTTCCGTGGCAATACGCACCGAGCTCCGGTGAAATGCCATGAAGTCGAAACACCATTGGACCCACAAGTGGCTGCCTATCGCTAGGCCAGCCTTTTGCAGCTGCTGAACTACCTGAACCACCTATGTGAGAATTTGACCCCCAAGCAAGAAGCAAAATTAAAAGTCTGATCCTGTGTCCAGTTTTGGTGAACTCTCAAATACGGAACATGGTCAAAACTAATTTCCTGGGTGAATTTGCCAGGAACATGTCTAGACTTGTTGAACACCGTCTCAAAAGCGTTGCCCAGTCTGGACAAGGGCACCCAAAGAATCGGCCGATCCGGGGTTGACCATTTCCACCATGGAACCTGCAAAGGAGGACCCTGTTGATGGCTATGTAGCGCCCAGCCAGAGGACCTTTAAAGGAGGCGGAGGGTCGAAGGTCCGGAGCGCCTGAAAGTACTAGAACCAAACATTTGCAGTCTGCAAAGTGAAGGGGGCCGTCCGTTCCCAAGGCGGGTGTGGCTCAAAATTAAAAAGCTAGGGCTACGCAGCTTTTAGTCTTTGGTCCTATTTCCCAAGGTGCCATTTTGTTTTTTTTTAATTTGAGCCACAGCCAGGTGGAGAAACGAGTGCGGTTCGCACCTGCACCGCCAGCGCCAGGGACTCCTTCTGCGCCGGGGAGAGCTGCTCCGCGATGTTGCAGACCAGCACCTCGAGCGAGTCGGAGCGGGGCGAGGCGCGAGGCGAGTGCGTCCCTAGCGAGTCCTGTTGGAATGAGTTGATTGAAGCTTGTCCATGGCCCGAAAATGGGAGACCTGATCACTTGGAGATCCCTGGCGCATTGACGAATGGACAATCCTCCCAAAAAAAAAAAGTGTTTAAGTCCATGAACTCGAGGAGTTCAGTAGTAAAAAGGCCCCCGTATCGGAGCAGAGGCGTTGGCCGCTTCAAGGCGCGACACGAAATCAACCCCCGCAGCCAACCCCTTCCACCCAACGAGTTGACTTCCGATTGTTGAGCCTCTAAGCCTTTAGCGGAAGAGATGCGCACGATTGCGCACGTGACAACTCAAGCATCTGAATCTGGTGGGTGCGTCCGACTCAACAATTGACAGGGGGGGGGGGGGGATGGGGCACGGGCCCAAAACAAATTGGTGCTTTACTTCCGGCTTCTCGAAGCCATGCGCGGGGAGAGCCTTCTACACAACTGCGAGGGGTGGCAAAAGCTGGATGAGTTTCCTACTGCGCTGGCCCTGGGTCCCTGCACAAGCTTTGACCGTTGGCACGTGGGGTGCCTTCCCATGATCAAGATCCCATGGGTTCCGCATTTGGCTTGATGGACTGGCCATAGCGTCTCATGGCCAGACGGTTAGACGGTGTGTTCGGCCACTGACATCTGATCACTAGTAAATGTGAGTTCACCAGCCCCAATGAGCGTTCTGCGTTCGACGAACCTTCACTAAGGTTGTAAGATTTGCGCCACAGCGTACCTTCCGATCTCAAAAGGAGTACTCCAAAACTGGATGTCTTGCTTCCATTGGAACCCAAAGGCAACCTAAAGAATGGATCGAGCCGATTTGGCCTGCCTGACATCCCCGCAAAAACCAAACAAAACCTAAACCACCAAAGCCGAGCGCGCCTGCGACATGGCATCCTCGGACAGCTGGTTGCTGTTCCTGGCAGATTTGTTTCGCTCAAGCAGCTGTGGGAGCAACTGTTTCAGTATCTGGTGGCAACATCGGGGTATGTCTCAAACATGCCGGAAGCCTCCTGAAGGTGTTGAAAAGGAGAGCCGGAGCAAAGCAACCGCGAGGGAACTCGAATTTTGAGACCCATTTTGAGCGCAAGCCCGCTTTCAATTGGGACGTTGCGGCAGTGCAATCCCTCAAATCGGCAGTTGTTTTTTGCTTGACAGAAGTTCTTTCAGGGGTACCAGTACCATCCATTCCACTTCGAAACCACGATGCCGGGATTTGGCCCACTTTGTAAAGAGAAAGGTTCGTGAAACAGCACGGGGTACAGCTGGAGTTAAGCAAAGGAATGCCCAAATGCCTAAGAGTAAGCAACAATCACTAGCAGGGACAAGTAGCACACAACTGCTTTTTCGGGAAATGGGTGGGTAACTGTTGGGGTCCTTGTGCTAACTGAAGTTTGCTCTTACGTCAATGACAAAGCCGACTAAAGGCTTTGTTTGAAGCAAAGTCTTTAGGATGGGAAATGACCAACCGACCGTGAAACAGGAGCCAATTGAATTCTATCGATCCTCAAAGCAGCTCCCGAAAAACATATCCATGGGTGAGGTCCCCATGTCGTTAAGCTTTGACCAAATGAAAGCCCAAGCCTGGGTTGAAAGCAGTGTGGCTCGCTGGCAGAAACCCTCCCACCAGTCGGAAGCATACGTTGGAGTGACATCCGCAGTTCCCCTGCAATTGGCGGCTTTACGAAAAATCATCTCCCCCCCACACACATGTAGTTTCGAGAGTCCTGAACATGAGTGCGCGACCCTTAAGGTCTCCCTGTTCTATGCAACTAATGCAAGGGCGGCCACGAAAAGCAAGTCTGAGTCTTCGGTGTGGGGATCAAGACCGCACAAGCCCAGCGGAGCCCACCCACTTGTCCGCGCCCCTTTGAAAGATAGGGAAATCTCCTCCAGTAAAGCGACATCAGAATTGCCCTCCGGTGGTTTGAAGGGAAATCATTCCGAAAGGAGCTTTACAACCCTTTGAGGGGCCCCGAACCGACAGAAACGCCTCTGCTTCTTCGCCAGGTTCTCAATGAAACTCCTCCCCTGCAAGTCTGCAAGGTCGTACCTCGCTGAAGCCAACCTGGTTCCCAGTTCCCGCTTTCCCCACGGGTTTTCCACGAGTCTCCACAGAGTTTTCCAGTTTGCTCGAATGTCAGGCTCCGCTTGATGGAAAGGGTGGTTCCATGGTCACCTATGTTGGAAAATGGAGCACACCAACCCGCTGATAGGGGGGAAGGGATGTTTCAAACGACTCCGTTGTATATATATATATATATATATGTTCCAGGCCGTGGACCCCCCCCAACCCCCCCCCCCCCCTGTGGGGGTGGGGGGGCTGTATGGTCTAGGGAAACCCATATCTATGGGGGCGGGGGGGGGTTCCACGGCTGAGGGAGCAGAGAGGCAGAAACATTCCAGGTGTAGGCGCAGGCGACCAGGTGTTCTAACCAAATGTGTTCAACGTGTTGTTATGCCTGAAGTTGAGGCTCTTTTTTTAGGGTCATTCACGCGGATGTCATTGCATTGCCAAACCAGGAAAAGCGAGTTTCATCCTCTGTGGCTTTTGTCAATGGATGTTGAAAGCGGGGTAGCAGAAAAACAGTTTTGCCTGGTATGTTCGAAGGGGAATATAACCGTCCTCTACGGTGTTCTGGTAGTTCCATGTGGCGCAGGATCGATTCCACCAATCTTAGGCTTTATCTTTCCGGTTAGATGGGGCAGGGTCGTGAGCTTCGGCAAGGTGTCTAGGCGGACGTTCGTTTTGGGCGGCTTGCGAAGCTCGAGTCGGGAGGGGGGGGGCGGGAACCGCCGCAGAGCGGCATGGCCTAGATGGAGGCTGTCGGGGAGAGGCGCCGGGCGGCATGTCTTTGCCGCTGGAGGTAACTCCACAGCGGGCTCCACGGAGCCAGGCCTGGGGAAAAGCAAGCTACGATATCAGTGTTGTGTAGATATATATGTTGCTTCAGCTTGCTTCCTGTTTGGGGAGACAACAAATGACGAGAAGCAAACTTCCTGTCACTCTTGCTGCAGGAATTAGATGCGGCTCTTTCCTTTGTCCGGCTTTTCCAGAAGCATGGTCTTGGAACGTACTTCTCCTAGATTCTTCGAAGAAGAATGCACTGGTGAGCAGGCCGCAGCTGTCGACACAAGCCTTTCTCCAGCATCTTCCCGCTCCTGTGACCATGACTTTATCACATTTTTTTCACGCTTGGGGTTCTTCTTTTTTCCAGCGGGGAGAAGGGGCACTGGGAACAGATGCTTGTCAGGACTGGCTCCAGATGGATGCGCACTTCTTTATGCGCCCTAACCTGGCCTCCCTGGTCATGGTTGACTTGGACGACCATGACGGATCTTTACAAGATGTGCTGAGCCTTGCTCCTCGAGCACTGGTGCAGACATCCCCACGTTGCTTCCAGATCTGGTATACGCTCGATCAGAGGTTTGCCGCCTCGGACGCTGCCACCGTGACGAGGGAGCTGAGTCAGATCCTCGGCGGGGATACGCGGAGTGCCCGCACGACTCAGGTCGGGCGAATGCCCGGCAGCATCAACAGAAAGCCACAAAAGATGGCTCCTGCCATGCTGCTGCACTCATGCCTACAGAACCTGAACGAGGCCCAATACTTGCACATGGTGCGGCCGCCTTTGCTGCGGCTGCAAGGCGGAGGTGTCCACGTGGAGGCTCTCAAAGACAAGCCCGTGGTGGATAGATCTAGGGAAGACTGGGGCATCGCTTGTCGCTACTTCGAGAGCCATCCTGCAGCGACGGTTGACGATGCTGTGCGGGACTGCCAGCTGACCGCTACTCGCCCCAACCAGGCAGGTCCTCTTTTGGAAGCAAGGGCCCTCTATATTTTTTTAGGATCATTTTCATGTGTGTCTGCTTGCTCCTGTTTGACACTGTCGTCCTTGTTCAGGGTATTTGGGGTAGACCGCCACTTAAGTCAGTCCATCCTTGCATGACCCGCAGGAGTACTATGTCAGAAGAACCTTCGGGCAGGCGCTACGCCATGTTCGGGAACAGCTCGGGGACCGTTCGGTGACTCCGGCATCAGAGTCAAGTGCCGCCGGTTCTGGCGGTGTAGTCCCTGCTCAGCTTGGCAGTGGCTTGGGGGGTTCCCACAGCGGCAACGGCGTCACACGTGACCAGGTGTGGCAGATCGTGCAGGAGGCCTTGCGCCAGCGGGACCGTGCAGAGGCTTTGCGCCTCTTGTCGGGTGAGCAAGAAGAGACCTCTCTTTGCTTCCGGGCAGTGGGCCAGTGGGAGCGGGGTCTGCCTTGAGTGCAAGCCTGTAGACGATCGCCTGCAAAAGCGCGCCAAGACCTCCAAGGTGTGTGCTCTCTGTGCACAGGATTGCCCTCGCGCTGACTTCTCTGCAACGCAGTGGGCCGCTGGCGCGGCGGCAAAATGCTGCCGCTGTGTGGCCAAGGCTGCACAGGATTCCATGAAGACTGTCAAGACCTGCAAGGTCTGCTCGAAGCTCTTATGTAACTTGACGATTTCCAGCCGTTCCCTTAGCTTCCAAGGATTGAACGGTTTAGCGGGGGCTTCCATTTAATCTACTAAATGTCAACCTTTTAGCAGGGGATCTCAGGGCAGCCCAGGCAAGGACGAGTTCACTCGGACACAGTGGGACCTGCCGGCTGCTGCGGGGTCTGCCTGCAAGAGCTGCTGCCAGCAGCGGGTAGCGCACCGGCAAACCAGTTTTGCAGATGAGCGGAAGCGCGTGCCTGTGCTGGCGCGCTCACTGTGGCCCCAAGGCATTGCCCCTGAGTTTGCGGCCCGTTGGATTCTGGAGGCCGGCGACTTGGATCTGCCAAGCGAAAACCTGAAGAGCTACCAAGCAATGCTGGCCAGACAGGGTGTTGCCTCCTTTGCTGAGCGAGCTCCGGCACCACAGAAAAAGAGCGCGTTGGGCCCTGAGAAAAAGCTGCAGTACTTGTCTGCGAGCCATCAAGACATGGCCCACCTGGGCGGACGTGACGGCATACTGCAGGCTCTCAAGTCCACAGACCTGACATGGCCCCTCATGAAGCTGGACGCAACTTTTTTTGTGGAGCGGTGTCAGGATGGGCGGGGCAACGTCTACTTGAAGGGCGTGCGTGTTTCCGGGTCCCTCCCCCTGTTGAAAGCAAACTGGTGAAGCTCAGATGGGCGGGGCGTAGTCAACAGTTTCCGGGCCCCTCCCCCTGTTGAATGAAAGCCAATTGCGAAGTTCAGATGGGCGGGGTAGCATCAACTTAAAGGGCATGCGTGTTTCCGGGTCCCTCCCCCTCCCCCCGTTGAAAGCCAACTTGTCACGATCAGAGAAGAACGCGGAACACACGGAACCATTTTACGCCTTGTTTGGCCCTTTCAGCAGCGCAGGATTTGTCCCATTGCAGGATGTTGAGACGAGCGAGATGGCTTTTCTGCATGTGACTGTTGCAGCTTGTCATACACAGCTGTGCATTCCGCATAGACCATCTACTCATATGGGCGCACCTTGTCAGACTGACTGCCTGGGAGTCGATCAGTGTCCTTTGAGCCTTGCTCACGCTGCAGGAAAGAAACACGCATCGCTAAGGGGGTAGAGAGACGTGACTATAGAAACGTGACTAGAGACGCGACGCGAGATGTGACAAGAGTCCGCTTTCGTGTCCGCATTCGGGTTCGTGGCTTCTATCAGGTTTTCTTGGTTTCATACCTGTTATTGGACGCCCTGACAGGAGTGCAGACGGAATACCACGCGGGACACCATTGAGTCTCGGCCTCGCCACTTGCCTCGTCCAGGGCAAGCTGGAGACGTGATCGGATGGGATCTGAAAACAGTGGTGCCGGTGAGGGGGTCCAAATGGACCATGCTTCTAGCAATCGACTTCACGTCGTCGAAGGCGCGAGGGTTACGGAATCGAAGATGAACAGGTTGGTTCCGTCATGCAGGACACACACCGCAGAAGCGGCCAACCTAAACCCCTTGAGGTGTGGACATGGGACCTTGACTTCAAGAAGGCCAACCTCCAGGAAGTCCAATCGAGAATGATCAAGTTTTACCAAGAGGTCGAACTGCCCTGCTGCTGCTGGACGGACAATGGATCGCAGTTCCGCAACCTTCTCTCAGCGGCGATTGAACTCACTCTCGGTGTCCGTGCGATGACAATACCAGCCGGTCGTCCACAATCGAACGGGATTGTTGAGATCAGATCCCGAGCCGCAAAAGCAGTGGTCGTTTGGCCCCCTTCTAGAAAGCATGTGAGCTGAATCTCCTCCTGCTTGCAAAGCTTAAAGGTAAGGGCTAGCCCTTGATACCTTGTTGCACCCCCCCTCCGCTGTGATGTCCGAGGAAACAAGATCTTAGATCGCGCTGTTCAAGGAGATCGAAGCCGATTAGGCACGGCCACCGTTGCCTACAACCAGAAGAATCTCACCACATGCGACTTGCCCCCGGAGACACTGTGGAGGCTCCTCAGGCCACAAGAGAGCAGATGGCGGTACTTCAACCTGAAGGCAGCGGCTGAAGCTCCAGCGACCATGACTGATGGTGAGTGGCACGCCTTCCTGGACGCAACGCAATGGGATAAGCAATCTCTACAGGATAGAGCGAAGGCCCTGCACGCCGTCATCAACCCATTGCGGCGGGCCATGCAGAGCAAGCAGCTGCGGGCGCAGATGAAGACCCAGATGAAGTGGCTCCGCAGAAAGCACAAGAGGGCAGCCATGCCACTGCTTGCGGGGGACATAGTGCTGTCCAGAGCCACACAGTACACGACACGGTGTGGGCCGCATAAGTTCGAGACGAAGGGCGGTGGTCTGAGGACGTGGGCCGTGCTGCAAGTCCGTCAAGGATTTGTCCAGGTGCAGGATGCTGCGACGGGCGAGATTGCCTGGAGACACGATTCGCACCTGAAGCTCATGCCGCGGGCCGTGGCGGCCGACAATGACAACCAGAATATGTCAGCGATGCAGTCTCCGGAGACGGTGATGCCTGCGTGGGACGTCGTCCGGGCTGCCGCGGATGGTGCGTGCCTTTTCAGGTCGCTGGCTATGGGCTGCGATGCTGCTCGTGGGGCCACAGCTGCTGCTCTGACAGACGATGCGGGTAGTGCGGCGGAGATGCGCGAGACGCTGCTCATGCACTTGGAGTGTCGCGCAGACAACGCAAAGAACGATGATCTAATAAGCCTTCAGCTGCAAGTGGAGGCCGAGATGCTGGACGACCCCATTTGGATGCAGGACCATGCTGCTGATGCCTGGTCGTGGCCGGACTACTTCGCCTTCATGTCACGCCCTGGGAGTTACGGCACGGCCGTGCATTTGCAGACTTTCGTGGAAAGCCACGAGATGGCGATCGAGGTGTGGGAGAATATCGCTCCCCATGGCAAGCTCACGTGCACGTGGCGCGAGGGCGAAGCCTTTAAGAAGGCTGTGCGTCTTCTGCGGTCGGGCAACCATTATGATCTGCTCGTCCCTCGGAGACGGTTGCGGCATAAGACCAGCTGCAAGTGATGGTCCGATCAAGTATAAAAGATGTTCTTTCGCCGCAGAATCAGACATGGAGGTGTTTTGACGCATTTGGAACATGAGCTTTGTGGTAGCAACTGATCACCAGACATTTGTGCACATGGATCTGCTGCTCTTCTCGCATGTCTCGAGAGCTTGCAAGGGTCTTTGGTGTGACGCCAAAAACCATGGATCCAGTCCTTTGTTAAGAACCCCTTTTGTTGTTAAGATTGACACAAGAAGAAAAGCTACATTTTTTCAGGGTTTCTTTTAAAAACACTCTTAGACCTTTTGAAATCAAACGGGTGTGTCTCTTTTTAGGGTGCCCCTCGGATGTGGTGTTCAAGGGAAACCTCAAAGACACCCACCATTTTAGCGGGTCTCCCTCAAAAAAAAAAACACGCGGATCGCACTTCCGGCGGTGAGTGGTGGGGTTGGTGACGAGGGTCGACATAGTTTCGTGCGGATTTGCGTAGTGGCAGTTTCTTGGAAATCTCGCGGGCGAGTAGCCCTCAGGCGGGCAGGACGGGATCTGGGACCACCAAGGGGGGGGGACCATACCATTGGGGGGGGGGGGGGGGTACGTGGCCCAGGGACTGGTACATATATACATATTTATGTAAACATATGGTAACTAATTCCTTGGTGATCTAAGCTTCCGTGGTCTCCAATTGCCCTAGACCACCTGGACAAGGATGGAGCTGCCGATGCGAAGTTCCAACTGCCACCACAAAATTTGCGCCAAGGATCACTGCTTTCCAACACCTCGCATAGCATCGGCTCCGCATAGCCTAGCATGAAAACCTGCTTTGAATGCCTTTAGCAGCCTGCACGGCACGTCAGAAACAACACAACAACAAACACAACACCACAAACAAACAACACAACACAGCACAGCCCAACCCACCAACCAAGCAACAGGCAAAGACACAAACACACAAATACACAAACGCACAAACATACAACATACAAAAACACAAACACACAAACACAAAAACCCACAACCACACAAACACCAAACACACGACAAGCACAACCACACAAACAATATATTCATTTGTCCGGCAGCACCCTTCCCTAAATGGGGTGGGGGTGTCTGCATTTTACATCCCTTGCTGGTTTCTTTGCCGGAGGAAACCATTGTTGTGGGCAATGTAGCACCCAGCACACCAATCGATGCATAAAACATGTGCGTGAGAAAAGCAACATGTCGACGACCCCCACCCCCCGCCCACTGAGACACCCGGACTCTACGAATTGACCCCGCCTTGCTTGAGGCATTGGCGTTGGCGAGATGTGAGCATCGAGGGAGGGGCGATAGAACTGGATGCTGAATGTTGGAGTTATGAAAACACGCTGCACAAGAAGCTCCCCTACCTCAGGGAAGTATTCTGTGATTAGCCTCTGCTCCAATCTGCTCTAGAAAGACTCTTTCCCCGAGGGACGGATCACAGCACTTCACTCGCCATGTTTCTTCTCCCAGGCTCACACACAGGGGGGTGATGCCCCGACGTGAGATGCACCTTATGCACCATGGAATCAGCCTTCATGTGGTTTGCTTGTCTGAATCCGTGTGCACTTGTCACGCTCAACAACCAACATCAAGGCAGGAATTGCAGTTGATATGATATGCAGCTTCACCAAGTAGCTCCATATATGTCATTCTCCCACACGACCAACCAGGACAGAACACAAAGATCAGGCAAGCGGCAAGCAAGGCAAGCCATTGGTTTCAAAAACAACGCTGCACGCAGCAAGCTGCGCTACATCTCTTGAACTCTACCGGGGAATGGCAAAATCAAGACACAAGTCCTGTAAACGTCAGTGCTTTGAGAATGAAAGACATCCCGTTTGTTAGCAAGCAACACAAACTCAACACCCACGGTCTTTGAGCTTAGAGGTGCTAGGCCTCATGACGCCCCAGTCACTAACAACGTTCTACCGTTGATAGAACGACAGCAGCACCTGTTGAAACCCTTCAATTGGGATATAGACTTTTCACCTTGGGCAATCTACCAGCCGGATTGGATTTCTGCCGCATCTTTATCGCCTTGCGATCTCTCTGCACTTGCGCTCAGAGATTGTACACCTAGGCCTGTGGGTGCGCTCTTTCCAGGGAGGCGGATTTGAAGTGGATGCCAATGGTTTTCGTTGAGCTACGACAGCCACTAAATCAAGGATTTAGACATGCCAAACAAATACGAAACACACGGACCTCTTTTGCGGGAAGCGTCCTGGGACCGCTTCCCAGGCTTTATCATTGTCTCCCCCCGAGCGCTTGCAGCCCGAGTTCCAAAAAAAAACTTTTGGCGATTGCCCCTCCAAGCGAATATGGGGTCTGGAAAACACACCGTTCCCCAACACTTTGAAGCCGTTTAGATTGGAACGAGCATTTGCCGATGGACTGCCATGCACCCTTGGCCAGTTGAATGCCTCGTCAAATCCTAAATACCAGCCAAGCTGGAAAGAGAGATCACGCTGGGAACCCTGTATCAAATTAGTAAACAACCTCTAATCATCCACCAGAACTCGACCCTCCCAAACTAGGTCCATGGCAGCTTGCGCACAGTGAAGCGGACCTGACGTCTGTGGGGGGCAGACGGCATCTGAAAAGATCGCCCTGAGAGCTATAGTGACGGACAACAAAATAGAACAAGTAAAGGGTAAAACAACCAGGTCAAAAACTTGCCGATCATCGATATGATGGATACAAAACGTTGCACGAGCCCCATGTTTGCATCCCTTCGCTTGTGGTAGCATGGACGGTTAGAACGTGTGGGGGGGAGGGATTGTGGAAGTTGTGGTGAGCAAAGCCTACCCATGTGTCTGTTTTGCTCATTCAAAGAAAAGGCTGTGGAGCTCATGTCATCAGAGCACTTTTTGCCTCGCAGAACAAACTGGCATTACCAAATTTAGAACTGGCCATACTAAACGAAGTGCGGGTAATACTACAGTTCGCGTTGCTCATACTACATTAAGCTGCAATTGCATTTTCAACAAGAGATTCTGCGCCCCGTCGCAGCTTTTTTAGAGTCAGAACAGGACAGGTGGCTGGGTAAGATTAAAATCGTACCAAAAGAACAACCCCCGCCATAGTAAGGAAGCAAACCCAATGAAACGCAGCATGCAACAAAGTGTTTCTCCAGGGGGCGTGCTCTCTATGTTGACCGATGCGAAGTTTCTCCAGTTGTGTACATATAAACAAATAAGTAAATAAATAAATAAATTAATAAATTAATAAATCAACAACTAAATAAGTAAATAAATCATATATATGTGCAAACGGTGACTTGCTTGGGATCAGCCTAAGGCGACCAAAGAGGCAGTAGAAAAATGCCCGCCCCCCACCCCGCGCCACACATGATTTGCTTGTAACCACCGTTCCCTAAACTCAGAGATTTAATGTCAATGTATAGTACCAAGCGAAATTTCTAAAAACACCCAAAGCAACGCGACGGTAGCAATTACACACAAACACACACCTACTTCTCTATGGTCTCAAGCTGGTCTTAAAGTACCCACCAACCACCAAACCCATGGTGACTGTTCAGATTTTATAGGTTGGTCAAAACAGTGTCAAAACGGTGGAGCATGAAAGCCAGGCTGGGGCCGGCCCTGGGGCAAATGACCGCCCCAAGTCTTCAGTTGCACCGATGAGGTTACATCAAGATCCAAAAACTTCAGCCCTGGCCACGGGTTTGACCCGACTAGTAGAAGAACTTTCCATCTCCGGTTGCTTGCCCTGTCTCGTGCGAGTGAAAACAAGGAAAGCCAACATCGAAGCCACACTAGGTTCAGCAGGGTACAGGGGCTATCCATACGGGTCGACGCGAATCACCGTATACCCCCGAGGTCCGAGCGCAGGCGCTCTTGCCACAGCCAGGGGGGCCAATCACCAAGGCTGCCTGCGGCAACTTAGTGGGGTGAAAAGGTGCGTAAAAGTGTGTGTGTGTGTCTGTGTTTGTGTGACTGTGTGTGTGTTTCTGTGTGTGTGTCTGTGTGCGTGTGTCTGTGTGCGACTGTGTCTGTCTGTGTCTGTGTGTGTGTCTGTGTGTGTAGGTCTGTCTGTGTGTGTAGGTCTGTCTGTGTGTGTCTCTGTGTGTGTGTGTGTCTGTGTCGGCGCGCGTGTGTGTGTGTGTGTGTGTGTGTGTGTGGGTGTCTGTGCGCGTGTCTGTGTGCATGGGCGTGTGCGTGTGCGTGTGCGTGTGCGTGTACGTGTACGTGTGCGTGTGCGTGTGCCTGTGCCTGTGCGTGTGCGTGTGCGTGTGCGTGTGCGTGTGCGAGTGCGTGTGTGTGTGTGTGTGGGTGGGTGGGTGTGTGTGTGTGTGTGCGTGTGCGTGCGTGTGTGTGCGTGTGTCTGTGTGTGTGTGTCTGTGTGTTTCTGTGTGTGTGTGTGTGTCTGTGCGTGTGTCTGTGTGTGTTGTGTGTGTCTATGTGTGCGTGTGTGTCTGTGAGTGTGTCTGTGTGTGTGTGTCTGCGTGTGTGTGTCTCTGTGTGTGTCTGTGTGTGTGTGTCTCTGTGTGTGTCTGTGCGTGTGTCTGTGTGTGACTGTGTCTGTCTGTGCCTGTGTGTGTGTGTCTGTGTGTGTGTGTAGGTCTGTGTGTGTGTGTCTGTGTGTGTGTGTCTGTGTGTGTGTGTGTTTGTGTGTCTGTGTGCGTGTGTCTGTGTGTGTCTGTCTGTGTGTGTCTGTGTGTGTGTGTCTGCGTCTGCGTCTGCGTCTGCGCCTGCGTCTGCGTCTGCGTCTGCGTCTGCGCCTGCGCCTGTGTGTGTGCGTGTGCGTGTGCGTGTGCCAGTGCCAGTGCCAGTGCCAGTGTCAGGGTCAGTGTCAGTGTCAGTGTCAGTGTCTGTGCGTGTGTCTGTGTGTCTGTGTGTCTGTGTGTCTGTGTGTCTGTGTGTCTGTGTGTCTGTGTGTCTGTGTGTCTGTGTGTCTGTGTGTGTGTGTGTCTGTGTGTGTGTGTGTGTCTGTGTGTGTCTGTGTCTGTGTCTGTGTCTGTGTCTGTGTCTGTGTCCGTGTCCGTGTCCGTGTCCGCGTCCGCGTCCGTGTCCGTGTCCGTGTCCGTGTCCGTGTCCGTGTCTGTGTCTGTGCCTGTGTCTGTGTGTGTGTGTCTGTGTGTCTGTGTGTCTGTGTGTCTGCGTGTCTGTGTGTCTGTGTGTCTGTGTGTCTGTGTGTGTGTGTGTCTGTGTGTGTGTGTGTCTGTGTCTGTGTCTGTGTCTGTGTGTGTGTGTGTCTGTGTTTGTGTCTGTGTGTGTGTGTGTCTGTGTGTGTGTCTGTCTGTGAGTGTGTCTGTGTGAGTGTGTCTGTTTGTGTGTGTGTGTGTCTGTTTCTGTGTCTGTGTCTGTGTCTGTTTCTGTCTCTGTGTCTGTGTGCTTGTGTTTGTGTGTGTGTGTGCTTCTGTGTGTTTGTGTTTGTGTTTGAGTGTGTGCGCGTGTGTGCGAGCGGCTTTTTGCGAGGCTACTCGCCGTTGACTGTAGACGGAAGGATAAAACAAGTTTTTTTCAGGAGGTAGACATGAGCCCAAGTGGATACGACCTCACGGGTCTTGCCCCGCGCATCTAGCAATTGCCTACCCCCGGTGCTGGCCGAACAAACGGTCCTCAGCTTGCAAGTGCCCACTACAAAATGAACAGAACCAAAAGCATGGAAAACAATGAACACATGCATGCCAAGAACTGAACGCATTGAAGCGTGACCAAACTCTTGAACTTGACACATGTATCTTGGTCCTGGTGAGACATCGCAGAATCCCATTGAAAGTATCCTTTCAGAAGATCAGACAATGCCGGAATGGTTTGCCCCACCAATTCACGCACAGCAAGCAGGAATCCCCCAAGCGAGGAAAGGTCGCCAACTCTTGAGAGGCTCACTAAGAAATTGGTTCAATGCTGCGTGACGGCATCTTCGCACCAGTCATTGGGCTCCGCCCGCAGTGGGTTGGAACCAAATACCAACGCGGCAAGTAGCCAATGGAAATCATAATCTCAACGCCCATGCAAGCCTCTGGCTGTGGCAAGCTGATTTTCGCTTTTGCCTCTGAAGCACTCGGATTGCTGCTAGGCAAAGTGTGATTGCCAAAGCAAACGTAGAAGCCAGGCCCGTGCGCTTTCCCCAGGCCTCTTGGCCCTTGTTGTTGGGCCTGGACGGGACCGCGCGGAGTAACCTCTGTGGAACTCCACCAGTTGTCGAGGTCCCGATTTGTTAGAACTTATGAAATTGCTTCTTCGAAGCCCTGCACTGGCTGACTCACATTATTCGAATGATTCCAATGGCTTTGGGATGTATGCCTTGGTAAGTAGGCGGCTCTAGGCGAAATAAGTCGCCAAGGCTATGAGGAACCAGCCCCTTATCTTTGGGGCACTGGCGTGATGCACATCTACGGAATGGAGCTGTTTCATGGGATTTTGGTTCGGCTCCAATAGGGAGAACCCCCAAAATGACTGGTTTTCCTATTGGTTTCTACTTGGTTTCCAGCCCCAAAGAGGGTAACCATGAGTCAACAAACACATCCATTTGTCTCTCATGTGATGTTTGGGCAAGCCCCCCCCGGCTGCCTAGGCAGCTCCCTTTGAATGGCCGGACCGGGCTATTGTTATGTCTTATTTTCAGTTGGAACTCTTCACTTTGGGTGACACCCCCCCCTCCAATTTGTAGCACCTTGAGTAGGATGGCAAGAGCTTCAAGTAGGGCCGAAAAGAAGGGCTTCCTTTGGGCTGTGCTTTCGGCCGCCATGGGATCAACCAAGCCAGGCTTGACCCCCCCGCCCCTTAAATTCGTCGCCTGCCTCCGAAAACGACAGGTCAGTTCGGGAAACAGCGCAACGCCAAAGCGGACACCAGGGTTGGGCCAGCCCGTGGTTAGCAGGGTTGAAGCAGCTTGATTTGAGCGACCTCAGCAAATAGTTGGCTTCGCTTTCGAAGAGGGTCATGGTTTTACTTAAAGCCTTGCCTACCTGTGACTACTTCACTTTAAAATGGATGGCCACCTCCGAAAGGGTATGGTGACCCATTCTCTTTGCCTAGCATCTCTTGTTTGGTGGAGTGTTTGGCCAAAATGAGCTACTGTGCTTAACCAAAGTCCTAGAAAAGCGGGACCCCGATGGTGGTTTTACGTGGGGTTCCCTTGAAACGAACATGAGAAGGGTAATGACCGAGCCTCAAGAACAAACACACACACACACACACAGCCTCGCTGGTCTCCCAGTGAACTGGGAACCTTGAAAAGGGCTAACAAAAATGGGCGCGGGCCGCCCATGCTAGTCTACTGTTGGGTCCATTGGGCTTTGAGCCACACCTACGTTGCCCTGGCTCTTGGTCACCAACTTGTCGCATCCGTTTCCAGCGACTTCCCTCCGTTCTGGGAAGAACTCGTTCCGAGGCGCTTCCGGTCCCCATACCCCAGTCCAGTCCGAGAAAATCCCCTTGCCTCCAAGCCCTCAGCCACAGCCGCAAGTCTTGCCACGCCTGGCGCGCAAGAAACCCGAAGAACTCGGTGGAAGTTTTCTTGCGGGTTGTGCCCTTTTGGAGGTATCACTTTTGGAGGGAACATCCCCTGTTAGTCGAACCCCTTTGGGGGGGTTCATCACTTTTGGATCATCCCCTGTTAGTAGCTTCGTGGGCGGCCTGGGTCCTCCGGCCCCGGTTTTCGGCTTTTCCGTTCTCCGGGTTATTTCCAGGTGTTTCAAATGCATGAATCAAAAGCTGGGGTGGCTTGCAAAACACAGGATTGAAAATCAACAACTAGGAGTGGTTCTTGCGGGAAGCAATTTTGGACACCACTATTCTTGTGTGTCTTTCCCCTCCCGACAGGAAGGGGTTGTTAGATTTGTTTGTTGGAATCCGCGTTTGCGATGCTTCTACACCACGCCCCCACCCAGTATCCCGCCAGAGCAGCTCGCCAGTGGATCCCGCCGACTATCCCGGCAGAACAGCTCGCCAGTGGATCCCGCAGGGTATCCCGCTAGAGCTGCTCGCCAGTGGGTCCTGCCCAGTATCCCGCTACAGCTGCTCGCCAGTGGAGCCCGCGGCTCGCCAGTGGATCCCGAGCGGCTCGCTCCCGCCGACTATCCCGCCAGAGCGGCTCGCCAGTGGATCCCGCTGAGTATCCCGCCAGAGCAGCTGGCCAGCGGATCCCGCGAGCGGCTCGCCAGTGGATCCCGCCGAGTATCCCGCCAGAGCGGCTCGCCAGTGGATCCCGCCGAGAATCCCACCAGAGCAGCTCGCCAGTCTGGTTTTGCTTGATGTCCCGCCCGGCGGACAGTTGGGGTTACATTTCATGTTGGTGACTTCGTGTTTTGAGTGCGCCCTGAAACTCGCAAAGGGTGATAATTTGTGTTGCGTTGGGTTGTGAATAAGCAACTTCGTTTAATCCCCCGTTGGGTTTCTTTTTGGAAGGGGCTTGGGTTTTGTTGTCATAGGCCCCAAGCCACTCGAAAACCATGCTTGATTCACACAACCGTGTTCACGGTCGAAAGCTCGTGAGTGTGGAGGGTGGGGATTGCTCGAAGCGATGTATTTTGTAATACTTGTTTCCCGTTGTTTGGGCTCGCAAAAAAAACAATTCGGAAAAAGATCCCAACAATTATGCAACTCTGTGCACCCGAGTTGGTATTCCACCGCTTCTGCGGAAATTCCGTGCTTTTTTCATTTGCGGATTTTGCCGATTTTTGCGGGCTTTTTGCGGGTTTGTTGTGCTTTCTGGTTTTGTCAATTTGTCACCCAAAGGCGCAAATTCTGAATAATTCTGAATTCTGAATAGCTGATTCTGATTCATGTGAACGGTTCTGATTCTGAGTATTTCTGAATTGGAGGGCTCCTTCAGTCAAGTACCGAATAACTGCGATGTCCAGGGGGTTGAGGTGTGTAAACCAATGTCCAGGAGTGACAATCAATTTCTAGTTGTACCTCCACAACTCGGAGTTTGGAAACTGCGTCTTGCTTCACTGAGACCCTTTCAAAACTGGTAGCCTCCCGATTTTGCATTAAATGTTCATGATTTGGAACATCCAGGGGGTCAACATTAACCCCGACCCCGACGATCTGATCTCTCGGGCCTTCTCTGGTCTCAGCTGCTTCTGATTGCTGGGCGCATGCTTCTCGGCCCAGTCCACCTGAAGCGACAACAAAACCTCAGCCCAGCCGTGGGAAACAAGCCACGGGATTGTGGTTCTCCATTCTAGGTCCTCCAGTGGAGAGGTTAGAATAAGGGCACCCTTCTTTCTGCCGTCTATTTTACTAGGGGAACCCTCCCCCAAAAAAGGGTAAAAGGGCACTGCGGGACCTGAAGTAGTTCCCCTCTATGAGGGAGCGGTGGGACATGTCACAATTGCGGAACAGCGCACCGCGTGTGATGCGAGAGTGGGTCATCCCAGTGATTACCTTGCCACTTCTCTCAGGGGACCCCTGGCCGGTTCCATGCTAGTCAGTGGGAGGGTATTTGTTAAGAGCGTAAAGGTACGGCAAAGGACGTCCGAATCACACATTCACTTGATGAGTATTCCAAAACCAGTTTCGCCCAAGGCATTTGTTGAAATGAGGCCCTCCCCAACCCCAACTAGGAAAAACGTGGGTGAAGCCCCGCTCCATACATTGTGGCCTACCCATTTCAGGACAATCCCCATGAATGTCAACTCCTTTTCACCCACTGCAAAACTCAAGTTCAAGCCCACGCCTTACCATTTTTTATTTTATTTTATTTTTTTGGGGGGGAGGTGGGGAAACAACAGCTGAACTAATGAAACCACCCTCAAAGGTCTGAAAATGGGCCGCTGGCACGCAGTTCCACTGGGCAACTGCCTGCTTTCAGCGCAAACATTGGCATTTCCATTTCGGCCCAGGGGAACAACAAAAACTTGCATTTCACAGAGCTGCACAGTGACAAATTAAGTGGGTGGCCACTTCTGACCCACTCTGATAGCTAAAGCCGACCTTGCTGCCTACTTCACCATGAAGCTGAACAACATCCACCTCACGTGGCTGGCTGATGGGAAAGCATTTGGGTATGTGTCAGAATAGGGGAGCATTTGACTGTTGGTTTCCCTTTAAACCAACCCCACCAAAAAAAAGCAAACCCATTTGCCCAAACTTGGCAAGTTTGAAAGGCCCAACCAAAGAGCCTGGGTCCATCCAGGCTCGCCGTTCTAAGCACCACGCCACGCCGGCCGTTTTTGTGCATAGCTCCTTCTTGGAGCCTCGCCATAGGGCCGCGAATGCACAGCCATGCACAGCCCAAAGGACTGAAGACTCAAAGCGAGCGCTTTGCTTCCCGATTGACCAGTGATTGTTCATGGGCAAGGGCGTGACGCAGAAAAGTAGCAGTCACGACTCCAGGACCAGTTCCCTTCGAAGCCAACGGGCGACACATCACAAACATCAAGTAGAAGGACACTTTGCTGGGGGTAGTCGTGAGAAAACACCCAACAAACAAAAACTACGTATCACAAACCGAGCAAAGCCCGTTTCAGGGAAGACATAAGAAACATCACCATTTCTGCCAGAAGTGTGTTGCCCTTCTCATCCATGCTTGGGCGCCGACAAGACTTGGACAGCCGCTTCGCGGCTTTGCCTCATGGCGTCACCGTCAACGGATTCTCCCCGGGAGCGAGAGCAGCCCCCCCCTCTGACTGGGAAACATGCAGTGGCCCTCTTCCATGCATCAATTCCTGGGCTGCCCTCACATCCCCTGCTAAAAACCTATTTTTTAGTGGGACAAGGGGCATGACTCGGCAGAGTTGATCTCGGACACTTTTTTGTTTTCTCGAAAACCACCTACACAACACCACCTGCACACATACATGCTTCAACTTTGGCCGCGATGAAAACAGCAACATGTACACCCCAGACTGGTTGATCGTGATGCCATCCGCCCATGTTGCAGCAACTGCGCCCTCGCAGGCGCCCAACAACATTCCTGCCACGCGCCGTAGTCCCAACTATCCCACGACCGTATCTCCGACTGGCCATTGCTTCCCTCCTCGCTTGTTGTTTCACAAATGGACTTGGCCCAACCTCGGTCACAACATGTCACAAATGTGGGTTGTCAAGCATATGCCCTCGACCCAGGTGCCGCCCTGTGCCACCTTTGATAAGAAACACCAAAAGGCCCCTAATCTCCCCAATTCTGAGAGTTGACCTTCGGAGAACCGAACGGCATGCTGCCATCTTGGGATATTAAGAAAAGAACTTGAGCTGACATTCTGACATCTGAACATCATCTTGGATGCCAAAGACGGGTCCCTCAAAAGGAGGCTAAGCTAAGGCTCGCACGGGGCGAGGCATCATGAACTTCCACAGGGACCACCTCGCGCACGGAACGGCTATTTGCACCAAGAAACGTGGAACCCAGAGGGTCCTTTTCAACAGAAAATGGTCCTGTGCCAGGACCCCCCCCCAAACATCAAGTTACATGTGAATTGGTGGGAGGGTACTGGTTGATAGACCAGCCGCCAGCTGGTGCGAAGCGGATTTCGTACATCCAAATCCCCGAAAAGTCGGAATTGAACATTGTTTTGTGCAACTGGCTTTAGGATGCCAGGGAACAGGTATAGGATGCCACAAAATTGGCTGGTTTCCGTTTGGTTTTCCTGTCACGCCGCGTGAATGGTTTCACACATGAGCCACTGAGCCGCAGCCGAGGCATCCCCTTTTGCCAGACCAAAAGCTCTCGAGTTGACCCAGAGCCGCGCAATTCCAACAGCATCAACCCCAAGGCGTGCAAGCAGAATCCAGAACATGACAGGTGAACCCAAGTCCCCGAATGACTACGAGCACGCTGAACTGCGAAAGTGGAAAAATGCCGCCCAAAAAGCGCTTGGTGAGCGCCCCCGCAATTGCAAACTAGCTCCTCCAGTAGAGAGGTTCGAATAGGGGTGCCCGATTTTTTCTGTAGTTATTTTAGTAGGGCAACCCTCCCCAAAAAAAGGGTGAAGGGCACTACTGGGGGACCCAGGCAAAGCACATAGCTTACAAGCCGATCATGGACTTGTTTCTGTTCAAACTGTTTTGCACGGGATTGTCTGATGAGAGCCATGCTCAAACTTGTTCCCTCTTCCAATGGGTCTCTAAAATACCTCGTTAGGAGTCCACACCGTCCCTACCAACCCCAAGTGATAGGGTGTTCGACCACGGCGCATGTGAATATGCGCATTAATGTATTTTGGGTTGTCTGAACATTGGGGGTCCCTTCCAAAATGGTTTCCTGCTGGCTTCCTGCTAAAAGCAACCAAAAGGAGGTTTCCAATAGAATGACACACCCGAATCTGCTCGCTTCATGTTCGTCGCGAAACGGCCGCGCCGCCTCCTGCACCGGACTGATGGGCCCTCGGTCAATGAGTGTTCCGTCTGAGGAGCTTCCTTTGGGGAAATCAACAAAGGGGACCCTGTGTCGAAAGGGAGCGGCAAGAAGGGCAACAGCATCAAACACATTATTCTCTTATGGCCACGAAAATCATTTGGCTAAAACCCATTGGAATGAGCGAGGCCTGTGCGTTAGGTACGAGTCCTGGAAACGTGCCCCTGCCAACAATTGCTCTAAAGGTTGCCATACATCAGGGGCACCTACTCCAGGGGTAAGTGATTCAGGCCTTAGATGCTCAATGTGTTTTGCGGGGCGGAGTCTTATTTGGGGATTTCTGCTGTCCGGACCCAGAAAGTCATTACATCTGGGTTTTGTGGTAGTCCAGCATTGGTTAAAGTTGGCTTCGTTTTGGCTTGGCACTGCTTGGGTGTTCTAGGAGCTGCCCTCACTAAAAGTAGACCCACATGAGAAAATCCAACGCAGGCCATTGAGGGCTACCCTTGAGCCCCACAACAAACTAACCTTTTGAGCCCTTGGCCAAAAAGAGTCATCAACATGGAAAGTCAACAGGTCAAAAGCTCGTTGATTCGGAATTCGCTTTGGGCACGTGAGTGAATGCAGGGCACACCCAAACGCGTAGGCTCAGTCTCTGCTTCAGATTTAGTTTACGAGAAAAAATGAACTCGTTCTGGAGACCCAGAAAAAGGAACTCTGTTGCCACCGGCAAACACTTTGGAGGGCACCTTTTCGGCTTTCTGGGCGTCTGACAAAAAAACAATGCCCATGCCTTTCTGGGATTCCCTTGGAAAGATTTAGAAGGGAAGCTCGCAGGAATCGTTTGGCACATGTTCATCAATAGTATCCTATATTTTGATTCAACAATCACACCCATAAAGACACCTCCCAGTCAAGATTGGCAACCAAAAAGGTGGCGTGCCGCCCGAATGTGGGAAATGCCTAAGGCCGCCGCTGCTGATCTTTGGCCTGGGCACAATCGGTGCGAACATGTGAGGTTGAATTGGGTGCGTCTGGTCTTTGAGGCTGCCCTTTTTTGGGTTTCATGAAGAAACTATTCTATCTGGGTTTGTGTTTTTGAAGGTGCACTGTTTGGGGTGGTTTGCAGGAGAACCAGAACAACACCCACTTCGAAGGTTCTGTCTTAAGACACAGGTTTGCACAGCTGAAAGTCGATAGCACAATCCCCACAAGCAAACACCAAAGGGGGTGACCGAACCGAAAACAATTCTGCCAAGAGGAGACTCAAGGAACCCCTTTACGAATTTACTCGGCCTGAAGATCAGCCTTTTCGCTGGCTGTTCGGAGAGGCCTCGTGAAACATGCGGTCTTATTAAGGTAACCTGGACGAGCCAAAGCCGAAAATGTAAGACTATGCCATAGAAGATCTCAAAAGAAAGGATGGGCTATAACTTATGCTTTCCCACATGTTGATCTCACACACGGCAATATCAGTTTCGGGTTGTCAGAAACAGGACCACGCGAATTACGCGTGGTTCCCGTGGTTCCCCGTTTGATGGTAAGATCCTTGCTTCAAGGCCATTAAAACCCGTCCGACTAGCATTGTCCTCCAGAGACTCCGATGCCAACATTGCCCTTCAAGTCTGGAGTCATCGGGGTATCATTCTTTCTTAATCGGAAATGGACCCTTTAATTCACGTGACTCTGATGTGGATATTTGCAAAAATCACTTTTGAAGATGCCCCCGTTTGCACTCGCAGCGTACGCTTGGCTTCCTGAGCTTCCTGAAAAATTCGGAATTTGGAGCTCTGGAAACTTCCCCTTTCCAACGACCAGCTAGTGGTAGGCTATGCGTGGGGGCCCGGAATTGCTCTGCATGGGAGTTGGAGCAGCGGGCATCCCCTCTTTCTTTGGGCAGCACCACCCGGATCCGGCGTGCCGGGGGGGGGGTCAACCTTGCGTCCTTGGGTTACTGTTGCCCCCCCCCCCCACCAAAAAAAAGAAGAAGGAAAGACAACAGTTGGACTCCGTGCGAAACTAACTCCGCATGTCCAACCACAAAGTTCCAGGCCTCAGCCACCTTCAGCTTTGAGGCTATGCGACCTGTCCCCGGATCCCAAGAACCCACTGGCGAACTGGCACGGGGCCTGGGGCCCCGGCCCAGGCCCCGCCAGCTTGGCAAAGCCTTGACTCCTGGGTAGGCCAACTGCTTGGACATGTAACCCTTGAACAGGGGGTGATGGACCCACAACCAGCGGCCATGGGAACAAATCACTGGGCAAGTGGGTTGGGGGCAACTGATTGGACATGTACGGGCCAACATGGAGACTGATGTGGGCAGTTGCTCTATGCTTGAGATCCTTCACGGAGGTTCCGGGTGCCCTCTGAACAGCAACGGAAACGGACAAGGATTCAAAGACGGCAGCCCAAATCCGTGCTTACCTCCAGGTCGGGTACCCAAGGAACATGGAACATCCTGGAACCTAGGTGCCCCTGAAAGACCAGACGGCGGGTTCAGCTCACAGTTGGCATGGAAAACGGAAACACGTGGACCACAGGGCTGGATCAAATGCGCAGCCGGCACCTGGCCAGACCTCAGGGCCGACGGTCGCACGCAGGCAAGGGGCGAAGTGGAGAGGCAAAGCAGTTCCCGACACTGGTGGCCAGTGCTTCCAAAGCACAGGAGCGATCATCACAATCCAAAGCCCATCTTCACCCGTTGCCAGCAAGCACCGCGAGAATCCAAAGGGATCTACTGAGGACCTGCGAAGGGCTGGACCGGTGTCTGAAGGATGAAGTGCGACTGCATGTCACACGAAGCGAGTTTTGACATGTGTGATCGGGCTTAAATTGGATCTGACTGTTTCCAGAGGCCTCGAGTCAAGTGCTGTTCCAACGGCGGGTGAAGCTATGCAAGTGGAACTCCCAGACCCCGGGTCCCGGGTTCTGAAGAATCACCTTTGCTGAGGCTGCGGCCAGTCAAATCTGCGGCGCTTCGGCTCCTGCAACCAGGGAACCGGTCTGACGCCGAGGTGACATGCTGAGCTGCATCAAGAGCTTGGTTGAGTCACTCGTTCTACCCCTGTGTTTTCATTTCGCACTGCTGCCTGTACTGTCCAGTGGCACTTCTTTGGGTGTGATTCATTCTTCAAATTGCCTTCCACCCCAAGCGCGCTTCCAGGATTGGAACTACAGCTGCCGCCCACTTCTTGTTGCCCTGGACAGACCAGTGCCCCATCTGCCCCCAATCTGCCGGCTCAGACAAGGAGCAGGGAGGATTCGGCGCTACCACGTCCAGGAACACCCGAGAATCCCCCAGTTTTTCGGCAGCACTTCTCCAGCATTGAGACATGTCTGCCGCGAAGGCTGCCTGGTCCTCTTGGCTGCCGATGCAAGCACAAATCGAGTCGGGCGAGGCCAACAAGACGCAAATCGCCGCCTCAGCTCGTCGTTCCCGCACCCGTTCCAAGAATCGATGGAAGCCCTCCGTGAGCGCGTCATGGCCCTTGTCCGCCAGGCTCCACCAATCATTGCCCCCCAGGTAGATGACCACGGCATCGGGCTGCCACTCATCCACCACTTCGGCCTCGCTGGTACCCAGCGCTCGGGCGTATAAGTCATGGAAAGGCGCATCCGCAGAACAGCCCATTCCATTCCACACCACACCTGGGTGGCTCAATCCACGTGGTAAAAAAGCTTACAGCTTACAGTTACAAGCTTTTGCTGCTCAGTGGGGAGCAAATTCTTAACCCAACAAGTAGAAGTCCAAAGATCCCACCAGCTGGCAGCCAAAACACCCGCCCCGCTCCAGGCGATGTTGTGGAAGTCGGCGTCCAGTGCCTTGGCCGCCAGCGCGGGCCACGCCTGGTTGCCGTCTTGGTGTGCGATGTTCACCGTCAGAAGGGACCGCAGGCCCGGCGCCCCCGGCTGGCTGGGCCCCAGGTTCCCGAAGCCTGAGGTCTCCGAGTCGCCCAAAAACTCCAAGCGCCGCTCCTAATGCGTCACGGACGCCCAGAACAGCCCAACCCCCGGATTGACAGCAGACGCAAGAACAAAACCCCTCCGCCCCAAAAACCTCAAACGGTTGGCTTCCCTTTGGTTTCCCTTTAGGCCCAACCCCAAGTCCATCCTTCCAAAACAACCCGCCGCACACCCGTCCCGTCCTGCGTGTCCTCCTCCAGCTCTTCCAAGGTCCCATCCTCCAGCACCACCCCGTGCAGCACCACCGGTCCCGTGGGCTTCTGCATTGTGCCCCCGATCCGCGACTCCGTGCGCTTCTGCACCTCGATCACGCGCATCTCCGAATCCGGGCCCGGCAGCTTCAGCGGGTAGTCCCGCACCTGGGGGTAGGTCCTCACTGGCCCATTGGACACAAAAAAGGGGGTTGATTCACCTGTTCTTGCACCAAGAAAGGGGGTTGATTCACCTTTCTAGGACCAAACCACTAGGTCGAAAGGTCGGGCTTGGACTGAGCGTCTTCAGCACGCAGAGCAGGCTCGCATTCACCAAGACGTTGAAGTAGTTCCGCGCCCCGTCCATCCGAAGCCAAACCCGGCTGGTGGAGGTTTTCAGCTTGAAGCTGGTGCCTTCGCGAAAGCAACTCCCAAACAAAAAGCGGGACAGGAACAAAAGTCCCTTTTCCCAAGATAAAGGGTTCTCTTCTGACCAAACCCGAAGGGAAAATACGACTGTTCAAGGTCAGGAAAGGTAAAGGTTAATGTTGACCCCAGATTTAAAAAACCCGCGTTGATTAATATATGGGTGCCCCTGGCTATAGTGTGGATTCACTGTTGGAGTGAAAAGAACCCCCCTCCTTTTTGTCCTAAACCAGCATGAACATTTAGACCAAACACCAAACTCAACCCCCCCCCCCACCATCCCCCCCACCATCCCCCCCACCATCCCCCCCACCACCCCCCCCGCGCCCATCCAAGGCGCAGGGCCAGTCGAAGCGCACCGCGGCGTCCTGGATCACGCGGCGCCCGCGGAAGCGCAGCCGCAGGTCCGTGGCGGCCACGAAGCTCCTGGGCGGCGGCGCCTGCGCCAGCTGGGCCTCCGGCACGCGCCCGGGCGCCGCGCCCATGGCTCGAGACCCGCGAGGGGCGTCAAGTCAAACAAGCAAGCAAGAGAGCAAGCAAGCAAAATGAAAGAAAGAAGCAGGCGAACAGAACCTCTGCCAAGCTTGCCAGTAAACAAAATGGGATTGGGCAATGAATGCCTATGGTAAGAGATTCCTACACTTTGGGGGCAAATGGCAGCAGTAATTGACCCGCCTCCGTTCGTCAAGACAAGCGACATCCGAATTGAGGGAATCCAACTGGGGACATTTTTTGTGAGAGTGAAAGGGACCGGCCCAGGGTGTTGAAATACCTATGAACGCGCGACACTGGTGATGGCCACTTCAAACAAAATATTATTTTGCTCGTGAACTGGGTTGTTCAAATGATGGGTGCCCCACTACCGGCATCAGGATTAAGGCTTGAACCACCCGAGTTCTGCGTTTTTGTTCTTTTCTTCCTCTTTCTGCGCTCTTCAAAACGCATTGGCCAATCAAATGTTCCATAGTCTCGGCACACGATTGGCAACCAACATCCTCTCGCAACCCAAAGTTGGGGACATGCGGGCTGCTCAACTGCAAAACTGAACCGCAAGTCTTTCTACTACTCCCCCCCCGCCCCCGCGGTACTCCCTCGCTGTCCTAGTTGCAGCCCCGTTTGGGGCGCGGCTAAGGGCATGGAGGGTAAGAATCCCGTGCGTGTTCACTTTCCTTGTTCGGGGGGGACCCACGCATGCGCAAAAGGCCAGGGATAGGCCAGGATTACGGGTTGCTCCAAAGACCGGATCATTACAAGGGTCAACATCTGACCCCTGGCAAAAAAGAAGAAGAAAACCAAGCCAACGTCAATCCCTTGTCTCATCGCTCAAAGAAACCCTCTGGTGTAATTAACCCCTTGTGGATTTGATCGCCGGCAAACCCACCGAAACAAAGGTAGGTGTTTGGCTCAAATGTGGCTCCCCGTGGTTCCCTTTATAACAACCCACAACAAGGACTACCTAAAAATCTGCACAGCCCAGTGCACACGCAAATCAGATCTCGCCTGGTCGGCCTCTGCGTCTACGTCCACCTGCCAACCGAAAACCCGCCCTTGGCGCGAAAAGCAAATTCCTTGGCCCGGCCCAGCGCTGTGCACCAATCAAACTTGTAACCAGTTTCTGTGTTCCATTTGAAGTTCTGAGACGACCCCTGGCTGGACAAAAGATGCGACTTCGTGGCCGTCTGGCCGTTTGGTGCCGAGGAAAATTGGCAGGGGATCAGTGCTTTGAGCTTCGCCCCGAGTAAATCGATGAACTGCGTGCTTCACTTATCGCCAGTCTATTGCATATGATCCTGCTTCTATGCGCAAACCTTTGGGAAGGGCCTCTCATGGCTGACCTGTCGCCTGGTAGCTTCGACACAAGTCACCTTGCCCGTCGGTGCTTAGGGAGGTTGGGTGGTTCCGTTGACTCTGCCAAACCTGCGCACATTGAACCCTGATGATCAACCCTTGGATATTCTTCGAGTTGCCGGACATCTCTAACTAAGAGCAACTGGCTTCCAACTGGGCAGTTTGCGGTGTTGATGTCTGTTGGAAATGCTTCCAAATGGGCAGTTTGCGGTGCTGATGTCTGTTGGACATGCTTCCAAATGGGCAGTTTGCGGTGTTGATGTCCGTTGGAAATGCGGCGTTGTTGCTTCCCGTCTGGCCACCATGCAACCTTCCAAACAGAGTTGGAAAAAAGAAACCAAGGAAACACCGTAAGGCGATCATTCATTATGTCCTGAGCGAGTGGTCAATGCAAGAAACCAACCTGCCCCCTCTTTGCCAAGTTGCGGGAATCTCACAGAATCTGCTTGGACAATCCTAGTAAACGGGCCGAGCAACAAACCAACCAACCAACTAAACAACAGACCAGACAACTAGCCAGGCATCCAGCTAGCAAAGCCTAGCCAGCCAGGCAGCCAACCAACCAACGACCCAGCCAATTGTCCAAACAGACCCATCCTACCCACGCCAGGGCTAGACATACAAACAAATTCCATTCCTGCACAAACACCCTTTCTGCTCCTCGGAAAGCAATCTTCTCGAGGGGTTCTGTGCATGTCCATGCTTGCCGGCGGGTTGACAAAGTCAGTCCAAAATTCCAGACCCATCAACGCACCCGACAGACATTCGCGCGCCTCTTCCACTGCAACGGGGTTCCTGAGTAGTCTACGCAAAGGAGCGAACCCCTGACCCACGCTGAAGCCCACACACCACATTTGGATCCGCTGTTGCGATGTTCAACTATCATGATATAGTAAACATGGTTTAGCAAATTCAGCACAACCTCAGACGAATGTCAGTCAAGGGGCCTGTCAAGGGGCTCCCACAGATTGCTACTAGCATGGCTTTAGCTTGCAGATTGCCAGTCAATTTTGCAACCCTTACCATGGTCCAAACCCAACCGTGACCCGAAGCGTGGACAAGTGAACAAAGGGAACCCTTCCTTTTTGGGAGTCCTCATTTTTAGAGGGGCAACCACCCAGGGTTAAAAGTACCGCTGGGAATCGTAAAAACATGACATTGCACGACATGATGACCAATTTTTCGGCCTTGACAAATTTGCTGACTCCGGCGCAACTCATGATGTGTGACGTGTATGGCTTCTCTCTGAGTGCGGGGCGAGGTCTGCTTGGAAGCCTTCGGTCGGGGCAGCTTGCTGTGGCTGCTTGGCAAAACCTTAATCATCAATCAAATGCACGCCTCCTGCTACCAAACTATTGAAGTGCCTACTCCCACTTGCAGCATCCCGGGTACAATGCCCATCTTGAGAACCCACCCCAACCAAGGCACACAAAACCCACAGGCTACCACCTTGAACGCCAGCAACGCTGCTGCTGCCATTGTGCGGCCACCGCCACCAGCAACAACATTGGTTCTGACAGACCTGCTTTTGCCCGTCAACCGACCTGCATTCGCTTGTTCTCCTCCCACCCTCAAAGGTCCCAACCAGCACCCGAGGGCTACCCGTCATTTCCATCCCCCCACGGGAGTGCCTCGGCTTTGTCCTTGAGCCTCAGCTACGCGGGCAGTCCGTTTGCCTTACACCCTTTTGCAAAACAAAGGGACGCAAGCAAAAAGACGGGGGTTGCCGTTCTCCTGCCGTGTTTGTTTTTGTATTTTTGGCAAAATCCAGGAGCCCTAAAACACTTCAAAGGCGGAAAAATCAGCCAAGAGGAAAGGTCAACAAGGCCAACCCTGGGGCCGGTTGAAACAAGGCCTGGGGGCCCCGTGGCCTTGCAGGAATGGAGGGGCGCCGCGCCACCAACCCACTTCCGGAGGAAAAGTCTAGAGCTTTGTTTGCCACAACTGCGTTCCCCAAACAATACAAAAGCCACTCGAATTGTTTTGCGCGCGAAAATGTATATGGCCGGAGTGAGCTGAAGGGAGGGAATACGGAATGTCCGGCATCTCAGAAAGCCCACCATGCGCAAACGCCCAGCCGACAAATTCACCATCACAGAGTAGCACATGCCTGACAACATGGCAGGGATTCAAGTTGTCCTTGGCATCAAGAAGATTATGGGTTGCATTTCCCCTGAGTTTCACTCAAAGGTGACAGGGCAGGAACCGTAGACGAGCAGGCAACCACTTGCAAAGGTTAGCCAAGAAAGGTCAACCATTCAATTCTGTCGTGCTTGCAGCCTTCAACCCCAAAAGGCCAATAAACAGGGGCAGACTCAAAAGGCCGCTTGGCCCTGGAGGATGAAGAGGAAAAGTACCCAAAGAAGTGGCGACCCTCCCACCAAACGTGGAAGTGAAAAGGGTAGCATCGTAGTCCATGTTTGGAGGGAGGCAGGCGGGACATGTGCCTTCCCAATGTCTGTCTTAAAAGCCTTGGTCTATTCATATGGCACAGGCCGGGCCATGTCTTACACGTGACCATGTGAGGGGTATTCAGAACCGTTGCAAAGTGGCACTCTTGACACCCACTGATGATGGCTGGTTTCATTCACCACAAAATATTTAACAGTCAAGTGACCAGAAACCAATGAGTATGACCAAGGCCGTTCAGCGGAATACCGTTCTACCCGGGTTCGTGGATTCGCTTCGAAACGAGCAAGTTGTCACTTGCAAAGAGCTCACCGAAAGACGAGCTCACCCATGCGAAAGGGATTTGGTTAAGCATTCCTGATGTCCATTGAGCAATTTGCCAGGATTAACTCAAAGGTTTGTTCCAAGTCCTTCCAACAGACGCCTCCCGGGGGGGTCCCTTCGGCATAGGCGCCAACCAGCTTGTGGCCAAGGAGCCGAAAGCCCAGACGATCTAGGGGCCCCTGGCAGGTTGTGATGGATGCTTAGGAGGAGATAGCGTTGGGATGCCGAAGGCTGGGGGTGAAGATCGGAGATGCAGACTCAGTGGCAAGCACGAACTGCATGCACAGACGAGCGCACATGATCAAACATGCTTGGAGGGGCGTGAATCAGCGCAAGCATGCTCAAGCGCGCACACGGGCACAGACACAGACAAAGATATCTATCTATTGTAACATAACAAAACAGAATGATATAGATAACATGTGTACATATATATATATATACGCCCCGCTTGTGCATATAGACATGTAAAAAACAAATTACTTGTGCCTATATATTTATATATATGTATAGATACGTGTATGTATACATACATATGCATGTTCTATCACGTCGGATGGTAAAACGTGCAAATGTTGTATATATACAAATAATATACATACATTTGTATGACATTTGTATGTATATGCACGTTGCCCATGTTTGCATATGTATTGTGGAGGCAAGCACCCACACATATCGTTCCGTTTTCTCTTGAAAGCCATGCGTTCTTTTAAAGTCCGCCAACCTAAATGAGTACTAAGCTCTCAACCATACGGAAGCTTTTCACTGATGTCGCCAGCCTGTGCTTGTTTCCCGCTCTTCCCTCGAGCAAAATGACTGCTGAAAGTCGCAAGAAAGCGCGTCTGCTGAAAATGAGGCATCGCCATGGATCCCTCCACATGGTTGGTTTCGATTTGGTTTCCTTTCCAAGGCATCTAGCAAATCGGTTCCCTTCCTTGAGGCATATTGTTGCATACCCCAATCAATACGCATGGAACTATTCTTGGCAGCCGCCAGCCATACCACGCTCTAAGGGTCTTTCTCAAGTTCCCAGCAGGGGCATGAGCACCAACGCTGGGCTGGCATTTTGGCCGATGCTGGCCCCACTGGACACCGGCTCATTCTCAACGGCCCGGCTACCTATACTCAGGCTCCCAACAAGAACAAACATGTGCAAAAGTTGAACTTTGAACCCTGCTCTTAACATGTGTTACCCAAGGAACATCACTCACTTGGGGGCATGGCATTGCAAAAATAATTGCGCACAAATAGATAAGTATATATTATGTATATCTATACAAATATAGACATATAGATGCTCATGCAGCCGCGCCCACGCTCCCAAGCGCCCACGCGCCCACGCGCCCACGCGCCCACACACCCATGCGCCTGCGACTTTCGCTTGCCTGACGTGTGTTCTCCAACCGGTTGCGAGGGTTCTTCCCACAACCGTCGGCATTCAGAAGCCTCCGACTCTCGGCTTCTGGCACAAACAAAGGCAACTATCGGTGGCACAAAAGAAACTGAGATACAATCCAATCCCACAACCCGCACCTGCAGCAACTGAGCCCAAGAAAGGTGCGAAATGGACCTTCTTAGAAGCGGTTCATCAAAGAGTTCTGAGAACCATGCTGGTGGGTAGTGCGGTGTACTACTTATGGACAAACTTCTGCACCAGTTGGTAGGAGGCTTCTCGCAGTATTCATAGAGCTTCATCCATGCAGGATTTGTTCACCCATAGTTTGGAGCCGGAAATCTGGCAATCTTAATTGTTTGGCTTGGATTTGTGGTTTGGGAATTGAAGCCCTGGTTCTTGTGGCATGTGGGAAACCACCCAGAACCTCCAAGAGGGAAGCAGAATGCTGATTTGCCCCACAAGGTGATCCCATGATTCTCCGGCGCCCGGCTCCGCCTGCGCCATCCTTCCTGAGAGCTGCGCGCGCAAGAAGCGCTTCCGGCGGGTCACGGGGCCCGCGAAGTCTAAGTTGTGTCTCCGCTTTAGCCCGTGGTCTTCCATCAGGCTCCTGGAAGATACTGCCAAACACCACCTGCTTTACAAAGGTGTCTTCTAAATCAGCTGGTAAGGGGATTCGATTGACTCCCACACGTAATTGCCCTTGGGACCGGGAACACTTTTGAAGCATCCGAAAGGTGTCATGCCCAAAGTCAAGTATCTAACCCTCCTCTTGCCGGGAAGAATTTGCTAGGAAAAGGGAAAGAAGGGCTCGGTTGGGCAAAGCGTTTCGGAATATCCAACATGGTGTCCATGTGCCGACCCAAACAAGAACAAGCTTGTCGTTCTACAGGTCTTGGTCGCTGCACTGCGGACCCTGCAACAAGAAGGGTCAAGCCCCAAAAAAGTTGCTACAGGAACCACGAAAACGTGGCTTGGATGTGTTTGTTAGCTGTAAGCTTTCCACAAGGAGCACTTTCTTCCGGGAGTCTTGTACCGTGGCTGTCACAAATCCCTTTTGGGAGGTCCCCCTGGTCAACCCCAAAAGCGACAGGCACTCTGCAGACTCCCGGGCAGGTTCGTACTTGGCGTGGGCCCTTACATTGCGGTTGATTCCACCAATCCATGAACAAAGCGACACGTTGGAGCAGCATGCTACATTAAACACATTGGAAACGTGGAAGTCAAGTTATAAAAGTCACAAAGCGGGCATGAGCTGGCCACAGCTGGTGTGACTGAATCACAACTCCGCTGTGAAGAAACATGACAGCCAAACGAACCCATCACTTGCAACTCGTCGAGGTAGTGAGTGGGCCTTTGGGGGCTAGCTCAGCCATGAGGCGAGCCATGTTGAACGAAGCCACGTCAAACACACCTGCTGTGTTTTCTAGTGTGAGATTACGTGTTTGCCTACGTGTTTGTTTGTTTGCTTGCTTGCTAGCTTGCTTGTTTGTTTTGTTGTTTGTGTTTGTGTGTCAGGCTCATATGGTGCCCTTGCAATTTACCGCAAAGACCAAGTGCATGAGCCCAAACGTGTACGATGCAGCACACAAAGTATTAAAACAATTGACGACATTTTTGGTATATCAGGGATACGGGGAGTTCTCCGACATTTTGCAAGTGAACCAGCCACCCAACCACCAAATCCTACGAGATGTGGTACACCTGCCCTACAATCATAGAAGCTGACAGCTGACAGGACGGCTTTGGACGATTACTTCCCCTTCCCCCCTGTCCAATTACATTTTTTCGAGGGGCCCAGGGTAGCTGGACGTTTTCGTTTTAAAACCTCTGTCCACTTCCATTGTAAAGAGCATACCTGGGGTCGGCCCTTCCGAAAAAAAAAGAAAGAAAAAAGAGACCGGCGCGGCCGAAGCGGATGCATCGGAAGGCGAGGGGCTCGTGCGCGTCCGGATTCGGAGCCTCGGCGTCGGAGTGGTTGGGTCACCAGCCTATTGACATGGGGTCCGACCAGTGGGTCGTCAGCTGACCCGCAAGTCATGTACGCAAGTCGGGTTTGCGATGATCCTACTTGGGTTGGAGGGGATGCTACATGATTGTCCCTTGGTGCAAGCTGGAACCGGTTTGAACCTGTTTGGGGTGCCCTGGGTGAATCAACCTGGTGATTTCGCGGCGGGGTGTTCTCGCAAATGGGATATGCTCCCATGCGGAATATGGACGATACCTGTTCATCATCCATCTGTCAGCATGGCATTCTTTACTTCCCTCCGCTCATTCAATGCCACATAGGCTTACAGATCTATCATTATCTATATATACCTATATCTATCCGTACGTTTGTCCATTTCAGAGCCAGATGGCCGAGTCTGTGCGCGTGCCTCGTGGTTGCTGGAAGAGAATGAGCCCGGGCGGCATCCCCCGAGCTTTCAGCTGGAGAACAAAAAAGCGCACTCACTAGGCCCAAAGCAACAAGCAATTAAAGGTAAACAAACAAACACAATTGGCATTGAGCGACGGGTTTGGAAGAAAAACGGGCTTTGTTTGGCAGAGACTTCTGAAAATGGTGAAGAAATCAGCTTCATGGGTCATCGTGACGCGCTCTTGTCAAGTCGGCTCCCCACATGCCGTGCTCAAAATCCTTCGCGGGAGTATGCCACGTTGCCCACCGCGGTTCTGGGCATGAAGTCGTGGAAATTGGGTGGACAAGATTTGCATTGGTATTAATGTCCAGCCAACTTTGACGACATTCAACATTCCAAGCCACCGACAAAGCTCAACAACTCATCAGCTAAGTGATGCTTCACCGGGCTTGAAAAGGGTACGCAAGGGTTACCCCTGGCGCTGACGAAAGGTTTCTTGTGGAAGGGCAGCATAGGCTGGAAGACTTTTGTCCATCGCCATGTTTAAACAAAGGCTTTGCGCCAACAAACATCTGCTTTTCCATAGATAAAGCTCTTTCAAGCCATCGACTGGCATATGGAGATCGCCCATCTCCGCTTGAATTAAAAGGGAATCCCTAAATTCTGACACGCTTTCCTCCGGTGTGCCCCGAAACGATGTATCCCAAACTCTGATTCGCAAGACAGACGGTGATAGCCAAGTCCAAGGGCTCATGGGCTAACTTGCCAAGCGGAATTCCAAACCATCCCACCTGCACGGGTCTCGGGAAAAGAAAGTGCCCGAATCCGAATCCCAATGCGGCCGGACGGCAGAGGGCTCCTCGCCTGCGGATCTTGAGCGCTACGCAACTGGCTTCAGGTCTGCTTGCATTGGCAGAGCTTCAACGCCCTAAACCAATCACCAAAATCAAAGGCGAAATCAACGGAGGTGAACATGTTTCATAACTGGCATGCCGCACATGTTCCCAATCTTCCCTCCCAACGCCAAGCTGTTCAAGCGGGAACTCACGTGTCGCTAAGCCGGAGCCTCCGGATTTCGACATGAAAGGGCAGCCGCCTCCGAAACGAAAGGCACTTGAGGTCTGGGCTCTGGCCAACTCAAGAGACGTCGCAGCTTGCCCTTGACCCAAGTCGGACGGGCACGCGCCCCTGCCTCCCAAAAACACCAAAACGCTGTGCCCTCGCCAAGCGCCCAAGGATAGAACTGACTCCTTCCATCGAAAGACGTGCAGCCAAGTGCCATGGAAACCAGCACCGGGGATCCCTATGCTTGACCCTGAACCCCAAAAAAGCAACAGAAAAAGGAAACCCACAAGAAGTATGCCCAAAAAGTGGTGTCTAAAGCCACCCAAAGCGGAAATTTAGGGAACCCTGCCCACGTTTGAAGGTGCTGCCCCCCGCTTGGCCTGCGCCTCTTTGCAGCAAGGATGGGGCGAGACGCAGCTTCTTCCTGGCACTCGTTTGGACGCGTTTCGATGGCATGTCCGTCCAAAGGTCCGCAAGGGGAACGCAGATTTGGTAGCCTGACGTATCTCTGATGCAATGCCAAAGGAGTGTTGCATTTTTATCAACCAGCATAGATTTTGGGTTTCATCCATACCTCGTGATGGGCTTTGTAACCATGCACAGTTTGTCAGGGCACACCTTCTGCCAATCCGATTCGGAAGAAAGGTAACCGTCATATCCTTCCAAAAACTCCTGCAAGTCCTTGAAGGGGAATTTGGATACCCTAGTATTGACCCCAGATCCACAAAAACCTGTTTAATTTATTGCAGGATGGCCCCCTAGTGAGGGATTCATTCACTTTGGGGAACCCGCCCCATGGGTTTTTCATCTGGGTGAGTGGTTCCCATTCGGCTCGCCTGGGCTTCGGCGAGCTCAGGTCCAAAGTCTCCGTCTCATTTTTCGGCTTCAGCGCCTGGGGCTGGCGGCTTCCGCTTCCGGGAGCCTCCCGGTACGGGCCCGGGTTGAAACAGAGACGAACTTGAACTTCAAGGGCTTTTTTTGGGGGGGTTTACGCGTGAAGGTGACCGGAAAAAGCAGCGTGTGACGAGGATTCTCGGGCGACGCGTTTCCAAGGCGAAAAAGTGAACCATGTGAGGCTTTTCTGAGACGAAGAAACCTGCGCAAAAAAGGCTTCACGCCGTCCACTTCAACGGGGTCACGTTCAGCTTCCAAACTGGGCAGGGGATCCTTGGGGTCATTTCCCTATGTCTCCCGTTTGAAGCATCACCCCCAGCAAGGACACTCACCTTTCATGGGCCAAAATATGGAGACCCCTTTAAACTGGCAACCAAGATAAGGCCAGAAAGAGCAAAAGCGCAACTGTTTGCTCTTTGTTTGCACTTGGACCCTACATCCCCCAGCGATACGCAAACTGCGCATGCACCCCGCAAGGAACAAGCAAGACAAATGCTTGATTTCGGCCTGCGCCAAGCATGGCATGACAGTGAAACGCAAGCCTATGAGTTCAGGTATAGGTATTTGTTGGTGTCCCTTTGGCGGACGTTGTTTGCATCAGGGATTTGTCCACCAACCATTTTAGGGATTTAATGCAACACAGCCACATATTCATATGGTTGGCTTGGGTCAGGCGGCAATGCTGGCATCAGCTCTCTGGCAACCTGCCGTGAATAACCCTTTCAACGCCGCATTCAACCGAATCCTTCATTCAGGCCCTAAACGAGCCTTGGTGGACGGATTCCGACTTGCCAAGGACAGCCAGGCCTGGGGCCCTGTTGCTAGAACCCATTTCGGTCACCCAATTCATTGAGGGTAACTCCGTCGACGTGCTTGCAATCAGTCTGCTTGCCGTCAGCTGCAAAATCAGTCTTGCGGCTGAGATCCTAAATAGGGGCAACCAGGCGGGACGAACCAAACAGCTCGCCAAACCGGAACCAACCCGTTGTTGCTACCTGCCTGCTTGGCCAGCTGCTTGTTGTTTGTTCATTTGCTCGCTCGCTCGCTTGCTGCTTGTTGGGCGGGCCCAAATCCACCGCAGCCTGTGCCCTGCGACAGAAAACGAGAAGCCTTCAACTCTTGTCCGTACTCGTTTGGGCTTTCTCTAGTAAACCAAAAAATAACACTACCGTGCCGTCCTTTGAGAGGCCCGAGCTTATCTTAGTATCCCAGGCGCCTCCTTTGCCCAGAGCCGCTTTTCACCTGGGCCCGGAACAGTGGCAGGCGGTCGCGTCCGTGCTAGCTTTCCCGCGAGCTTCAGAGCGGCCCTCAAGTGTGCGCTGCACTGAGAATCGGATTGTCCTACCCAGGTGTTGGTGCACCGAACTTTGAAAACCTAACACCTGGGGGGTTGCCCTAAGGAACTCCTACCATGTCGATCCCGGATTCACCAACCTGGCGGATTTAAAAAAGTGGAAAGCCGCTGCGGCCTGTGAGGTTGCTACGTGCAACACGCAGACCCCGCAGCGCTTCGGCCGTGGATCTACCTACCAGGGTATGGATGCTGGAATCAAACCATTTCTATGGGGATTTATGCCCACCAAACATTTGGGAGGATGCCCCTCAACAAAAGAGGTTCGGATGCAAACTGCATCATGCAGAAGCGGATCCGCAACTGGCTCAGCACCCGTTGGGTGCCTCTTCGGTGAACGAAAGCTAGCCAGCTACAAATTGTAAGCCTCCCTCTAATTGGTGGTTTAGCTTGTTTCTTGGCTTGGTTTGGAGGTTGTTGCCGGGGTGGTTTCCCATTTGCCCTGCAAAAGTACCAGGGGTTCAAATCATCAAACCACTCCAAATCACCAAAGGTTCCCTGAAACAGCGCATGGCTCTGAAAAACGAAAGGCCGATTCAAAGTGTGGAGTTGCATGCCCTAGGCTCGACCGGCTGGCCCAGAGTGAAATTCGCAGTCTGGGTTGGACGACGGCAGGCTGTAGGCAAAGAGTAACCAGTGCAGAAAACGGAAGAAAAGATCCGCAAATGGCTTTGTAGTGCCCATTCTTGCACGGATTGAAAGGGAAGCCAAAAGGAAACCAACCCATTTTGGAGGTTCCTCTACTTGAAGACAAACCCAAGTGCCGCCTGCGCCAAAACGGCTACGTCCTGATTGCCTGATTGGGAAGACATCTTTTCGAAGAAAAAAACAACTTGGGGGGGACGGAACGCCGGCTGGAGGTACAGGCTGGAGCACAACTGGGGATTCCAGCCGCCTGCTTTCTTGATGGCCAAGCGCAAGGACTGTCGCACCTGTCGCGGGTCGATTCTGGCACGCTTTTTGGGAAGCCTCCAAACGGGGTCCAAAATGGGAAGCCTGGGTTCATAGTGATTCCCTACGTGTAGACCGAGCTCCCGTGTTCCTCGAACAGACCCCACTGAAAGGAAACTCACCTCAATTGGCCGAGATGTTCCAAAAGGAACACCTTTTCAAAGCGGACACTTTTTGGATGGCTTTAGTGAGACGCCAGGAGGAATGCCGCCTTTCTGGCGGGGTCCCCAATTTTGAGAAACCCCCCAAGGAAAGTAGCAGCTTATTGTCTTTGATTTCCCCACCCCATGCGCTTCGCTGGCCTTCTGGTTCTTTGGGTTCTTCCTCGGCTGAGCCCAGGGAGGGGGAGGGCTCCAGTGGAATGACCATGATCCTGAGATTGGAGGGACCAAGTTTTGGTTGCCAAATGGCTTTCCCAACTTTGAAGGTCACGTTCGGAAGTCAGAGGAAAGGCCACCCTTTCCGGTGCTTGATTCAAGGGGAAGCCTCCCTCGCCAAAAAGCGGCGAGCTTGCAATTCAAGGCAGGGCCATTCGCTTTTTTCTGGTATTGGACAACCCCATGCGAACAAGCCATCAGTGCAACAACATCTGCGTAGATGTGTCCTTTCAAAAACCTCTGCTCTGCTACCAAGATGGGTCTGTACGGATTGTGTTCCCCAACCCTGCGTCAAAGCCCAGGGAGCCCCTGCACAAACCAAAGCCCCTCCAAAAACAGATGGCTTGCCTGTGTCCGTCTAGTGTGAAAATGCCCTTCTACACCAGTGTGAAAGTAGATGAATTGCACAACCCCTGTCCATCGGCAAGGGGAATGCTGGAACCATCACGGGAGAATTGTGCCATCTACTTTCGCCCGAATGTGCATTCGGACAACGCCAAAGCCACAAAGGGCAAGCAGCAACGAGAAGTGCAGAGCTAGGGCCATCCCCATGGCGACTTCTCACTTTGTGGATGGCCCAAGCCCAGAGACTCCGAAAGTGTCCAGCTTCGTGAAAGGGGCTCAATATCACACCCAGCGACCCAAAACAAATCAATAATTAAACTCACTGGCTGAGTGGATGGCCCAAAAAAGTCCAAACTGTATATACACCACTCAAATGGTCTTCCCAAAATGTTTTAAAGTTCCTGAACACAGGAAGTGAGAATATGTTTCAGCCATGAACAGCCAGGCTTGAACTGCCAGGTGGCTGTGCTTTCTCCTTGTCTTGGTCATCCACCTCGGGCGAGGCCTCGTCTTTCTCCGTGTCCGTCGCCGATGCTTTCGAAGCTGCACCCTTCGGCGCGCTGGGCCCTTGGGCGTGCTTTTGCTTCGGGGCTTTGGGGGCTTTGGGCTTGGCCTCTTTCGTCGCTTTCTTCGGCCCGGATGGCTTTAACTCATCGGTCTCTTCAACGGTGGCCTCTTTGGCCTCTTTGGCGTCTCTGGCGTCTCTGGCGTCTCTGGCCTCTTTGGCCTCTAAAACCTCTTTGGTCTTTTTGCCCTTGGCTTCCTTTTTGGCGCCTTTACCTTTGGGCCCTTTGGCATCCTCTTTTGGCTCCTCGTCCGTCTCCTTGGCCCTGGCTCCTTTGGCCTTGGGCTCCTTCTCTTCTGCCGCCTGCGGCCCTTTCGGCTTGGCATTTTTCTTCGAGGGCCTCGATTCCGGCAACTCACGTGGCTCCGTGTCCTTCAGCGCCTGCTTTGGCTGCTCCTTGGCCTCATTCTCCTCTGCAGCCTCCTTCTCCTTCGACTCCTTCGGCTCCTTCGGCTCCTTCTTTTTGGGCTCTTTGGGCTGCTTTGGCGGCTGCCCTTTCGGCTCTTTCTCCTCTCCCGCAGCAGCGTCCGCGCGATCTAACTCCTGCACCTCACTTTGCTCTCCTGGCACCACCCCACCGAGGTCCTATCTTTACTGGAAGTTATCCCCAACCGGCAAGGAACAACCACACGTGCGTGATCCCGTTCGAAAGTATATCGTTATGTCTGTGACATGCGCCCTGCGTTACAAAAAAGGCATGCAGTAACTTGTAACCACCTCTTCCAGACTCCGCTTGGCAACAGAAGGGGAACCGAATGGAAAGACCTGGTGTGACACTCTTCAGTCGCGGTTCTCTGGACACATCCACAGATGGCGTCGTTTCCCACAAGGGTGCATTGGTATGACTCAGAGGTCGCCTGCGGGAATTGCTTGCTGATGCCGCGGGCTAAACGATTTGTCTTCCCAATGAAAGCGTCTTTCGCTTTGGGGGGGGGGTGTACCGTTCCATGGTGCAGGGGACAACCCCCTTCCCCTCATTCCAATCTTGGGCTTCTGGGGAACTCCATACCGCAAGTCAGCTTCCGAGAGTGAGGGCCTACTTTGCGCATATTGTTCCTGGACACGCGTGACCTAATTTAATAACGACCCAATTTAGATATATATATATATATATATAGTAAACACACACACACATATATATATATATATACATACATATCGATATATACATAATATATATATATATATGGTGTAAAAGTACCCCGTGAATCCATTCCAATTTTCTTAGGCCCTGCGGTCCCTCCTTCTGTACCCTCAAACCGAGCAAAACACAATTGGGACCCCGGATCAGAGAGCAGAACACCAAGTATCCACTATAGGAAATCAGCCATGTGAGAACAAGCCCGCAGCCCCGCAAGCCCGGCTTTGACCACAAGTTGGAACTTAGACTTGGCCAACATCTGAACCACACAGACAATGTTCTGAGTCTGTTGCATACGCTCCCTCGAATCATGGAAGTCGACAGAAGGGCTCTGGAAGACTACTTTTCTTTTGGGGAAGCCCCACCATGATTGGCAAGGGGGTGTTCCGATAAGCCTACAGGTTTTTCATGCAATTGGAGGAGGCCTCAGGTACCACAAAAAACCCTTGGAAACCATAGGCGAAAACAACGGCGAAAGCGGATCCTCATCGAGAAGTAACTCAAACATGCTTCAAACTGCTGGCGGGTAAGTGCACCAAATCCGCCGACAACAGACGGCGTGTTGGACATAAGAAATGCTCCTTACCTCTTTACCTGTTACCCCTCCCCTTACCCCTCCCCAGGGGGGGGGGGGTCCACGTACCACGCGGTGATCGGGCTTGTGTCAAAAACATGGGGGGTGTTCGATTCCCCCAGGTCCGCTTTCGCATCCTCAGCAGCTCCAGCGGCACATCGCCAGCATCACCTGCATCATTCGCATCAGCGCCTGCCAAGGATGCGGATGATGCAAGTGATGCTGGCGATGTTGCCCATGCTGGTGAAGGAACATCTGGAAATGAAGGGGGGAAAGGGGGGAAAGGATCTCAACAGGGAAACGGGGGGAAAGATCTCAGGGAGGAAAGGGAGAAGATCCTTAGGGGGGAAAGGGGGGAAAAGATCTTTGGGAGGAAAAGGGAAATCTTTCTCGCGGGGAACGGGCCCTAGGGGGCAATGGGGGGACACGGGAAAGGGGGAAAAAGACTTTGGGAAGAGAAGGGTGGAGATCTTGGGGGGAAAAGGCCTTAGGGGGGAAACGGGGGAAAGGAGCTTAAGCGGGAAAGGGGGGAAAAGATCTTAGGGAGGAAAAGGGCGAAGAACTCAGGGTGGGAAAAGGCCTTAGGGGGGGCAGGGGGGAAAGGATCTCAATAAAGAAAGGTGGGAAAAGCTCTTAGGGAGGAAAAGGGAGAAGATCTCAGGGGGGAAAGGGCCTAGGGGGGAAAGGGGGGAAAGGATCTCAACAGGAAATGGGGGGAAAAACATCTTAGGGAGGAAAAGGGAGAAGATCTTGGGGGGGAAAAGGCCTTAGGGGGGGGGAAAACATCTTAGGGAGGAAAAGGGAAAAACTCAGAGGGAGAAAGGGCCTTAGGGGGGACAGGGGGGAAAGGATCTCAATAAAGAAAGGTGGGAAAAGCTCTTAGGGAGGAAAGGGCAGAAGATCTCAGGGGGGGAAAGGCCTTAGGGGGGAAAGGGGGGAAAGGATTTCAGCAGGGAAAGGGGGGGAAAGATCTTAGGGAGGAAAGTCAGAAGATCTGGGGGCAAAGGCCTTAGTGGGGAAAGGGGAGAAATGATCTCAACAGGGAAAGGGGTGGAACAGATCTTAGGGAGGAAAGGGAGAAGATCTGGGGGGAAAAAGGCCAACAGGGAAAGGGGGGGGAAGATCTTAGGAAGGAAAAGGGAGAAGCTCTCAGGCGGGGAAAGGCCTTAGGGGGGAAAGGGTGGGAAGGATCTCAACAGGGAAAGGGGGGAAACAACCTTAGGAAGGAAAAGGGAGAAAATCTGGAAAGGCCTTAGGGGGGAAAGGATCTCAACAGGTTCAGGGGGCAAAGGGTCTTAGGGAGGAATAGGGAGAAGATCTCAGCGGCGGGAAAGGCCTTAGGGGGGAAAGGGGGGGAAAGGATCTCAACAGGGAAAGGGGGGGAAAGATCTCAGGGAGGAAAGGGAAAAGATCTCAGGGGTGGAAAAGGCCTTAGGGGGGAAAGGGGGGGAAAGGGAGGAAAAGGGAGAAGATCTCAGGGGGGAAAAGGCCTTAGGGGGGAAAGGGGGGAAAGGATCTCAACAGGGAGAGCGGGGAAACCATCTTCGGGGGAAAAAACTCAGAGGGAGAAAGGGCCTTAGGGGGGAAAGGGGGGATGGATCTCAACAGGGAAAGGTGGCAAAAGATCTTAGGGAGGAAAGGGTAGAAGATTTCAGGGGGGGAAAGGCCTTAGGCGGGAAAGGGGGGAAAGGATTTCAGCAGGGAAAGGGGGGGGAAATCTTAGGGAGGAAAGGCAGACGATCTGGGGGCAAAGGCCTTAGTGGGGAAAGGGGAGAAATGATCTCAACAAGGAAAGGGGTGAAAAACATCTTAGGGAGGAAAGGGAGAAGATCTGGGGGAAAAAGGCCAACAGGGAAAGGTGGCCAAAGATCTTAGGGAGGAAAAGGGAGAAGATCTCAGGGGGGGAAAGGCCTTAGGGGGGAAAGGGTGGGAAGGATCTCAACAGGGAAAGGGGGGAAAAAATCTTAGGGAGGAAAGGGAGAAGAACTCAGGGTGGGAAAAGGCGTCAGGGGGGACAGGGGGGAAAGGATCTCAATAAAGAAAGGAAAGGAAAAGATCTTAGGGAGGAAAAGGGAGATGATCTCGGGGGGGGAGAAGGCCTTAGGGGGGAAAGGGGGAAAGGATCGAAAAGCGAGAAGATCTCAGGGGGGAAAAGGCGCCTTAGGGGGGAAAGCGGGAAAGGATCTCAACTGAGGGAAAAGATCTTGGGGAGGAAAAGGGAGAAGATCTCAGGGGGGGAAAAGCCTTAGGGGGGAAAGGGGGGAAAGGATCTCAACAGGGAAAGGGGGGAAAAACATCTTAGGGAGGAAAAGGGAGAAGATCTTGGGGGGGAAAAGGCCTTGGGGGGAAAGGGGGGGAAAGGATCAGGGGGAAGAGATCTTAGGAAGGAAAAGGGGGAAGATCGCGGGGGGAAAAAAGGCCTTAGGGGGAAAGGGGGGAAAGGATCTCAACAGGGAAAGGTGGCAAAAGATCTTAGGGAGGAAAAGGGAGAAGATCTCAGGGAAGGAAAGGCCTTAGGGGGGAAAGGGGGGATTGGATCTCAGCAGGGAAAGGCGGGGAAAGATCTTAGGGAGGAAAGGGAGAAGATCTGGGGGCAAAGGCCTTAGGGGGCACAGGGGAGAAATGATCTCTACAGGGAAAGGGGTGGAAAAGATCTTAGGGAGGAAAGGGAGAAGATCTGGGGGAAAAAAGTCCAACAGGGAACGGGGGGGGGGGATGATCTTAGGAAGGAAAAGGGAGAAGCTCTCAGGCGGGGAAAGGCCTTGGGGGGGAAAGGGTGGGAAGGATCTCAACAGGGAAAGGGGGGAAACAATCTTAGGAAGGAAAAGGGAGAAGATCTGGAAAGGCCTCAGGGAAAGGGGGGAAAGGATCTCAACAGGGAAAGGGGGCTCTTAGGGAGGAAAGGGAAAAGATCTCAGGGGGGGAAAAGGCCTTAGGGGGGAAAGTGGGGGAAAGGGAGGAAAAGGGAGAAGATCTCAGGGGGGAAAAGGCTTAGGGGGGAAAGGATCTCACCAGGGAAAGGGGGCAAAGGATCTTAGGGAGGAATAGGGAGAAGATCTCAGCGGGGGGAAAGGCCTTAGGGGGGAAAGGGGGGAAAGGATCTCAACAGGGAAAGGGGGGGAAAGATCTCAGGGAGGAAAGGGAAAAGATCTCAGGGGGGGAAAAGGCCTTAGGGGGGAAAGTGGGGGAAAGGGAGGAAAAGGGAGAAGATCTCAGGGGGGAAAAGGGCTTAGGGGGGAAAGGGGGGAAAGGATCTCAACAGGGAGAGGGGGGAAAACATCTTAGGGAGCAAAAGGGAAAAAATCTCAGAGGGAGAAAGGGCCTTAGGGGGGAAAGGGGGAATGGATCTCAACAGGGAAAGGGGGGCAAACATCTTAGAGGGGAAGGGGGGCAAGGGGACAATTCCAAAGGGACGCAAATAAGAAAGCAGGCCTGTAATGTCGGCGGCCTGAGCCGGAGGCGTTAAAATAAATATGCCCCAATTGCCCCCCCCCCCCCCCACCGCGCCCCCCCCCCCCAAAGAGACAAAAAGCCGTGCCTTTGGGTCCGAGCGACTTCCGTTTGGCCTGGCAGCGCCAAGTCTTGGACTTGAGGGGTCCAACCCCAGTGGAGCCAGTTCTGGTGAGTGACGATCAACTAGCATAGCCAACCAATCATTACACTTCGCCCCATATCTGGAGATGTCCCAGGCCACAACTCCACAAGTGGGGGTTCATGTGCTGACTGATTGTTGCTCACTATACCCTTCATTTTACATAACTGCGGCATCTGGACGAGCGCTCTAATCAGGGCTGCTTCCCCTTTAGCAAGGAACTGCAGTGGAGCCAAGATGAGCCACTGTGATCCACAATCAACCTTCATATTCTGTTCATTGCGGCCCCCTACGTGGGAACCTGGTGAGTGACTCAAACTCCTTTGGGATCGGGGCACGGCAATCGGCAATCGCCGGGCCCCTGTCCCTCAGCGGCGCATGCCGCCCGAAACAAACACAACAACTCCTGACGGGCAGAAGTGTGGAAAATTAAGGCCGCCCCCAAAAGACAACCCTCAAAGGGGCCGGACTCTTCATCTACCCGGGTACGGCCAACCCGCTGCTCCAAATGTTTGGGAAAATGTTGCGTTTCCATGACAAGGGCCATCTATGGCTTTCAGGAGCCCAAGTTTTGCTCGTTGGATCCGTTCCTGGGCGTGAATTGCTTTTTGGGAAGACCAGTTTGGTGCCAAACGAGAAGTTTGGACTTTTTTCAAACACAGTTTCTTTATCACAAAGTGGCCCATCGCAAAGGAGGCAAACAAGGGAAGGTTTACATGCATGCACCTCATTCAGCTTCCGAGCCTGCATATGTTGCCAACAAAAAGGTGCTCTTTGCAGCCTGCCACTTATAATGAAGACAAGGAGACAACATGGAACAATGAAGTCCTTACTACTAAGTATCGGCAACAAAGAATTGACCAGCTCCTGGAACAATTGACATCCTCTGGAAGTTGGCGCGGTCTCTCAATTGTGCACCAAACGGTTGTAAACAGCAGGCTTTGAGGCGCAAACGTTCAAGAGCTACGCACACTGAGACACAAACTGTGGGAACAGCTGGTTCCGGGTGATGGAGACCTTTGAAGCAGGGCCACTGCAAGCAACAAGGACCTCTGCTGCAGTGACGCTTATCTTCTCAAGTTGCTTCCACCATCAAACCACCAAGGCTCAAACTACCCTGCGCGAACATTGCAACACTTCCTGCAAGTGCTGTGTCGTACTTCCTTGGCCAAACATACTGAACTCAGTTGTTCAGTGACCCTGGAAATAAGGGAACCCTTTTTTGGAAAAAAAACACATTTTTTAGGGTGCCACTGAACAACTGTGTGAAGCTAATGCTGAAACCCATCCACCAAGAGCGGAACCCAGTTGTCCAGCGACCGCGGAAAGGTGGGACACCTCTTTTTGGGGTTGACCAGTTTTCGGGAACGCCTGCACTGAAAGCCCTTTTTTCAACCCTGCACAGTTTGAGCTGTCGTAGCCATCAGCAACCCAACAACAATAGGATGGGGGATGGCTTCAACGGGGAATAGGACTTCACAACCGAGCGATCCTGCAATTTCGAGACTACTGAATATTGTCCAAGTTAGTAAGCGGTTTGCCACCAATGTTTTTTGTCCACCCCCTAAGCGCGAGGTGAACCCCACTGAGGGGGATTCAAAAGTGGGCAAAACCCAGGCTACCAACTTACTAACTTGGCCGACTACCCAGGTGGGGGGGTCTTTTCTTGGTTGACGTTGGAAGGGCAGCAAAAAATAAATTTTAGCTGTTAAGTTGGGATTTCCCACTAAACCACAATAAGCAAAAATGTAACCATGTTTTTGAGGCGGGAGTGAAAGGGTAAATTATCTTCCGGGTCCACTGAACTAGGTGATACAGTCACTTAGACCCACTCGATCAGTCCCTTGCCTCAGCTGCGCCGCCTCGCAGGGTGTTTCTCTCTAGACGGCAGCCACGAAAATTGGGCGGTCTCACATTTGGCTTTCCTTCTGGACACCCCTTAAACTCATGGTACCCATGCAGCTTTCTTCAAGGGCAGCCCCCAAATGTTGTGGTTTCCGACCAGCTTTACCCTTCAGCTTTCCTTTGGAATACCCCCCCCACATCCTAGCCTCAACAAAACACCCATAGAGCAATGACGCAAACGCAAGCGTCGGCCTGAACACGGTCCCATAGAAATGACTGCAAGACAAGCCAAACACCAGCTTATGTTTCAAAGAGCAGTTTGTGCTCGTGGTATGCACTGAGGCCTCAGCTTCACAGGTAACAAATAAGTCTAAAGTCAGAAGACCAAACTCATAGCTTACTTGAAAGAGCAGCTTGCGCTGGGCACTGAGGCCTCGGCTTCACAGGTCACATCAAAGACGAGAAACAAGATCCAAAGTCCCTGTCCAAAGTCCCCCGCCAATGTTCCCAATGGGTTCCCAATGGGTTCCCAGTGGGTTCCCAATGGGCTCCCAATGGGTTCCTATCCAAATGGGTTTCCCCAGTGCTCCTATCCCAACCCCCTTGGCCATGGCAACCCTTCAGACGCCTGCATGGCGGAAAGCAACACAGGGAGTCAGAACATTGGGAGTCAGAACTGGGTGCTTATTTAACGCACTGCCCAGCCCCTTTTGGTTTCCTGGGAAAACTATGTTTGTTGTTCCATTTGAGCATGTGCGAGTTAAACAAGGGGACCCCAAAATGTGGGCTATTGCTGTTGGTTTCGATCCAAGATGAACAGGGCATCGAACTTCAAGCACAACCAAGCACCTGTTCCATACCCAGTGGGCCCTTCTCAAAACCCTGTGGGGCCTCCGTGAGGAAAACACAAAGCTCCCAGCTGGGCTTGGGACCCAGTGAAGCTTAACCACTTCCTTATCTCACTGCAAGGACCCGGAAATGAAAGTATAACCATTTTTGGGGCCATGACCAAAACTAGATCAAAAAGGAAAAGCCAAAAGGTCAAAAGGTCCAGTGGTCTTCACCAGACCATTTGGTTCGAACAATCCTTTTTTCGGCCCCCTCCCGTACCGGGTTTGACACCTTTTTTCGTAGGTCCCCCCCCAAAGGGAAAACAAGAAAGTGCAGGTGGCCATACTGTGGATGCACGAAATCCTGCACCACCTAAGAAACCCTGGAATGATGATTCCGCTGATGCCAACAAGCGTCATGGTTTCAATCATGGTTTCAAGGTGGTGCGAAATGGATTCCGTCCATCCGTAGCTTCACCTGAAGCACCGGCTGGCCTTTCTTGCCCTTGGCAAAGGCGTGCTCCAAGGTGCGAGGCTCCTGTCACACGGAAACCTGACCCCATGCCTTCCATTTGCTTCAGCCCAATGGACAAATTGCAATATGTCCAGTAGTGATAGATTTCCTGTAAACTAACAGGCGAAAATACAAAAAGTCTTAAGCAAATGGAAGATACCCAAGTCACCTCCCGAGTGGTATGCGACAGGGAAATCAACCAACCAGTTTCCGACTTTGATAACCTCCACAGTCACCAGCTAAGAACCCCACCCTCTGACGTGACTTTGTCTTAACAGAGGGGAGCGCCCTAAGGTGATCCAACGTAGGGTCAGGGCTACCCTCAGGAGGGCTGTCCACATACTGACCCAGCGTCATCTTTACAACAGCATGGACTAGAACATCCATAGCTGAGCCCACCAGACACCCCGCAGGTATCGGCGTGCTATGGTCCATGCTGGCCAGTAAAGCGAAGAAAGACATGACCGGCATACCATGGTTGGTGCCAAACATTGTTATCAACAGGGCGCTTGACTGAGTCTCCACCGAGAATTGGAACCACCTTCCTGACTGCATGACTTCATCCACCAAGCCCACCACAGAAGAACACCACGCCATCCCGCGAAAACAAGCCAGTGAACCCCGACATTGGTGGAGCCTGAAGTCAAAAAGCACTCACACATGATTGTGAACCAGGGAATCCTCAGAATGTCCCCTGCCGAAGTATCTGACGAGGTGACTCAAGTCTTGCTCTCCCCCGGGGCTGGGTATGACAAGCTGCTAGTTTGCTAACGAGCGGGTCTCGGAATCTGTCTGGGTACCTGAAACTTCCGTAGGTGCCAAACAGGGTGAACATTTCCACATCCACATCCAGCGGTCCATTTAGCACGGGTTGGCCCATTGCCCCTGCGCCTCGCTTTGCTCCTTGCCTCCGGTGAGCTCTGTGGAAGTGACATGCAATGGGTGCCCCTTTGGGTTGCCCACCCGGCAAGCCAGAGGCAAAGTGGGAACGTGGGAGGGTGAAAGGCAGGGTCCTCATGACTCAATGTGAGTCGTCAGGTGGGTTGAAGGACATCGACCTCGAACAAACCATCTTGCTCCAGGGGTCTGTGATCTGTGACTGCTCAAAGGGAACAAGCTGGAACTCAGAAGGAAAAAGGATGAAAGTTTCTGTGGTTGCGCCTAGGGTTGCTTGCTCGGGCTCAAACTGAGGCCTGCGGGCCTGCGGGCCAGTTGCCAAACAGACGACCCAGATGGTTGCGACGCTCTAACCGTCTGACTGACTGCCAATCTCAACATACCCCAAAACACGATGGATGGCGCAAACGCCACTTCGCATGAGGTTCGGGTTTGGGGCCGTTCCGTTCCAAAACGTACTGGGGGGTCTAAAACGCCTCGGGCTTCAAACGATTCGCGAGTGTCTTTTGGTTGAGGGTACCGGGTACCCTTTTTGGAGTGGTTTTTACTAAAGGGACGTCAAGAGGAACACTCAACATCACTCAACTTCCGCGTTTGGGCCGCTCCCTTTACTTCAAAACGGTTGGCCAGGGCAACGAAGAAGAACACCCAAGAATTGGCTGGCTGAATCTAAAGGGACGCCAGCCCTCAAAGGACAAGAAGGGAATTATAGCAGAACCGACGCTGAACAACAAAGAAATCAATGGGAATTAACACGTCACAAAGGGATCTACTGGATCACTGGAGGTCACCGATCGCCTCGCTCGTCGTTTTTCCTCGCGATCCGATTTCCGACTTCCGACCGAGCACTCGGCCGTCGGAGATGCACCTCTTGGCATCGGCCTGGCGCAGGCATTCGGCTGAATGAATTTTCCAGTGTTACAACCCCTCCCCCGCCCAACTGTGTTTGGTTGAGTGAGTTCCTTCTTGAATCGGCCAGTTGGTTGTTGGCAACCTAGGTTGCAACCCACTGCCACGAAGTCCCCTTAAGTTGGGTGTAAACTTGTTGTACCCCGCCATTTGCTGTCAAGGCCGAACATCAAAGTACAACCCTCCCCTTGATTTCTTGTTTTCTTGCTTCCTTGCTTCCTTGCATCCGCTTCCTTCCTTCTTTCCTTCCCTCCCTCCCTCCTTCTGGCGCAAAAGTTTAAGCGTCTCCCTGTCTGTACCTGCCAGACTGATTCAGTGGATCCTTTAAACCCAATTTGCCCAGCAAACCAGATCTGAAACGATGACCTGTTCAAGAACTCACGCAACCGATCGATGATACACAATTCGCGCACAATTCTTTGGGTTGCTCTGTAACAGGCTACTAACGGACGCCTACCAGTTTAGGAAAGCCCCATTTGAGAAACATTCTGCAACATGACAATCCCAAGATAAGTAATGTTCACCCCTAACCCCGGATTAATAAACCCCTGCTCCCTTTTGGTGGGGATTCAGACCACTTTTGGAGGGGTTTATCACCCCCTAATAATGGGACGGGTTTATGAGATCGTACCTCCAGGGCTCGCAGTGAGCCGATGTCTGAAGTGGCAAGCCCACATTCCTCCTCAACCACGACCCCTTTGCGACACTGACAGGGGCTTTAAAGCGCTCAACTCGCACCAGGGGCTTTAAAGCTTGTGGATGGCTTGAGGGGGGTCAAAACATCAGCCCTGCTCAAGGGACAGCCTCCTCTTCATGTTCATGCTCCTTCCTGTTGCTCCTCCTCCTCGTCCTCCTCCTGTTGCTCCTCTTCCTCCTCCTCTTGCTCCTCCTCATCAAACCACCACCACCACCACCACCACCCAATGCCAGCGGCAAAACGACGGCCGCGCCCTCGCTGCCTTTGGCCGCGGCTTCTTGGCGCTGCTGCCATGGGAGGTCCTTCGTGGCGGGGGCGTGGTGACGTCTGCCTGGCGATTGGACGGAACCCGTGGCTGGCCTCCGCCAGTTTGCCAAGGATTTCCAGAGATGTCGCCCCAGGGAAAACCTGGGGGAAACCAAGAATCCCGCCCCAAAGCCCAGAAAAAAACCCAGGGAAAACAAAAAACGCCCCAAAACCCAGGGAACACGGCTGCTGAAAGAAACGAGGGCTGGAAAGAACAGGGAATCACCCCCTAGAGGAACAGGAAGCCGATGAAATGCCTTAGTCCTAAAAGAGAAGAGAACATGTCGCGCCGCGGTGAGCTGAACCACTATGCCAACAACGGCCACACGGCAACCTGCTGTCAAAAGCAAACCAGGAAGCAGAAGCAAGCGGGATTGTCAGCGGTTGACAGAATGGTAACAGGCAACACTCCGTGAACACTCCCTTTTAACGGTGGCGCAAATTGATTGACAAGGCCTAACGCAAAGGTGATTGTCCTGACGCCAGGGTGAACACCCCAAACCACCCCAAGATTATCGAAAGCTCCAGCAACAAGTGCACGCAACCAAAACTGTGCGGTTCAAAGGCAGCTTGCAGTTTGATATCCTCGCCCCCCATACATCAGCCTAATGATGGATGCAAGCCCGCCTCTACATCCACCAATGTAGCCTGCTCCTGCCGGCTGAATTTGTCAAAGCTGCACCCAGTTCCCACAGTTCGAACAGAAGCTGAGCCCTCACCCAGTGCTCAGTACGAGCTTACAGATCAAACATCGTTCCATCTACGTTAGCCTTTGACCCCACCCAACAAAAACATATGTCTGATTGTGGCTTAATCTGAACATGTGAATTGAGTCAAAGAAGATGTGAGAAATCCTCACTTGTACAGCCTCCTTTTGAGATCGCATTCTGTAGCACTTCAAGTTTCCACCCTCGCATAACCACGAGGTGGCGTGTAACACTCACGGAGGGACCCTGTTGAAACATTCTAACATGCAGTCAGCACCCTACCTCAAGTCAGAGTGGGCTCCACTTCCGCCTACCAACTTGAACCACGAGCTCCCTAGAGCCTAGAGGCAACTCAACCATTCTGATCAAAGACAAGAATAGCAGGCCAAAGCGCAGACGCTCATCAACCAGTTAGAGCGGTTCTTGGCTTGCCTCTCCGTTCTACCATGACCGTCAGCCGCAAGATCTTCAAATCAGGTCTGAGTGACGTATGGATTCGCCCACCTAAAATACGTTGGCCCAAGAAGCACGCGTCATTGTGGGGCAAAACCGCGGGTCGCAAGATCATTGTCCGAAATCCAAGAAGGCGTATCGCCAAATGTTTGAAGCCGAAAGATCCATCGAAGCAATGCGCTGCATCCTTGCTCCAACACCGGGACATGGTCTCTAGACGAACCCTTCTGGTCTACATACATGCCACCAGAAAGCTGTGGGGCTCAATGCATTTGGGAGGCTCTCGGAAGCACCCGAACCTTTGGCTTGGGTCAGGTTATTGCCAAAAAACACCGGCAAATGGATGGCTTCCTCGTGGTACCCTTGGAGCACGCCATTCGACAGGGTACCCCTTTTGCAGTTGCGTGGTGATCGATGGCAACCTTGACCAACCACCCAACAGCAGCACAACGTATGACCCATACTGATGCAAACGGCGACCTCAAAGAGGAACTGAAAAAGCATGCATGGATGCATCATTCAGCCGATCAATGCGGGAACAACGGACAATATTACTGGGGTAACGGTTCTGGCGGGTTCCCTGTCGGTCTCTCGGTCAGTCGGTCATCATATCAGGAACAACCTTACTATCCCGACCATAGCCCACACATTGTCCCAGCCTCGTGCACAGGTTGAGCTGGCTGGGGCTTTCTGGCAGAAATGGAGCAATAGTCATCCCATGTAAAGGATCAACTCCCCCGAGCCATCGAAACAAACCACCAACCAAGGAGAACCTGAATGATTGGAACTAATTCTCACAGGGCTGTGGGTCAAAATATGGTTTAGACCTCCAAAATGATCGTTTAGAATCAGGGTATCCTCAGAACCATGACACAAACATGGGGGCCAGCACGCACCCAACACCCAAAGGCCTTTCTGGTGTGAATCCTACTTTGCGGCTCTGACATCTTACGAGTGGTTTCGCTTCGATGGGAGGGCTCAACATGATGCGTTGGTTGTATAGTTTGCCAGGACCACCAGTCTTTGAGCCAACGTAGTTTCATATAGGTTTGTACATCTTTATACAGTGCAAGTCTTTGAATATTTGGTACATCTCTGGTCTTTGATAAGGTGTCCAAATATTAATTCTAGTGTTTCCACTTCACGTTCCTCTCCAATCACCCTGGCAACTTTGCCCCCGTTCCTTTGCCAAAGCGAGGCATGCTCGTAGTTTGTGGCAAAGAACAAGTCCCGAGCTCAGCAGATTGCAGAACTCTTTTTCTTGCCAGCGGGGGTGCACAACACACAATGCTAGATGCTGCTTCATACACCAATATGTGTTTTGAATTGACGGAGACCCCAGCTTGCTGAGGAGGGGACGGGAAATGTACAGTGAAGACTTGCTTCTACTTCCACCCAAGTGCATGCATCCCTTGAAACACAGTCCGCCTCCAAATGAAGTGACCCAGGACAGGTTTGTCTCAAAATGTGCTGCCCCCGGTCTTCCGCCAAGCTTGCAGTTCAGAGATGCAACGTGCACAGCCCCTCATCAGATCAGGCAATTCCCATCCTTTTGTGGGGTTCCTCCTCTGGTTTCTCTTACGAAAAAGGGCGTTACAGGGGCGAATCAGGCGAGTGGTGATTGAATTCGGGTTTCACTTGAGCTGGGGGCCTTCGCGCTACAGCGGATCCCCCGCAAAGAAGGACCTATCAGGCGACTCGACCCAGAAGGGTCCTAAGCATTCTTCGATGAGAAGCCCCAAGGTCCCCGGTGAACCTTTCTGGGGAAAAAGACGCACCCCAAGCCCTCTAAGTTGGACTGTCCTCAGTGACTTTTCTTGGGATTTGGATGGCGTTGGATTCCCATTGCAGACGCCCAGGTTTCCATTGGCCTGCTTTGAGGGTGTGGGCTGCTGGGTTTTTGAGGGAACCTTGTCTCAAAAGGAAGCGTTCACTCCCGGCTGGCAACCAAACAAGGCCGACCTTTCTGGATCTTCCCAATTGGAAACAGGGAGGGGGCCCTCCAAGCTCTGTCAAACGTCTTAAGGTTTGGGCAACCTTTCAACTCCAAGGCTTAATTCCTGAGTGGATCGCCCAAAAAAGTCTAAGCTTCTTTGGTTTGCCACCAAAATGGCCCAAACCCACAAAGTGACTAGGGCTGCCATCGGCTTCCGCACCTCTCCGGCTGCTTTCCGAATTTCCGCCGTCCCAAGGGCGGGGAGGCAGACGCCTCAAATATTGCGTCTGAGCGGTGGATGGCTGGGTATCTACCCTTCACCCCACCGAGCGAATGCTTTTTGACCACCCTTCAACTGGCAGTTTCAGGGGAAATGCGGGAAATCCTGGCACAAACCCTATCCAACCAGCAAGTTCCAAGGGGGTTGCCGAAGAAGCATCCCATCCTTCCAAGGTTTCTTGCCTTGAAGCAGGGGCTGTCCTCACAGTGCTTTGCCTGCATTGCTTGATCAGCCAGCAATGCATGCCTTTGCTCAATCCGAACAAGCCTCAGTTCCCATTTCGTCCTGTCCGCTTCCATGGCTGTTGGAAAGAGCGTCAGCGAATTTGATTTGACCTGAAATGAGGGACACCAGAAACGACACCTTGATGGGGTTCGGGGTCGCAAACACAATTCTGTTGCGGTCCTTTTGTATGGTAACAAAGTCATTCGTCCAGAACCTAGCGTACAACTTCTTGCAGGCAAAGTAATGCTGAACCCATCATGACTAAGAATGTTCAGTAAGCCAATTCGGTGAATCCCAAAGGCACCCGCCAACAGCTTGTTGTTTTTTCCTCGCAACTGTGGAATGACGCTTTATGGCTCATGTTGGACCAAATGCCCCTTCCCTAAAACGCCCAAATGTCACCTCGAAAGGGAACTCACCTCAAATTGAGGTGAAAAAAGAAAGATGATTCAAGCCATCCAGGCACTTGCACATGCACAACATGTCTTATCAGCACCGATCCACCCACGAGGGAGTCTTTGCAAGCAGTCCGTGAAAGAACTCGAAAAGGTGAGGCCAGCTATTGCAAAGTACCAAGGAAGGGCGGCAGCTTCAACAACTTGAGCCGATTTCTCAAATGGAGCTGAAAAGCAGAAACCCACAAACGCAGAAAGGTGCCATTTCTGAAAAGTGACCCCTCCTTCCATGGAAAGATGCCTTGAACAATAATTGCTTGAAATAAAGAATGGGCACCGACGTGGTGCTGGGTTCACAGGCTGGAGTCTACCAATCGAGGCCCTCGGGCCCCGTGGGGTGGCAATCACTCGTAGTTCTGGATTAGACCCTGGACGGTAGACAAGCAGCAGCGTCTTCGTGTTCAATGATCATACTGATTGAGCTAGTTCCGCAGAGCGGGCGTGAAGGTGTTGTTTCAGCCAAGTTGCGCAACGTGTTCCAGGATTCATCCGACTAGCAAACAAAAACAGCCTGGAGAGTGTGCTGCGAACGACTTCTGCAAAAGCAAAATGATTTAGTTGATAAGAGCAAGCGTAGGCAAGTAAATTCAACGTCGGATTTGCCTGGAGGCCCTGCTAGTCGGAGGAACTCTGCCTATTGGAAGTAGACGAATCCGATTTTCCACTTTCCAAGGGCTAGCCCTGATGTGTTTGCTCCCTTGTGCAGGTCCATCCTCAATGGCCAGAACTCACTTCTTGCGGAAACCAGGCAGGACGAGCATTACTTCTCCTATCTCCTGACAGCTCAGTCGCCCAGCGACCCTAGAAATCAAAGGACCACATAGGACCACCTTTTCCGGGTTTTGAACACAGGCGGAAAGGCGGGCATCCCATATCCTGGAATTGGGCGAGCAGCAGCAACTTCCTCTCGGCCGCGGGAAGTTGAGCTTTCACTACCCGTTTTCTCCGGCTGTTTAAACAGAAAACCACACGGAAATCAGTTTTTTTTTACTGGCCCCAACCCAAATTTCTCGGTTGCGAAATCTGCTCCCTTGCTAAAAGTTTAACTTTTTGTGGTTTTCATGGAAACCCATTAGTTGGCAAAAAGTTAAAGTCCTAACATCCCTTGGCAAAATGCACCTCTGATTTCACAGCGCCAAGGCTTGCCCCTCTCCGAACGGCCAAGCCGCCGAAGCCGCGGAAGCCGCTTTGGGCCTCGGACATGCTGCATCCACCGAACACCCCCTCAGATGCCCAGTAGCCATGGGCACAAAGAGCATCCTTTTTTTGGGTTAGTTGAGGTTTCAGAAGGCCGCCTTCCCAAAAAAAACGGGAAAAAAAGGGCGCCACTGGGCAACTGGGCCCCACTTGGCCATCTGTGGGGATCTTTGGGGCTTACGTGTGCGTACCAACAAAATGGGGCTTCCTTCCTTCTGTTTTTCTTTCAAGCTAGCCCCCAAAAGGGTACCGAGCCTACACAAGAAAACAGCCCCTGGCGCTGCTCCACTGATACAACAGAGGAATCCTTCGCATTTATGAGGGTAGGCGTGCAACATAAATTCTCAGACGCAACCCGTGGGATGCCATTGAAAAGCAGCCTGCAAATAAGTAGATTTGCAGGCCATGCCTGCCCTAAGAGCCCTGCGCTGTGTGCGCCATGGCAAGTTTCCCTTCTGTGGCGCAGAAGGCAGGCGCTTGCTTTGCTACTCGGTGAGCACTGACTGTTGCTGAGTGGCCAAGAGTGGAACTGCTGGAGCTAGGTCTTGACAGTATGCATTCTCTTGGCGATTCACCTTGAGTCACCTGCAACATGGGAAAGAAAATGACTCTTCACCTTGGCCACCTCCAGGACTCCAGTCACCTGCGACATGGTGAAACAACTGTCCCGACTCTACACCAACCTGCCTTCCACGTCCCATAGCGACTGAGGACCTTCCTTCCCCCAGGAGCGGCCCTTGATCCAGCGATCGCCAGCTTGGGTTTCAAGGCTCCCCAAAATCCAAGTCGGAGATATATTCCCTGGAAGTAGTCTTTCAAGAATAGACTGGACAAACTAGCGACTGGCGGCGTACGGCTGTACATTGGCTCCTCTCTTGAATACAAAAGCAGGGAGTGGTGACTGGCGATGTGCCCCTGTTGCCCCTGTTTCCTCTGGGTGCTTGGAGAGTGGAATCCATCTCAGGCTGGTGGGGCCAAGGGAACTCCAGCAGATACAGTCCCAACTGACCCTCGAAGCAAGTGGCTGTGGTCGAAAATAGGAATCCCCAAAATGGGACCTTGGCAAATGGAAACGAAGTCTAAAACCTGCGGTCTCGTGGTGGTTTCATTTTGACCCACACCCAAGTCTTGATTGTTCAGGACCCTGAAAAGTTCAACCCACATAGCAAGTAGCCAAGTCATGCGTGGAACATCGGGGGTGCTCAGCTGCTGGTGAATGGCATGGAATCCTTTGATGTGAGGCTTGGATCGAATTCAGTGCTTGGAGTGGGAAAAGCAGCCGTCTGACAGAGGTGATTCAAATTGCTTGAATTGAACGGACCTCCAAGAACCAAAGTGGCAGCCTCAGTGTCATGGGAACCCACCGGCAATTTGGTCAACGTGTGAAATCCCAAGGCGTATCATGTCCTTTTCTTCTTTTTTGCTGGGTCTTACTCGGTTAATATCTATTGGGGCCCCTGGAAGTGGGGTCTTAGTGGCGGGGGCGGTCCTTTGATTAGTGTCCAAACCTTGAGGGACAGACCGCTGACGCGGAACCAAGGGAACATTTCTTTTGCCAGAACCGGGCTCCAAGCCTGGTATTAGAATGACAGCGGGCAAGGAACTACTACCAGATCCGGCTAGTTATGCTGCCTTTGGGAAGCCATAGGGAGCCACCCATGGCTCCAGTTTGAGACAAACCCAGCAATGGGAACGACCCCATCCAATTGAGCCTTTGACTTTGGCTCCTGGATGCCAGCGTCACAGCTTCATGTAGCTGGCCATTCCCTGTGCTCAACTGGGCTGTCTCGCATTTCGTCCGCGATTGCGTGCCTTCGGTTTCTCCACCTGGAAAGCACGACTATAACTCCCAACTGGAGGACCTGCATCATGGGCAAGCTCCTTTTACGCCCAGCTAGACTCTTTGTAATTTCACCATGCGGCCATCTATCCCAGACACTGCACCATTTCAAGGGGACCCCTTCATGATTTGCAAGCACCTGATGCAAACGCTCTGTTGCAAGCAATCAGTGCCCCGGTGCAGCACCTGATGCAAACTTGCCAAACCAAGACCCCCGCAACGCACCCCTTGAGCTGGCGACAGCTGGACACCACACCCTTGAGAAACAAAAATACAAACCACTTCCTTTGAACGGGGCTCTTTTTTTGGCACGGGTATGGGCATCCGGTTTATCCCAGTCATGGGATTTCACAGTGCTGAACCCGCCCTTCAGAAGCCTAACTTGTCATGGGTTTCGCCCCAGCCCAGCGCTTTTCTGCTCACGAGCTGGACTCTAAGCGCATGCAAATGCGCCCAACCTCATTCTTCCCGCATTTGCTTTTTGCGAGACTGCGCAAATCATAGCGCCATCTTGCATTTACCACATGCAAAGGCGGATCCCACCAAACAGAATCAAGCGCCTGCTTGCGTTTGCGCAGATCAATAAATATCCCTCAGTTGTTGCCCTCAACTGTTGCCCTCAACGAGAACTCATCCTTTCGATTCTAATCCACGTTTCTTGAACCTGAAGGCGCCAAACCCATATTTGGCGATAAACTTTTATAGGGAACACTCCTCAAAAAGTGGTGCCCCCCATTGAACATGTTCACACCCAATACGCCCCGGCGCAAGCGCATCTGCCTGACCTAAAATGGCTTCACTTTCTCCCAGGCATCCTGCCACTCCACGCAATCGGGATCCTGCAGCGCCTTGTAGCCTTTCCTCACGAGCGCTCAACGTGTGACCAAGAATATTTGCAGCCGCCTAAACATGTGGCAAATCGGAAAAGCAAAAGACAACACATGCCAAAAACATAACAAAAGCACAAAGCAAAAAGAACCCGACAAGGGACGCAACCCTAACACGCGCAGCAAGAACAGTAAAGTCCAAGTCTGACGAGGGAAAGCAAACTCGCTCAACTCAGCTTAACCCTTGGAACCCTGTGATATTCACAGCCGAATGGCAACTCCAAACAGCGCGAATTCGCGCTCGGCTCCAATCAAACCAGGCTCTTTTGGAGTTGGATCACTGCCCCCAAGGCGGGACGTGAGGAAACTGGCAAGAGGGCGAAGGCCTTCGCAGGGGGAAACTGGGGATCCTTTTTCGGTGCCTTGTTTGGAGGTCCCCTCTTCGCAACCCCCTGACCATGGGAAGTTTTGGGGCGAATGGCGAGGTAACGGCGAGCACGGCCGAAGCGTCGATCACACCAGCGCTTTTCCAGTGACGGTAGAAAAAGGGCTTGGCTTCAAAGAGCGGAAGCCATCTTGGTAACAACTTTGGTCACTACCAAGGGGATTCCTTTGGCATCACATGGCCCCGGTAAATGGAATTGATCCATTTTGAACCAGTGGAACTCACCCATGTCGAATCAACACTAAACTAAAAAGACGCCAATGCTTGAAACACCTTTCCCCAAAGCCAGGATGCATGAAGCAGCGAATGGATCACCCAAGGTTTGGCATGCTCGAGAGGGGTGGCCCCTCCACGGACCCCCTTCGCACCAAGGGAAACACGTAGGGATACGCAGGGCGTCCCTTTGTTGGGCGCCGGTATGCGCCACCCTGAAACCATATGCCTCTCGGGGGCGAAACAAAAGAGGCCAGTGCAAGTTGGAACTCATGGAGCGCCAAAGGTCCTCCCAATGCTGCGGAGTCCAGTTCAAGCGGACTCTGGGGTGAAAATTCAGCCAGGCAGCTGGCACTTCCAAGAGTTGAATTGCGTGATCCGCGGCCCCAGGGCACCATGAAAAGCGAGAGATGATCCAAGTTGCCTGACCCTGGGACCACGAAATGGCCAGGTCCCCTCCAAAACTCTGCGCTTCCTCTTAGCCTCCCACAACTCCTCCCAGACTGACCGCTAGCACAATCAACACTTTCACCAACCTCATTTGCGTGTATCTGGGTGTCTGGATTGCACATTGCCTTTTTTTGGGGGGGGCTGCGCAACCGAACCTGCAACTTAGATTCTCACAAGACCCCAGACCCTGAAAAGTACGACTTGGATTCGACCAAGTGAGTGACCTCTATCTCGGTTGCTTTCTGGTCTCCTGCTAAAAGTTGAACTTTTTGTGGTTTAGTACGGAACACCCATTAGTGGGCAAAAAGTTAAAGTAGTAACATCCCTCGGCAAAATGCAACAAAGCTATCTCATGATCAAGGCAAGCTGCTGCTTTGCCCACTCCGCCTTCTTTGGGTCCTCGAAGAACTCCTCGCGACTCGTGCGCTCCGGAGATAATTTGGCCATGCACAAAATCCAAATCGTACACGCAGTGAACATCCCAATCCAACTACTAAAATAGGTTCTAAGATGGGTGGTGAATTCACCTACCCCAAAATGGTACCATTGGTTTTGACCCACGGCCATTTGTAGCTGACCCGAAATGGTATTTAGGTGGGGATCTGTGCCCGCCAACCATTTGGGAGGGCATTTGTAATTAAAAGAGACTGCCATGTTGGCACCAACAAACAGGCGACCAAAAGGTGAAAAGCTCAGTTTGGGGAAGCGGGTTGCCCTCAATCCAAGCAAAACAAAACAGAAAAACAAGTGGTACCCTAATCTGTTTTAGTTTTTAGACACAGGCGACATCAAGACCCCCCCAACCACATTCCAGAAGGCATCTGGGTTGTGAGGGAAAACGTACCTAGCACTCGATGGGTGGTGTTTTCTTTCCGGTCAACATTCTTCCAACGCACTTGTATTGAACCTAGTCGCAAGGCGATGTTTTTGGTTTTAGTCGCCTTTTGGAATGGCGGAAATAGAAACTCAAACTGCAAAAATCAAAAGGTCAAAGGGTTGATTTGCTTTGGGCAAGTGTTTCGTTTGCTTGCCCTGGCCCCTGCAATAGTGAAGGCCCAAAATCTCAATTGAGCTGCATTGTTGGCGCTTGGCTTTGCCTTGGCACCCAGCTTAGGTCTACATAGGGGGTCTGGAAAAAATACAAATGCCCTTGTGGCTTTCCTGTGGGGGAGTTGTTCAACCACTTCTTCTCAACAACTTCCCAACAAAAATCAACATTCCAAACAAACACACATGTCCAACAATCCCGGGCAAGGAAACGCTACACACATCTGGTTAATAACTAAAAAACATAACCAGAAATCGCGAATCGACCTAAGTTACAAGGGGCTTTCACCATGAGCCGACTCGCTCGTTTCTCTCCCAAGTGAATTTGTTGGAATTTGCGCAGGGACATAGAGACATGCATTGGCTCAGCAAGCCAAACATGTCCAAAAGCCCTAAATGACATATTTTAAGGCCCAAATAATAAGAATAAAGCTCTCAGGGGCATGATTGAACCAAATTCCCCCCTATGACTATGCGAGACTGCCGTTTTCGATCTTTCCCTCCTTCCCTATGAACCTGGAAAACGACTTCAGGGACGAGGGGCAAATTGGGGGCACCGAAGAAAAAAAGAAGAAAAAAAAACGGCCTTCTCGAACTGCTTGCTGCGCACGCAGAGCTTCAAGTTCCTCACCTCCTCGTCCTTGGCATGTCCCATTGGCCAGGCTTCTCTCAGAGGGCAAAATCAAACATTGAAACATTGAAGGCATTACGTTCTCAGAATTTGCCGCAGACCCTCCGTGTTTTCTTGCTTAATGGAAGAAAAGGGCGACGCCTTTTTTGCGGGTTCAATAATTTTAGAGCGCTTGCCGTCTGGAATTGGATTTCGAGCCCAAGGCCCTAAGTCTTGGAGCCCTTGTTGCCTTAACTCCACACCAAAAGGAACCCATCTGCAAGGCTGTCAAGATTGAAGAAAGTCAGAGCTCAAGGCGGTCTGACTTTCTGACAGTCTTGTGGGAATCCACCCTCTCTACTGCTTTGTCACTTTGAAGACGTTCCTTTCTTTCTTCACAAAAGGATGGCAACACTGAAACAAAAAGAAAAAACAAAACCACCCCCAGCCATGCAAACCAGGCCTTCAAATTGCATGGTGAGATTGAATACTCGATCAACACTCGGCAGAAAAACTCCAGGTCTCTACCCTGGTAATGTACCTTAACCGCTTCAGGGGCCCTCTGGGAAAGCTTGAGGGGAACCAAACTCCATTGAACAACTACGAGTCATATAGGCCACGGATCAAGCTCGAACGCATGGTTGCGATGTTTGTGTCTGCACCATGTTGAGCGAGCTTGTTGTATGTACCTTTTGAACCTACGGCAAGTCACTCACGATCAGTTACGACTTTAAGGGACCGCTTCGGAAGGCACACAAAACGCAGGGATGGTGGTTGGGGCCCACAGCCGACCTGTAGGATCCATTGTCTCAAGCCAAACGCCCTTGGATTGGTTCAACCGATCTGAAAGGGCTCTTTAATGTTCACCTACGACTAGTACTTGGTCTCAGTGTTTTTTTTTTTGGGGGGGGGGTGTTCGGAGGGGGGGGGGGTAAGTATTCATCAGAGGTGGGCATTCCCCCCTTTCAGAAAACACGCCGGCCTTGGTGAAGATGTAGCAGATCACCAGAAACAGGGCCCCCAGGAACGTGAGGGATCCCCGGCGCCCCGCGATGCCGGCACGCCAGTCCGGCGCCTGCGAGGGGTGCGAGGGGCAGCTGTCGGGGGTGCCGAAGATTCGGTTCTTTGGGTTTCGGGGGTTCCGAGTCTGTTCTGGTTGGTTTAGGGTTGGTTTGGGGTTGGTTTGGGGTGGTTTTAGGTCAAGGGCTGGTTTAGAGTTGGTTTAGGGTCGATTCAGCTTGGTATACGTGGGTTTAGGCTTTGGGTCTTGGGAGGGGGGCTTCAGGGTTTGTGAGAACAGGGGACACGGTACCATATCACATATATATATATATATATGTTCATATCCATGTCAATTGTGCCGCAACAATTTTCAGATGTTTTCGTGAAACAAACGGTTTCGCTGTTGGTAATGGAAATCACCCTAGCACGGGTGTTGACTTACACGTACATGTACATGATTGCTTCGGACATGCCCGATTCAAAAACCAGCTACGCAGGTCAATTCCGGATGCGAAGAGACGCGAAGGGGTCCGCAAGTTTGACGCGAAGGGGTCCGCAAGTTTTGGACGTACAAACTTCTGGGCATGACCTACAAGTAAAACACCGCTTTTTGGCTTGCTGTTTTTCCAATTCAATCGAGGAATTTCTAGTAATTCTCCGCATTGACGGAATCGCTCGCAAATTATCCCAAACGCCTTGACACAGGAAACGCCCGCAAATGGCATTCAGACGTGGCATGGTGACGCTACTATCCTTGACGGTACTGTACCTAGTGCATGTCCAACAGAACCCTATGGATTAGGGCCTCTTTGCCCACCATCAAGTTTTCTCAAAACTCCAACCCCCTCACCTTCACTTTGAAATCGTTTTGCCCACGGATCGGTGGAATCGCTCGCGGGCATTTGCTCGAGCAAACCCCCCTGCCTCCTCGTCGAAGAAACCCTTTCCATCCTGACGCGGAGTCCATTTCAGCCTTTGCCTTTGGGCAGTTTTGTGCCGATCATTTTTTCTATCTTCCGTCCAAATCCCCTTATGATACCTTTTGGATGCCAAAACTGGGCTGGGACGTGCCCAGTTGCAAGCCTTCAAACAACAACCCTCCCACTGAACAGCGAGCGTCCGGCGCTGCCATGCGGGGCGCAAAAGGGCTCTAATGTCTAAAGGATTGCTCCAAAGCCTTCCAACAACTGGCTGGCAAAGGAATCCCCACAAAAACCAAACCAATCTTAGTGGACAGTATGCCAAAGTGGGCCATATGAACACCTGACTTGGATACCCTATCAAAAGGGTACTCTCAAAAGGGTACTCTCAAAAAGACCGGCTTCCTTGCAAACACCGCCTGGTTCTCGCCCCTGAGAATCATGCGCTGCACCGATCCTATGAGAAAACTGCGGCTGACAGGACCGCTCCCTAGCACTCCAATACGACTCCTCACACTGCCCTAGAAGCGAGTTGCGCGAAAAAACCACGGCTTCATCGAGCGCTGATCATGTATGTCTCCGGAAGCCACAACCAAGAGCCTCATGAATGGGGGTTCAGCACACTCAGCTCAACAGGCTCCAAAAATGGATTCATCAATGGTCAGAAACTTCATCTGGCTACTTGCAAGGCTCGCAGAAAGAAAGGTAGTCAGCAACTAAGCCTCACCCCACCCAAAGCGACGCTTGAACCACTAGGAAGGCGGGAGGGTGCTGTCCGTGACAATGGGTGGCCGCGGGGAAACCCAAAGGAACCAACCCATTTTACGGACCCAGAGACACCATCAATGACTATGCGTACACCGAGGCAAAGTGCAAAGTATTGCATGGCGCTGTTCAGCATAGCAAATCAGCATGCCGATGCATCAAACGACAAGGCGACTCCGTCAAGCTGATCTGGGCAAATCACTACCCCCCACTGGAAATTATAGGAACCCCAAGGAAGGGAACTTCATGGGTGAGCACGCTCCGCTCCACACAAACAGGTGGGCCCGCGAAAACAATTGCCCAGAGCTGCAAGCTGTCTTGGCCACACGCCTCCGCCCTCAGGTGGCGGGGCCGTGGCTGGCAGCCGACGCTGCGCCCCAAGCCGCCGCAAAAGCAAAGTGCCTTGGGCAACTGCAGCGACCGAAACGAAAACGAGCCCAAAATCTTCTGCGGGGACTTACTTCGCCACCTGGTTTGGCTTTTACGAGGGTGTAACCCTCCACCCCCCGGCTGGTTTGCCGTTCATAGTCCTACATACACATTCTCAGGCGCGGCAAAAATACCTTGAGGAGAAAGGAGTGGCACCCCGCAATGCCACTTTCGGAGCAAAGCTGCAGGATGTCTGATAAACATCAGGCGGCTGTGTATCTAAATCCTTTCCAACCGGCCCCACAAGCGACTAGCGCGAGGGCCTTGAGAGAGAGAGACAGAGAGAAGCCACAAGAACGAAACAGACAGAGAAAGAGAGCGTCGGAGCGCGTACTAGAAAATTGCCCGGCGAACAAAACCGCAAAACAGGGGAAGGGCCAAGACCCAAAACCTGGTAGCCTGAAAAATTGGCCAGAAAGGGAAACCAAAAGAGTTCAAAAGTGGGCGTTGAACAGCTGAGATGGCAACTAACCTTCTTCAATGCTTAGTGGCTATGACAGAAACACCATGCCTGATTCGGATGCCCAATGCCGCGTTGCTCTTCCCCAATTCCCCAAAACGAAGCCCAAGTAAAATGCGAAATTCTGAGACACGATGGTCGTCAGGAACTTCCCATGTCTTCGATTTTCCAGTCTGCGTCAGTCTGAGTATCAAGCTCAAGTGACCAAACTACTCCAATGTTTTTTTGCCCAGCCACAAGGCTCCGGGCCGGGACGGTTCTGGGACGCAACTTGCGGTTCTGGCTTAGGGGGGCTTGGCAGTTCTGGGGTCCCGGGCATGAACGGGGCAGCTGGGCGGAGGAGAGATGCTGTGAGGATCTCATCCGAGCTTGTTTTGATAGAAGCCAACAAAAGCCAACCATTGGAGATTTCCCCAAATCTGGGTGTCTTTTAGGGTGCCCTGTTTACCTTGACTTAAAGGAAACCCATCACTTTGGAAGTAGCCCTAGCCTGAGACACACCTATTTGAACGTGCATTATGATGCGATGCTCCCTCGCATCTGTTTGTCTGCCGTGAGGGGCCAGCCTTCTTTGAATCGCCCGCCACCTAAAATGGAAAACGAGATCGAATGAGATCTTTAGCCCCCCATGATTAAATATAAATCCCTGGCCCCTTGGCTCCAATGTCCGTAGCCAAATATGGCTGTGGGTCAAAACCAATGGTACCATTTTGGGGTAGGTGAATTCACCAGCCATTTTAGAACCTATTTTAGTGGTGGGATTGAATCGGATGTTCACTGGGGGCTAACCGATTTGGTTAACCCATGGCGAACTATGTAGTGAGACAAACTTCGATCTAGATCTCCACATGCCCAGCCACTGGCGCAAGGACCAAAACCACCAGCACGCCGCGAGCCATGGCGAATGCCGAGGGAACGGCGTAACGGACGGAAGCAGCGGTCCAATTTGGGTGGGCTTTGTGTTTTTGCTTTGTCTTTTTCGGCGGCTAAATGGGGCTAAGGCGGTTGGGGCCAATAGGTAGAAGGCCCAACTTCAGCAGGTTTGCCACAGCGCCTTTGAGCCAAATGCATCGGATCCCATGGCCCTTTGCAACTCCGCAGCTGTCGTCCCCCCCGCCCCCCGGCCCTCGCTCTGAGTGTAACGAGGGATTTGATTGCCTTGGGCTGGGCTGCTAAAGTCCCACGTGTCCCCGGAATATTCCAGGTCTGCGCCCCCTAGAAAGTCATATATCATCCCCGCACTGTGCAATCGGGGACTAACCCGATTGAATTTCATTCAAAGGTGATAGTTGGAGTTACCGTTTTTTTGTGGGGCAGGTAGCCAGGGGAAACCATGTGTTCAACCTAGAGGTAAGGAACCCCGATTACCTACCATGGCAACTGGATGGGTAAGTTATGCTGCATTCCAAACGGGATTCCAGCCTATTTGCATCTACCTGAAATCCCTGCACAGCATGCAACAAATTGCAGCCTATCGAAACGAGCGCGGCGTCTTTGCCAAGTAATTAAAGCATCACATAGCTAGTATTGACACCTGGTGTATGGCCCGAAAATGGAACTCACTTGGACAAGAACATCGGCAAATCTGTTGATCACGTGGGGGTGGGATTTCCGCAAACTGTGGAACCATGCAGCTGTGACGAGGAACCATGTCAGGGGTCACTGGTTCAATGAAACAGCCTCAGTTGTTTGGTACTCCTTACATGCGGGGCAAAGCACGTAAAGGCTCTTCTCGCAACCACGCCCTCTTGTTCGCGCATCTGTCAATCAATTTGCCGCCGACGGCCTGTGACGCCAAGGGCGCGGGGTATGATGTAAACCTGGTAATGGTCGCACTTCTGTGCAAGGGCAGCTGAAGCTTATGGCAGTCGAATCTGTTCCAACTGCGAAAAAGCACAGCGGGAAAACAAAGGAGCAGCCTGCACCCTCAGAAAATTCCGCTCAAACAAAGCAGGGCCGTCGTTGATCAAATCCCACTCAGGAACCATCCCGCAAGCTCGCTTTGCAGGGCCCGAAGCCCCCACAGAAACTAACCATCCACACCAATCCACAAACAACAAGCAAGTTCCTGGGGTGCAGCGAGCGTGAACTTCAGCCGGGCTGCGAACCCAAGCGGCTTCGCCGCAGCCCGCTGAGCAAAAACCACAAACGCCGCTAAGCAAAGCCTAAAGGCCGCTGGGCTAAACCCTAGCTTGGCCAGGCCTGTACGCTTGCCGTAGTTGGCTCTGTTTGGGGGGCTTCTTGGTTGAGACTCTCAGGGCTCCACTTCCAGCTTCATGCCTGCCGCGTTCAGGCGGTCCACCAGCACCTGGCCAGTAAATTGATCCGAAAGCTGCACTGGGTGGGTCTTCTTGGGAGGGATGAAGGATGTTGAACATTTATCCATGTGGACCTGGACAAAAACAGGAATAACTCCCTCAAAAACAAGCAAAGAAACAATCAAACAAAGAAACAAACAAACAAACACACGTATGTCTATATATACATATATATATATATATATATGTGCATATAACCCATCTACCCCCTCCAGGGACCAACCATGTCCTTCTGGTCTGTCCCTTTGCTAGCTAGACTTGCGGGGTACGTACCGCACATCCCGCTAACCGCAAACCTTTTCGCTCCAAGGGTATGGGAATCGCCGAGAGAGCTGAAGAAAGCACCTGAATCCCAAGAAACCGAATCCAAGATTCTTCCCATACCTTTTTTAATGCCAAAGGCCAAGCTTGGTACAAGTGTTGATGTGTAAATCCCCCCCTCCCCAACCCGCAAACAACAGAAAAAAGGAACACTCGGTGGATAGAGGCGAGCAATGCACCTGGGGCCAGTTTGTGATTCCACCACATCTGCAATGTAGGTGTGCCTACACTTCTTCTCTGAACACCCCACCCAGTCGAACCCGATCCGCCTGCCCCAGGCCGGCTGCGGGGGTCATCACCCCCCCCTCCGCGCAACGGCCCCGCTCCAGCGCGCAGCACAGGGCCTGGGTCTCAAGCGCACGACGCTGATCGAATGGAATGCCATGGCAAAATGTCCCCCCCCCCCGCCCCTGGCGGGTTGGTGGATTTTAACGGAAACCCCTCTCAAGCGATACTAACAACTCACGTTGTTCCTCCCCTGCTTGTGAAGTTGCGAGTCAAGCTGTCAGTGGTGGTCTCTAAAATGGCCACAACTTAGTAATCAACCATGGGTTTACCCACCTTGGTGGGCGAGAGTAAACACAGTTCCCTATTTTGGTTGTGCGGCATCCCCTTTACCACATAAACACATAAAGCGAATCGTCATCCCATTTACATACCCATAAGAACAAATGAGCGCATTTTGTTTGACTCCTCATCCCCTTTGCCCACACAAAGGGGGTTGCGCGATTTGCTTTCACACGCGCATTCCTTACTGTTGATGGACAAAATCCACTTCGTACCCGATATGTGGGATGGTCATCTATCCGAACTGGTGCCTGGCGGGATTTTCTACATCCCATGGGGCATGGCCAGCCCACACCCCATGTCAGACGGCCAGACTGAGACCAACTGCACAAAGTCACCAGTTGCTTCCCACGCCCTCATGCCCAGCAACATCACGAGATAGCGTCGGGCGAAGTTAACTTTTGCCAGTTGAAGGGCACATATTGAACACCAAAAGTGCAAACAGCTGAACAGCGAAGCCAATTGGCTTGCCCTTCCTTTCTTCGCAAAAGGTCGAACCCTGCGTAGACTTACTGGAAAGCCCATACTATTTCCAAAAGGCCTAAGGGAGTGTAAGCCCCCATTGCGCCCTGTGTGCACCACACATCTAAGGGCCGGTGTTTTTGGGGTGTTCTCAGATCCCCTAAAAGTTTAACTTTTAGTGGGATAAATGGAAACTACCACTAAAAGGCTATAAGGCCAAAAGGCCAAAAGGCTAAAAGGCTAAAAGGCTAAAAGGCTAAGGAACCGAATGCCTGGGAGTCAAGTGTTGGTCCCACCGAAGACTTAACAGGGGCCCAGGTCCTCCCAACGGCTTCGCCGCACTGGTGGAAGCCCAAGGGGCGGTCTCCACGGACATCAGGGCTGTGGCCTTGTACCCAGGGTCCCCCGCATTGACGCTATCAACCTCTCGAACGTGGCTGGGGCACCTGACGTTTGGTGTGTCGTGGGTCTTGTGCTTTATGGTTTGATTGGTTGGTTGATTGTTTGTTTGCTTGCCTTCGTTTGTTCGTTTGCTTGCTTGCTTGCCTGCTCGCTGCTTTCTTTCGGTATTTCAGTGTCTGTCGTTCTTTCTCTATTTCATTGTCTTTCGTTTGTGTCCTTCTGTTTCTCTGTCTTTCTTTCCTTCTTTCTTTCTTTCTTCCTTCCTTCCTTCCTTTCTGTCCGTCTGTCTGTCTGCCTGTCTGCCTGTCTGTCTGTCTGTCTGTGTGTCTTTCTTTCTTTCTTTCTTTCTTTCTTTCTTTCTTTCTTTCTTTCTTTCTTTCTTTCTTTCTCTTTTCTTTTCTGTCCAATCTTTCTTGTTGACTTTCTACATTTCGTTCCCTCATTTCATGTCGTGTCGTTTGTGTTCAGCTCATTCACTCATCATGTCTTTCCTGACGCCACCAGTTCCTGGAACGCGGGCCAGTCTCGAAGTGCGAAAGACACATTCTGGAATTCCGATACCTCTTAACTCGACAACAGGAAGTGCCCCAGCCGGGAAAAGCTCAGGCTTTGAAGCTTGGAATCCACGGAGCTGTGCACGATTGGCAATCGCCCCGTCACGTGATTCCAGGTTGTCCCGGTTTCCCCCCCAGATTCGCACCAATACTAAAGGGCCAACAAGGTTTGCCAAAAGATCACTACCCAAACAAGGTTTGGGCCGCCCCGAAAAAATGTAGCCCGCTGCAGCCCCTACATATAGATAATCCCGTCCCATTTGGGAGGCCTCTCGGAAGGATAATTCGTGTTTAAAGCCTCCCAAATGGGACGGGATTATCTACATACACATCCGGCGAGGGAGGCTTAGAGCGGGCCAGGATGGCCGACCCCCCAGTGCTCCCACCAATACCAAGCCACTATTGAAGCCCTCAAGTTTTTCCAAAACTATGCTTCTCCCAAAATGCTTTTCTTGTAGAGTTTACAAGGCTTTCAAGCTCACAAAGGGGAGCCCCCGTGCCCTTTTAGGATCAATACACAAAAAATGAATTGGCTGGGAACGGGCCAGAAACACAAGGATGAGGGCCAAAGGAGCTCCGAGTCAATTCGGGGGTCCTCCAAAACATCTCACTTGTGGGGGCTTGTCCAAACCTTCTCGACCTTGACTTGGGGGGGGGAGGGCGCCTTACCAATCAGGGGTAAACATTTTTGCGTTTGATTCCAGTCCATTTCAAAACAGATTCCAGTTCCATTCTTTCGAGTATTCCCCGCCGCCTCCCCAACAATGTGTTGAATCAAAGGTACGCTCTTGCAGATTGATATGAAACATACATATTTGTAGCGGAACCTCCTTTGGCCCATGTCAATTTGCAGGGGAAGCCCTGGACCAGAACCCCCCCACCGGGTGTCCTTGGCTACCACCTTGGGAATCTGGCCGTCGCTCTTTGCTTTTTCGCCCAGTGCCACCGCCCGCACGGTGAAGCGCCCCTCCTGCATGAGCTTTCTCGACCCAAATGGGGGGAGCCAACATGGCCAATAATTTTTCCGGAATGAGGATCGAACGGTAGGTGAGAGGTACACAAAACCACGGCATGTTCAGATTCCGGTCCGTATTGGACCAAGGCCCATGAAACACGTTGCAGACTTCAGTTATAGGTGGCATGCTCAGATTCCAGTCCGTATTGGACTAGGGCCCATGAAAAAAAAAGGAAGAACAAAAAACGTTGCAGACTTCAGTTAGAGGCGTGCGGGGACGGAAGGGGCCGGGCCAGCGAAGGTCGGTTTGGAACGGGAACCAATGGCCAAGCACAGCCTTTCAAGAGCTCTTCTTGCGACACCCGTTGCAGGCCCCAACTGCTTGAACAAAACTAATGCGTGTGTGTGTGTGTGTGTGTGTGTGTGTGTGTGGCAGCCGTCCCTCAAACCCTCACCAACACCGGTGCGAGCACGAATAGGCCCGTAGGCGGGGACTCTTTCTCCAACGCAATCACCCAGGCCCTCACCAAGTTAGGGGATGCGAGCTGCAGTGAAATGCCAAATAGGCTTGCATCTTGCGGCGCAACATCTGCTTACCACTTCGAGGTTGGGCGGGAAAGTCAAGCAAGTACTGACGCCTGCAAGCCATGCCAGCCAAAATAACCTCATTGCCGAGGTTGTGTTAATCCAATAGCCAGCCAGCGCACGCCACCTCCAACGCTCCCGACACTGAAAGTGCTTCGCAGCCGAAGACCCCAAGTAAAAGCCTAAGGCGACGGATGGGAACCGCCAAGCACTTTGGCCTCCCCTTTAAAAACAGTACTTCTCCCCCGGTAACGGTGTTTTTTTATTGTTACTAGGGCTGGTTTTTTCCTAGGGCTGGTTTTCCGCAGGGTTGGCAACATCCCCAGCATCACCAGCATCACTTGGCCCTGAGTTATGGGCGAGTTTTGGTGGTTTGGGGCAACGCCCAAAACCGATCCAACACGAGACCAAAACTTACTTAACCACACCCTAAAACCCTAAAGCCGATGCTAAACCAGCAGCACACCTAACACAAATCAGCTCCAAACCAACCCAAACCCACTCAAAGTCAACCCTAAACCCGCCCAACAGCAGCCCGGATGTCAGTCCTTCGCTTCGCCTAAATCAACTCCAAACCACCGCAAGACCCGCCCTCATGAAGATCTAAAGCCCGCCAAAGCCCCCCTAACTTAAACCAGACCCCAGCAACTCCAAACTGCCACCCAATCAGAGCCAATAGGCGGCCCCAGGGCTAGTGAGGCTGGTGATGCCAACCAACCAACCAACCAACCAACCAACCAACCAACCAACCAACCAACGGACCAGCCCTAGTAAAAAAAAAAAAAAACGGATCCCTTCTCCCCCCAAAAAACCAAAACAAACAACAAAAACAACCCCCCCCCTGCTCTGACCCTCCCCTGACCCCTCCCCTGACCCCCCGCCTCCATCGCCTTCCTGGAGGGCCCCTGCCCCGGCTCAGGCAGCACCCAGCGCTTCAGCGCCCAGCGCGTGGGCGGGAAATCTGACGACCCGACGCCGTCGAAACGGCCCCAGGGCCCAGGGGTAGAAACCTCCCAAGGCTTTTCTAGGTCCAGATGTGAGAGATGTGAATAGAATAAGTTGGGACCAATTCTTTGTTTCGGTTTGGTCTATTCTAGTAGGAGAAGCCTCCCAACCAAAAAAGGGGTGAGAAAGGCACTACTGGGGGACCCTAGTTTGATATTTTTATACCAGGGGTGACAGAATTAGAATGGGGAGTTTAAAACCAAGTTTAGTCGTGATTCTCAGAATGTACTAAGTGCATTTCTTGCATTAGCCCTTAGGTAGACTGCAAATAGGGTCCCGGTTTCAAATGATCTTGACCAGCGGCCCCGGGCCTTCCCCACAACGCCCCAACAAACCCACCACGACGTGATTCCTGCGTTCGCCCTTTACATCCTGGCCATTTGTTTCCAAAGAAACATGGGAAAGGTGTGAAAAAAAGGCGCTAGGCAGAACCTTTGCGGATGTGCACCGGACTCGTTGTTACTGACTGTGTGTTTTGGTTTTTAGACCTCCTCCCTCGTAGCCGGCCCGGGGCCATGGAAAACATGGACTGACGATTGGCCAAAGGGAGCTGCCCAGGTAAACCACGTTGGACAACTACCAGTATGTTATTTTCTGGGGAGGGGTAGGTGAGCTGAATCACTGAATGCCACTTGGGAACCCCATGGTGCTATACAAATTCAGACAAAGCGAATTACATCCATATTAAGTGGGTGAATTTCTATGATTCCCAAAGCTGAGATCAGGAACGATCAAGTGACGGACCTTCATCATGAGTGGCCGGTTTTACCACAGCTGGTTGTCTACCTAGCGGATGGTAGGACTAAAACGAAACAAAACATAACAAAAACTATCAGCGTGCGTCTGGTCAAAACATAACAAAAACTATCAGTTTTACTTTCGAATTAGAAGCAAGTTTGAGCCTTACCATACGGATGCCCTGAAAGAATCACTTTGTAGGGGCAGCAGCAGTTGTGATGCCTATGGGTGTTTCTCAACGAGTCCCCGTAAATGGCAACGTGCTGCTGAGTTGAGTGCCTAGCACCAGTTTAAATGACAAAGACATTCGGCAGAAAGAAACAAAAACACTGTTTGGAAACTGAAGAGGGTCCGGATCCCATCCTCTACAATGGCCAGGTCGTCCCTTTGGCTTGCCTTGGCCCAATTGCACGGAAGGGTTGTTGCAAAATGGAGATCTTTTTGAGGAGCCCTGCTAAAACGGGGCCGCATGTACCCGAGACCCTTCCCACTCCCCTCCCCGAGCCCTGAGACTGAGGCTCCCAGCAGAGAGAGCCCACCATGAAGCCCAGCGCCATGGTGCCAAGCCAACCGCTGACGGGCCCCGGCACCACAATGCCCTCCCCATAGCCTCAGGAACTTGTTCCCGTTTTTCCACGTAAAAGCCCAAAGCCAAACAAAACAAAAACGGAAGAGGCATGCTAAGAGTTGCACTGGGCGTCCCAAAAATGCAAAAACGATAAAAACCCTCCCATCCACTCATTAGCCAGGTCTGTGGGCAATCCCATCCGTGAAGACAATCTTCCAGCCAGTGACTTGCCATGCAACTGAAAAAGCGAACATGTTGAGCCCTATTGTGAAACTCCAAGCCTACTGGTCGAAAGCGAAATGAAGGAACCGAAAAAGCAACAATCCAGCCCCGCCAGTGCGAGCACATGGAAGGGACACTACAAGCTGTTGAGCTCTTTTCAACAAGGCGTTTCAGGCGGTGGTTTCGCTTTAAACCACTTCGCTCCGGTAAGTTGGGGGATGTCTTGCTAAAATGGACCCTCTCCAACTAGACCCTTCTAACTCGCTCTCCCATTGCCTGCCAGCCAACAGCAAATATCAGAGGCTCGCACAGATGTGTCTTAACATTGGGAACCCCCAAAATGGTTGGTTGCTTGGTTTCCCTTAAGACAGCCAAAAAGAGGACCTTCAAGAAAGACACACCTACATCAAAGACAACTCAAGTGCGTTTACCCGCAATTCGAACATCCATGCAGTTTGCTGGCGGATGAGGGAACGCACCCACACATGAGGAACGCGCCGACTGCAAGAAATATACTGGCTACGGTGCCTGAGACAAGCAAGCCTGCTTTGGTGCGAGACGGTTCCGAATGCCCCGTTCAGACACCTTCCTTCACCAAGGCCATTGTCCTGGATTGGTCCCTTTTTGTTTGCGGCCGGGAACGTGTTGTGGCCCCCATGCCCCGACCAAACCAACGGCAAACTATCAACAACGTTTGAATGGTCGGAGTCTCAGATAACCCCCATCGCGATCTTCACCGTGCCTCCCTGCCATGCCATCCACAATTGGATGAATTCAAACAGCGTGAAGACTAGGTGTCTATTTTAGTAGGGGAACCCTCCCCCCAAAATAGGATGCGAAAGGGCACTACTGGGGGGACCTAGGAGGGATACGCCACGGGCGCCCCATCATTTGGGCTTGAATCCATCAGGTTATTCCAGGGGGCTCAAGCCTTGGCCGTAGGGGTAGCCCAGCAAAGCGTTGCTGCGGCGCACAGTTCTGCAACTGGGATTCGACAGCCTCACGTTACGAAACTCGTTCGCGACAAGGTAGGTGAAACAAAACCCGGTCTCAACCAGCCACAGGAAGTTCGACCAGGTGTTTGGCCAACCTTGATCTCGAAGGGTGCTATCTGCCCCAGACAAACAAAACATGGCTGGAATCTATCGAATGGTTGGCTCAGCCGGTTAAACAGCCACAATGCGGGACTGGGCTGGACCAACTAGTTCTCTGTTCATCTTTGTGTGGCTTTGGCTTGCCTATGGGCATGTGCTTCCCTTTGACCATAGAGTGCATGAGGAGGAGGGTATGTTTCTTCTTCTTCATTGGGTTGCACAGCTATTCAACTTTCCATGGAATTTCGGCACAGCAGAACTACAAAGCATGCGCCATTTCATGTCCCACGTGACAACTACACCAGGTTGACAGTCCTTTAAGCCGCTTTTGCTGATCCCTCCGTTGCCAAACAGCTGGCATTGGTAATGACTGCTTCTCTGCTAAAGAAGGGTAGCTTCTAAACAGCCCTTCGACATTCCTGTTGGCTGGTTCAACCCTCTCACCATCGCTCACCTGAGCGGGGTCCCTTTTTGGCATTCAATTCCGCGAAAACCCCCTGATTATGAACTGGGTTGGTGGATGCATCCAAGCCCCCGCCCACCAGAATGGCTTTTCCCTGTGGCTTTGAGGACCTTGCGTTGCTTCCCTAATTGACTCATCGGGGTCAACGAACTTGCTGGGTCAGGGATGCCCCCTGTGGCTTACGGAATCCCAAGGTTCATTCCGAAAGCCTGTGCTCCCCTGAGAATCTCAGAGCCAGCTAGCCAAATCTTGGCCATTTTGCGCACAGAGCCCAAACCAACTGACATTTACAGGGTGCCACTGAACAACTGGAAGACGTCAACAAAACAGGGATCCCTGTACCTCCCCTTTAAACATCACCCAACCCAAAGGGTTGCCACTCAAATTGGCCCCAAAAGGGTGCTCTTCAAACCCACATCAAAGCCACGTGATAGCAATCTATGGCCAGGGACATGTGGCTGTGGGTCAAATGACCTTGGTACATGGAACCAAAGACTAAAACCTGCGTAGCCCGAGCTCTCGAATTTCGAGCCACACCCATGGGAAGCAAACCCAACATGGTCTGCCGTGGCGCGGGGAGATCATGAGCCATTTCTCCTGCAGCTCGTCCCAGCGCGGCAGATCCGTAGTGCCCCCGTCCGCGGTGTCCGGGCCCCGCTGGCCATCCGGCGGGTCCATGCCTAGCCAGCCGGCGGCACATATGGTCTAGGTCCTCCAGATTTGAGAGCTTAGAATAAATAGGTACCCGTTTTTGTTTTTGTTTAGTCTATTTTAGTAGGGGAACCCTCCCAGCCCAAAAAGGGTAAAAGGGCACTACGGGGGGACCTGGCCAGGGTACATGAAATAAAACCCATCTACACCAGTGCCAGCTATTTCTAGTCCGGCTAACCTAAAAGGAGATATGGTTTGGGGGGTTTGCTTGGGCTGGGTCAGGGTGTGTTCAGTGTGTGTCGTGCGTTTAGGGTGTGCTTGGGGTGTGGCTGGAATTTCCGGTTGTGCTCACCTGCCCAATCACGCAGGTGACATGTTGCAAAACGCCCATGGTTGCCGCCTGCCAAACGTGATCAACTCTCCGTTGGCCCGTTCAATGGCTGGATCCCTGTACTCACGCGTCCAAAGACTTGAGACATCAATGGTCTCGATCTTGACAAAGAAAGCACCAAACTGTGCAAAGCAAAAGGTTGAAGAGGTCCCAATTTGCTTTGGACATCGCAGAGGTCAGCCAGGTTCTCACTTTTCACAACAAGGTGACGCTTCAAACCACCAAAGGGGAAAGATTGGGACCATATTTTAGGGAACCCTGTCGAAAGTCGACATTCAGCCAAAGGCCGAGCTGCCGTAAGGATCCATCATCGCTGCTTTGTTCCTCGGCTCAACTCTGCCACCCCCTTTGCCCGCTGGCCGCCTAGCATTCCTTGAGTTGATGCAAAGGCCTGAAGAATCAGAACGGCCTTGTCGGGCATTTTAATCCCAAATGAAGCCATGATCAGAAAATTTTGCAAACATCTACTTGAGAAGCAGGGAACGAAAGCTAGCGTGTGGCAAGGTATCGGCGTGATGCGGCGTGTCCGTGGTCAGTTCTGGCCTCCACTCATGCCATCTCATTGCGTGTCGTTTCGCTTGTGCCTCTTGCAGGGCAATCTGGCCTTATCTTTTGCAGCCATGTAGCCAAGTTAGCCTCTAAAATGGCGATTGAAATAATCTGAGTCGTTTCCGAAGGGTGTCATACTTGCGCCAAGCGTAAGACACAACCTGATCCAATACCCGCAACCCATCATCTGCATCGAAAACCCACGCAAACCATAATCTGCAGTCCGCAAGCCGAATGAGCTAATCCGTAAACCGCACAATCCGCAACCCGATAATCAATGCTGCTTTCAATCAAAGACGGCCCTGGGATTAAGACTGAACAAAGCGCGTGGTTCATCTTTAATCTTTTGGGAAGCGCGTAGTGGGTAATGTAGCGGGTAAAGGCTTCACTGCTTAAACAGGTGTGTGGTGTCTCCTGAAGCAAAGACGGCCCTTGGATTGACGGACAAAGCGCGTTGTTCATCTTCATCTTTCGGGAAACGCGTAGTGGGTAAAAGCTTCAGTGTTTGAGCAGGTGTGTGGGGCCCCTTGAATCAAAGATGGCCCTGGGATTAAAAACGAACACAGCGCATTGTTCATGTTTAATCTGTAGGGAAGTGTGTAGTGGTTAAAGTAGCGGGTAAAAGCTCCAGTGTTTAAACGGTGTGGGTTCTCCTGAAGCAAAGATGGCCCTGGGAGTAAGAATGAACAAAGCGCATTGTTCATCTTAATCTGTTGGGAACGCGTAGTGGGTAAAAGCTTCTGTGTTGGAAAAGGTGCGTGGGGATTCTTGAATCAAAAGTTTGTGGGATTAAGAATCAACAAAGCGCATTGTTCATCTTCAATTTTTTGGGAAGCGGGTAGTGGGTAAAAGCTTCAGTGATTGAACAGGTGCGCGGGGTCTCTCGAATCAAAGATGGCCCTGGGGTTATCGCTAGGATTCCTGCGTTCCACATTGAGCAACTAGAACTGGCTGTTTATAACACGTCTACACACAGAATCGCGTTTTGCTTTACAATGGATGGATGGCGTTGATTATTTGGTCTGCGAGTCAAAAGTTCAAACATCTATTGACACCGAACGAGCCAATGGAACTACCCCCAGCGGAGGTGGTCCAGGGTGGATTTGAGCTCACTGGGCGCGCCTGAAATATCAGCCCTTTTGGGGGGGGGGGCCCTCTCCCCCCCCAAGGGCAACATCTCTGACAAGGGGGTGGCGGGGGGGGGGGGTTGCCCCACCCCCTCCACGACCCTCACAACCAGCGAGAATTCAGGCCCCAATGCCTAACTCAAGCTTTTCGACCGCCCCTTCTCAGCAAGCTGAGGTAAACGAAAACTTCCCTTTTAAGGAGCTAGCTTTGGTGATAAGCTGCTCAGACTCGCACCCGACAGAAATTAAAACATTAGTGAGGACTCATCTGTCTGGAGGTGTATTGAAGATTTGGGGGCCAGGACCCTGTCCTTCCAATGCTAAAAACACATGAGGACACCCAGTACGAAACACTCCACTTTCCAACACAAATTGGAGGGCGGAATCCACTGCACTCACGTCTGGTCGCTGGTGGCGGCAGTGGCCACTTGCAAAAAGGGCCATGGGGCTTTTGAGGGTTGAAAGAAACACCGCCTGCGGAAAAATAGAAAGGGCCCTGCTGGAAATCCGGGCTTTTCGAAGATGGATCAGCAGCTGAACTTTTCTAGGGCACCTCCAGGCCGGTGGTTCACCAGCGCGAGAAATCCCTTTGTCAGGGCTCAAGCTGAAAATGCCCCATTGCCACCACTCAAAACCTGGAAGTTGCAGGTAAAACTTTTCAAAAGGAACGAACTCATGTATATGGTTTCATTGTTTCTGTGACGACTTATCGAGCCCCACGCCGCTAGTCATCGTTGTGACGCCAAGCATTGGTTTTGGACCATCGATGCAAAGAGACTAAACCAGAATGATATCAAAGATTGCTCTGCTCACTGCCACGGTACGTGCCACCTTTGTGGAATGATGCGCTCAGTGCAAACCAACAATCATCCGAAGGGTCAAGAAGTCGTTGGAAGACATCTTCACAATCCAAAGAAGTGACTTCCAAGTTTGCCATTCGAGCGCCGTCCCCTGGCTGTCCAGCACCATAGAATGCCCTGAATGGCCCCCCCGAGAAACAATATTTTGGAGGGTGATGTGTTTTGCGGGTCAGCACATTAGAAAAAAACAACAAAAAGATGCAAACATTACCCCCAGAAGCGGCCCAAAACATACCGATACCCCTTCTATATCGGTACCCGAGTCTTGCATGTTGTTCATGTGTTGAAAACTCGGCAAGTCCGGTACGAGAAAAATCATGGGCGCACCAGGGCGGACTTTAAATGCTGGCACAAGAGGGTCCCGGTTTCTGTAAGAAGTTTGGTGTCCCCTCATATCCCTCCCAAAAGAACCATGGGCTGGTAACTTTGATCAAACCTTCTATGGAACCCTGGACAAAGGCTCTCCACATCCTGGGTGAGCATGCCCAGGCCGCTGTAGATGGTGCCACCACTCGCGCCCCCCGCGGCGTCCATCACCTGATGGGCCAACGAAACCCCGGGGCTACTTCGAAGTTCGGGAAAAAGCATGCCACATACCTACCCCTTGCGGTTTCCTTCTGGGAAAAGCTCAGCATGTTGTTGTTTTCTCTGTTTTTCTCCGCTGGTTGGCACTCAGAAAATGTGGGCGCGGTGCCAAGCTGGGCGGTTTTGCCTTTGTACCCACGGGATCCATGTGAAACAAAAACCCATAAGCAATTTGGACCTTGACAAACCAGCCAAAAAAGGGAAACATGGAATCACCCTTCGAGTATTGGGAAAGGACCCAGATGGCTAGGAGGCACGGGCGTGACCTGTCCTATTGCGTGTGCCTGAAGGGAAGCCACATTCAAAAGCGGCCAAAGGGAGACCAACACATGTCTACGGCTTGCTTCCTCGCCAGGAATATGGTACCAAGCATTTGATTCTCCATGACACGCCCACCATGGTTGCATTTGCCATAAGGCTGGAAAATGGGTGCGGATTTTGTTTTCCCGTTTTTTTGTCCAGGCCAGTAAAATGTCGTATGCCAGGCCATTTCCTCGCGAAACTCCCCGGACAATTAATGTTGTGTCCCCCACTTGGGTTGGTTTCGGTGAGCAGGAATGCCCCGGTCACTTGGCCCTGGCAGTGGGTGTGCTCAATGTCGCTCCCTTAGCTGCCTTTGATGGTAAACATTGACTCCTCTCCCGTCTTCGACTCGTACATTTTTGGGAGGTGCTCACAGCAAATGAGTTTTGACATCAAGCCCCTCCCCCCAAAAAAAGACAAAACATGGCACTGGATGAGTGGGATAAACTGCTCACTGCCTAAGTCTGCTGCACAAAATGCCCAAGCCTTTTTCCCAGTGGCCTTGCCCCCAAACCAAAACCGAGAAAGTGAGGCTGTGAAGAAGTGCAGGGAAATCAACCTTTCCTGCTTTGCAACTTCCGGGAGCTTCCCGCTTCAAACATACCATCAACCAAGCAACTTCATTCCCACTGGCCATTCTAAACTTCAGACCCTGTATGTATGTATGTGTGCTTTCCCATGTATTTCCACCCTTTTCCGATCCTCCCATTTCATGTGCCCTGTCGGGTCGCAAGCCGACGGTGCCTTCGTGACAGCCCTTCGCAACTGGAATCGAAGCCCACAACTTCTGTGCTTTATTCTTAGTTTTCCTTCAAACAAAAAACTCTACCCATCCACAATGCTTACCCCGAAATGCATCAACCCCAGTTCATTCATAGGGGGGTGTTCCCCTCCGAAAGTGATGATTCCCCACCAAACCCAAAAACACCCCTCCATGAGCAAACTGGGGCTCATTCATATGGGGCCCACACTCACACAAACCCAAGGTGACCTTCGAGCCCAAATTTTCCGAACCCGGACCTCGATGGCAAAACGAAGGACGGCCCGGGCCCAAGGACGGCCCAAAGGAAGCCAACAGAGGCTTGAAATGAAAAAAGGCCGCTGGGATCCTTTCCCAGACCATGAAGGGTTTGCCCACTTTCCCATGTTTGAGGACTACTTCAAAAGGTTCAAAAGTTGTGAAGATATGAAGAACGTACAGAGCTGAAGCAAGTACAACAAAAAGGAAGGCCCCCCCACCGCTCACCCCTTCCGGCCCCCCCCCCCTTTCGAGGCGTCGAGGCGCGGCATTTCGGATGGCGGCGCAGGCCATGCCGTGGCGCTCCCGCATTGCGGTGGCCGCCATCCAGGCCTCGAGCCGAGCCCCGGAACCCCCGGATCGAAGTTTTTTGGACGGGTGGGGAAACCCCACGGTGTTGGGGACAGTTCACTGGGAAACCCGGAGAAAAAACTCTCCTTCTCTTGGTATCCTCTTGGTGTCCCTCTTAAGGGGAGAGTTTTATGGGGTTGGGTTGTCCGGATTTGCCTCCCTGCGACTCAGGTTGGTCCTCAGGTGGTTGGAAGTCCGTTTGTCCTCCCTTCTGGACGCACGCGGTCCTCAGGTTGGAACTTCTTGAATGCTTCTCAAAATTGGGGGCGCCTCGGTGGTTGGTTTCCTTTTGGTGTTCCTGAAAACTATCCACAAAGGCGACCCCAATTGTGAGAAACACCCTTCGGTTTTCTCCTAAACCCTCAGGGTCCCGATGATGTTTGGGTCCGCACCGCTTGCTTGGAGGGCCTTTCAAGTCAAGGGCCGTGGTTCTGCATTGGAGGGCGGAGGGGTCATGACCATTGGGGAAATTAAACTTGGTTGACGTTGGAACGGGAGCCAAAAGTCTAAATTTTAGCTGTGTTAAGTGGGGATTTCAACCACTCAACCACAATAAGCAAAAATTGGACAAATGTGTCCAAACAACAACCATGAAAGGGTAGTTACGCTCATGGCACACATCAGAAATATCCAGGGCTTCAGGTCCAAAAGCCAACCTGGTCGACTTTCAGAGCGTCTCCCTAAGATCGCCCAAGGAAAGGCACTGACAGTCAAAGGTGATGACTCCGAAATCGGCAAGGATCGGCAAGGCAAATGAGTCTGACTCAAAATAGGGAAATCGATGGAATTCGGTAAGAACTGGAGATAGCTGTGCAAACATAAACCCATCGGCCCCATGCTCAATAGTGCACCTCAAGCCATCCAAATGACTGGATTCCTGCGCTCAGCCCAGGAACGGTGTTCAACAATTCACCTTAGCCAGCGCCAAAAAAAATCCCAAGGTCCCCATTGGCGTCAACCCCATTTCAAGGTGTCTGGCGCACAAAACGGCTTGCACCTGATTCAAGGGAACACAAGCCCTTCCCCCCCTCCCAGCTCCGAACATATCCTAAAGGTTGATGTTCCAGTCGTTTCGCCCATTTGGAGAACCGAAGTTTCCGTCGGACCGACCTGTCCGAGCATGCGGCTGCCATGTCGCAGGGGATACTGTCGAAGCCGCAGCTGTGGAGGATCAAAGCCTGCATCGGCTTAGGAGTCAGGAGTGGGGCGCCTTAAGCTCAGCCAAGGAGCTGGAAATACTGCGGATGGACGAAATCCATTTCGCACCACCTAAGAAACCCTCGAATGATGATTCCCCTGTAGATGGCAACAAACAATGGTTTGCCCTTGGCTTCTGAGTGGTGCGAAATGGATTTCGTCCATCCACAGCTCGCTGGTGCGAGAGGTAGGGAATGACTGAGCCAGGAGTCAGGATCTTGGGAATGAATCGTAGAATTCCCTTTAATGTTAAGGAAGCCAGGGATGGTTTATAGGGTCATTCCCTATTCCCGGCTGAGAACCAGCAACTGAGCCTTGACAAAAATTGGAACAACATTGGGAAACGAAAAGGTCAAAAGGTCGACTCTGGGCAAGTGGGGGTAGGATTTCTTTCATGTAGGTATGCCTGTACAACACACAGAAGCTGGAAGCCAGCGAGCCTAACGGAGGATACTGTGGTTTCCTTCAAGCAATGTGTTCGAGTTGACTTGCCACCACAAAGGAGCTGGGCACGAATTGGGAGGGTAGGGGCAAATCTTTCCGTGCCCCATGGTGAAAAAAACAAACCTGTGACAAAGAAAAAAACACATTGTGTGCCTTGAGTTCTTTTTGTAAAGACGGCTTTCAACACTACAGGACGCATGGCGGCCCTGAGGAAAAGGCTACCCCGATGATTTACATTGTCTTTTCTCAAAGGGATTCTAGCTGCATCAAGCAGTGGCCATCTGAAATCAACTTTCCGCATGGGGGGGGTCCAAGCCCTTAATTGCACCCATCAAGGGACCCCAAGCCCTTCACGCCTACTTCTCAGTTTGCTCGCCCCTAGGCAACCAACACCCCCCCCCCGATGACCAGTCGAAAGCAAGCCGAGCAAACCCCTCCCTCCGAGCACGGCACAAGATCCCAAATCCTCATCCGCAAGCCGCAGGACAGACACACCACCAAGCATCAGGAATCTCAGAAACCAAGCAACCCTGTAGGAATCAGAATGCAGAGCAACCTTCTAAGAAGCCAGCTGAGGGCAGCGGCGGGGACGCTCTCCCCGGTCTTGGTGGCTCCCAGCCATTCGGTTTCTTGGCTTTTTAGTACTTGGGGGTTCCACCAGCCATCCGGTTCAACTTGGGTTTAAGTGGTTTTTAGTGGGTTACCAAAAGTTAAACACTTTTAGCAGGGGTTCAGTTTGGACATCCCAGCAGTGTCGCACAGATTCTTTTGAGGGAGTTTCTGGAAGGGGTAGTGGCGTAAGGGTTCGGCACAGCATGAGGCCGCAGAACTTTTGACGTCGAAAGACAAAGATTTCTCGATCGGAGCGAAGCTCAGCGTGTGTCCACATCGTTTGGAGCCCGGTGGTTTGGCGGTTAGGAGGTTAGGAGCCTTCCGATTTACATCTTCAAGAGCCACAGTCTAAATCCCCAAACCAATCCAGTGGAAGCACCACCAATTTAAGACAAAAAAGCAATTAGGGGAAGCGATGGGTCTTGGGGCCGGGTGGGGCCTTGGGTTTGCGGCGATCATGGATGCACGCAGCATTTGAAGGGAAAAGAAAAGTGCCTGGCCGAACCATCTATCTCGAGGTCAGACAAAAGTCATGGGCGGACATGACATGAAACTTGCCCGGGAAAAGCCACAACTGGGCACATTGCCAGGCTCCAGCTGGGGAGCCGTTCGGGAGCTGGGGGTATCCAAATTAGTTTTTGTTTTTCTCAAGAGCGGGCGAAGGAGCTGTCAGTCCTGTAACATGGTAGGTCAATACTGCTGCCAGGTTCGTGCAGGATTATCTTACTGGTTCGATAGGCAGGGAATGAGAAATGGAATGACAGCAAGAAACACCATCCAACTCGTGGTTTTCCTTAGGGGAATCCCTAGGTTCATTCCATACTGAGCACCAGCAAGTGTTCAGAGCTATTGCTGGCAGGACGTCCCTTTTTAGTTTGCTCACCCTTTTGACGAAGGAGCCAGTCGCATCGACTTTTACGGTGGTGCAATACTCAACCAGCAGCTGGTCACTCAGTTCTGCCGGCAATGGAGAAACTCTGCTTATGCTGATGATTCGAGCTCCAGCATCCCGGCAGATTGGATGGGCGGGAAGCCTTTCGACTTCCGGGGACCTGGTGGGAAATTGGATCGCCTGTCTGAGGTTTACAACTTTATGCGAAGTCGGGAATTTGGTAACTCACTACTTGAGTTTGTAGACTCTTTGGTTTTTGGGAAGACCATTCTAGTGGTAAACTCACGGATTGGAAGTTTTGTTTGCGGCCATCCACGCAGGAATTGAGGGAATCACATGTCCAGCCATACATTCGAAGGTTGTACCGCCAAACCTTTGGAACATACCCCTTCAGGAGAAGAGCCTTTTTCGGAGTGGTTTCAAAAGAAAACCAACATGGCACAGCCCATGTTGGTGTTTCTCTTTGAGGAACACCCGTATGGGGATCCGGCGTTGTTTTTTTCCTAGGGTGTTTTTTTTGTTGCTAGGGCTGGTCCCCTGGTCCCCTGGTCCCCTGGTCCCCTGGTTGGTTGGTTGGTTGGTTGGGCTGGCTGGCTGCATCCCGGGCACCAGCCTCACTTGGCTTTGGGGCCGTCTATTGGCTGTTTCGTGGCACTTGGGAGTTGCTGGGGGCTGGGTCTTGGGCTGGTTTGGGCCTGATTTAGGCGAAGCGAAGGGCTGACATCCAGGCTGCTATTGGGCGGGTTTGGGGTTGACTTTGAGTGGGTTTGGGTTGGTTTGGAGCTGATTTGTGTTAGGTGTGCTGCTGGTTTAGCAGCGGCTTTAGGGTTGCTTTGGGGAGTGGTTAAGTGAGCTTTGGTCTCGTTTAGGATCGGTTTTGGAGCGTTGCCCCAAACCACCAAAACTCGCCCACAACTCACTTAACCACTCCCCAAAGCAACCCTAAAGCCGCTGCTACACTAGCAGCATACCCAACACAAATCAGCTCCAAACCAACCCAAACCCACCCAAAGTCAAAACGCTCAAATTATGACTCTGTCATAGGTCTTCTTCGGGGTTTGGTCTGTGGGTCGAGGGAAGTCTTGATTTGACACATGAACCTTCTTGGTGCTTTAATTGGCTCAGATACCCTGCATTTACTCATATTTCATGATGCTCACTCCGGCCTCCCGAAAGGGGCCACTTTCCACAGCAAGGGAGCCCTGGGCTTCCCTTCAAAGTGACAAAGTTTCTCCAGATGGGAATCAGCCACATCCTCACTCCCGAAGTTCCGGTTCGGACTTGGGCCGCTGTTTGGGTTTGGCTTTGTCATTTTTTGTTAATAATTACCCTCTCTCCCATGTTGCCATGGCGCCGGACAGGGGCTCCCTCCAAGATCTCCCAGAGTTGGTGGGTGGAAGGGCCTGGCCAATTCACTCGATCGCCAACCAAGTGGTCAGCAGTTTGGCCTCCCCAGGCCTTTGGACTGTCATTTTTTGGGAGCACCACTTTTTGTACGCCAAAGACTTACCTGGACCCGGAAACTACCCAGAAAAAAGGGAAGTCACCAGTCACGAGCCATAATTTGGGTTGACAATAACCCATGTTTAAGTTGGACTTTTGCGGGTCCAGGTCGACTTGTTGGGCCTACGGACACCCTCAACAATGCCATTGACTGACGGACCCCTCGAACGACCTCATAAGACGCTCCAAGGGCATCGGTTGCGAGGCTCTCCAACTCGAAGCACCTCCAAATACCCAGTGTTTTCTTGGGTATATGTTGAAGAACCCGGTCCAAATCAAATTCCTTCTTGGTCAGGGGTTTTCTCATACAGAAAAGTGGGGTACCAGCGTCGGAAACCGGCGGCTCCGCCTGAGTGACCGGGGCTATGCTAGAACTCCCTCGGGTGAGTCTTGATGCAACCAAACTGAATCGACCTGAAAATTCACCTTTGGGCTTCTCCTTGTTGATCAATGTTGACTAATTACTCTTGGCAAGTTGCTTGTTTGTTTTGGTTCTGTTCATTTTTATTAGGGGGCTGCAAAGAACAACGGTTTTCCTCCTTGTTGATCCATGAGTCCAAAAATCCGAAAGGTGACACCGTGGATGGTTGCGACGTCCATTTCGCACCACCGCTCAGAAACCCTGGTTTCTGATGATTCCCCAAGGTAAATACCGACAAACCTTCTGGTTTCAACCATGAATTCTTTCACCGTGGTGCGAGACGCGGATTTTGGCCAACCGTGCACAGTATCACCTTTTCTTGGGTCCAAACAGGGCAACTTAGACAACCTTTACCACAAACCGGTGGCCAAGAAGATCAGGAACCCCACAACAAAAACCGACAGGTGTGACAGGGGTGTTGTTTGTTTTTTAGCGTACCATGCTTGGTGAGAGTTTAGAGGGGGACTCAAGCAGGCATTTGGGTGTGAAGCTTATTTCGGAGGTCCTCGAAGAAGGACAAACCCAGTTTGGGTCTCGCCTCATGTTCAGACACGCAAAATGGTGCAGGGTATAACCTTTTTTAGTGGACCCCCACAATGGATTTTTGCTTGTTTGCTCTCCCGGGCTCTCCCCACGAAAACGTTGAGCCCGCCTCAAAAACAGAGACGACACTCAGCAGCACCCCCTCCCCCACCCAAAAAAAAAGAAACGGCAAGATGCAACAACTGTCCCATGTCCCAAAATCCCTTCGGCACTGTCAACAAAAAAACACCCAACTGTCCCATGTCCCAAAATCCCCTTGGTATGGTCCAAAAGCGCCGTTTGTTGGGACCCGGGTGCCAGGTATGCTTCGGGCTGCGCTGCTCCCTTTCTTGGTGTCGGAAGCTGCCGACGGAAAGGTGCGAGTGCCGGGCATCGGCGCGGTGATGCTGCTGCCAGGCACGCGGTCTGGCAAGTGTGGGGATGGGCTGTTGGAGTGTTGGCTTCCATTTGGGTATGGGTCAAAATTAACCCACCAGAAGACCGCAGGTTTCTATTTATGGTTCCATTTATGGTTCCATTTTGGGTACCTATTTTTGACCCATGGCCATTTGAATACCCTCCCAGGGGGGGGTGCACCTCACCCCTTTGCTGAATGGTTCCGACATTGGTGTTGGTGTGCGACGTCACCCATCACAAAGGTTCCGGCGTCCATACTACCCTCCCACCAATCAACATGGAACCTGACAGAGGGTTCCCTTCAAAATGGACAATGGTCTCCCAGGACCCCGCTGTTAATTGGTGGAAGGGTACTTGTGATTGTTCCTTTTTGACTTTAAAGGTAATCCATCACTATGGTATCGCTTTTTTTATCGGTGGCGCTTTATCAACTGGAAGTAGGGGTGCAATAAAGCCAGTGGCTCAAGATGGAAGGGTTCCATTTGCCAAGGTGCCATTTTGGAACATGCGTTGGAGCCACAGCCACCTGTACCTTTGTTTGTTTTCCCCCAGGATCCTGGAAATCAGAACCTAAGGCAAATCATTGAACCAATTGTCGGGCAAGTAGCATCTTTGCAGGCAAGTCGAACCCAAAGAGCAAGGGACCGGAACACAATGAGACCAGTGCTTGGTTTCCTGTTGGTCTAGATTCAACCCACCCCAAGGTTCCGGTACATAACGCGAGCGACTTGAGTGGCTATGCGTTTGTTTAGGAATGGGTTGTCCTCGAAATTGCTGCGGTGTTCCTTCTGGTTTTAATTTGAAACCGGCAAAACGGGGTACTCACAAAAAACAAACAACCCCATCCCGCACAATCCATGTACGTAGGTAAAATAAGTATATATATATATATACGCACATGTTTCCTCAACATGGGATCAAATGTTGGTATATATTACCTACGTGGATGGTCTGCGAATGAGAGATCGGGAAAACGGCCCGGCCCAGAAGAGCTGTCGCTGCTCCACTCAGCGCTGGAGGGCAAAAGCTCCTACTTCGAGTTCGGGAGTGGGGCCTCCACCGTGCCTCGGGCAAAAATTAGCGCACCAAAGGTTGGCTGTCCAGATCTGCAATGGATAATTCCATTTGCATTTCAGAATATGTTCTATATTGAAAGGAAATCGACTTCACTACTCTTTTTCTTCCAGGGCTTAAGCAATTGGAAGGATATAGATTGGCTTACTTCACTGTTCTTGGATCAAGTGTGTTGGTGTGATATGTGTCTTTGGTTGCATTGATTGTTAGGCTTCGGGCCGGCAACAGGCAGTCAGTGTTTTGCAACCGTACCAAGGGTTGTCAAGCTTTCCAGATCTGGAATGGATGTCCATTCGTTACCTTCCTCAGCAACATGGCATTTGTGGGAGAGGATTTAGAATTGTTGGCAAAGATAAAGTGGGTAAACGGGAATTACCTGTCACCTGGAAGTCCTATCCTATAGTCAATATTATGAAGAAACCAACCAAAATGAAGAAGTTATTAATAAAAAGATAACCAGATAATGAAAATATAATGATAAAAACAAAAACCAACAATCCATCAAAAATCATTTATTATTTACGGTCATCTTGATATTAGTCGTTCCTAACATTAGAAACATATTATTGGCACAATTTATGAAAAATATGACCTCAAAGATAAATTGTAAATAGAAATCCCAATAAGAAAGCAATACACTTTCTTTTTTACTAAGACCTTTTTACTAATCCTTCATTCATTTATTATTTACTTTTGGTTAAGGAATCTCTGTCATCTGTTATTTATTATCATTTTGCTATGTTAGTTATTAAACAGATTCACTTTATATTTGTCTTTCCTTTCTCTTTTGTTGATTAGTAATGATAGGGAGAGAATGATGGCATCTTTTCCAAACTAAGAGATGAAGAGATACAATATGATGCCATCTTATCTCATTTACTTTCATCTCCAAACACATCCAAAATAATGAAAAACTCCAAATAAAAAGACACGATACAGATAATATAATAATAATTACATGTCAAGATACGACCATAAGATAGAACGTTGTCTACAGGAAATTGACCACCTATCCAAACCCAATAAAAAAGATTCAGAAACCAAAAGCACAGATAAAAGCCATTAAATCTACCAGATGAAAATATTATAAAATAGAATGAAAAAGAGAGACTTCTCATCAAGTAAAATAAGATGAAGATAGAAGTAAATAAGATAATGAATCCTGCATTTTTATTTGGCACAGCTTTTAACATAGCATATTGGCATAAGAAATACCATTCAGGTACTATATGTAAAGGAGTTAGTAATCCACATGATTAGAAGGGTTGGGTGGTGGAAGGAATATATTTCTCCGGAGCCAACCAACGGACAGGATACAGCTCCATTCATTCCCTTTATTATTAGCTTTGTATTTTCATCATCTATTTTCATTTGATATTTATTGTCAGATATTTTCCTAATCCATTATTTTACAGTTTAATATCTTTCCTTGTCCTTTCAGTTTCTTCTTGGAGGGACTCCCTGTCAGGTGCCATGGCAACGTGGGAGACAGGGTAGGGATCCGAAGAATGGTTTACTCTTGTTTTCCCTTGAGCCCCAACAAACAGGGGCTGGTTGGTGTTGGGCAGCCGCCCCGTGTTTTTTCGTCTGGTTTTGCTGCTTGCCGAACTGGAGTGTGGGTCCCCCAAAGTTTTTCCATTCTGCCGGGGTCACTTGAGATGGGCTTCAGGTCCTCAAAACGCTTGTTCAGGCCCTCCCAGTGGGGTTTTCCATTTAGCCCAAAAGTTAGAAACTTTTAGCGGGGGATCTGAGGACAGCTCAGGTTGCAACCACCGTTATCCTCCCTTGCAATTCTGCAACCTTCTTCGAAAGACGAAGAGCTTTTGCAGGGGACGCAGGTCCACATGCCGATTGTATTTTGGATGTCCCTTCTCACTTTATGTCTACGGTCCTTTTAAATTTATTTAAAAAGGGGTACCCTCAAAAAATCGACAGACCCACTTTCAGATACTCGTGTACCAGGAGCCTCAAAAACCGATGAAAATGTCATACCTACAAAAAACACAATGTTTTTTGGGAAAACACAATGTTTTCGGGAAACACCGCATTTTGGAATTTCAAGCATTTTCCCATACATTCCTTCAACTCGTCATCCGTTCTCAAAAGACCTCAACAGCATCATCTCAACCTCAGAATCTCCCATCGCCCTCCCCTTTTGCGCTCGTAACGAAATCAGCTTCGCATTCGCCACTCGTCTTTCGCAACTCCAATCTGAAAGAAGGAGGCCGGGGACCCAAATAGTCAAAAGTACCACGGTTTTATGACACTTGTCAAGCAGCAATGCCATGATGAGGGCGTGCTGGCTTCGAACAGCGCGCAAGCTCAAGCAAAGACCGTGCTTTTGCTCACGACTTCGTTGTTTTCCAGCAACATTCTCGAATTAGCGCATTCGTGGTTGAACCCGAAAAACCCATAGAATTTCCACGGCTTGCCACGCTTTACTACGGGTTCTCCACGGTTTAGCTACGGGTTAGAAAACACGATGTTTTCCAAAAACACAATGTTTTCGTTTGGGGCTGCGGGCTTTCTACGGGTTTCTACGGGTTTCTACGGGTTTCTACGGGTTTCTACGGGTTTCTACGGGTTTTCTACGGGTTTCTGCGGTTAGCCGCCAGGATCCCGCCCCATTTTCTAAAATAAACTCAAAATTTATAAAACAATCTTAAAAGGTGTCACCTGGTCTTGTTTTGCACCAAAAGGAGCTTTCGGATTCCAGCACCCCCTTCAAACTGGTTTGGTATGACCTGGCGCCAGTCTTTCGGTGCCTGTTGCTGTGAAAGGTACTTCAAGACTGAAGCCAGCTGCACACCCTGGCTGTCAGGCTCATCAATGTGGTCCTTAGAATTTGAAGCATACTCAGTATAGAGCGTTGCCCTCAGTTGAAATCTTAATGGGTGATGCCTGTGTGAATCCACTCCCGACCCTTGCCTTTGACCCTTTGCTCCAAATGAGTGGCCTCAGAAGCCCATTTTTAAGGGGGTTTTATCAAAAACACAAGGCTTTTCCTGAAAACACGATGTTTTCAGAAAATCGAGAAAAACACGATGTTTTAGTCAGGGTACGACACTTTTACAGGTTCTTGAAGCCCTAGGTACCCTCAGACACACCCAAATCTCCAGTGTATGGTGAACTTCGATTCGGGGATGTGGGGTCTCGCTAATTCTCATGCCCATCAAAAAGGAAGAACACCAGCACATAATTCAGCTAACTTCCATTTTTTTGCTTAAGAATATGTGTGATGTTTCCTTGTGGGTTTCAAAGGGAATCCTTCACCGGAGATATGTTTAATGTTTAACCCGGATCTATAAACCCCTGGTCGATTTTGATTGGAGAGTGTCCACTTTTAGTGGGGATTCGGACTTGCTCCTGGGTTAACATTATTAAGTATGCTTTCCAGGCCACTTTTTTTGCGAATGGAGGCCAGGTGTTGTTCCAGGGGTACCTTCCCCATTCTTTCCAGGGATCTTTCCTTCTAGAAATCCTCTGGAAACCCAGGTTGAAAACAGGTTTGTTTTGAAAAGAACGATGGTTGAAAAGAATGGGGACTGACGTCGCCCGAGGTCCACGTGGCCGCGCGCTTCCCGGACCTGCGCATCGTGTCGGTGGACACGGACGCGGCCTGGTCAGGCTGGGTGCAGCGCAAATGGAAGAGGATGGTGCGATAGGTGGGGAATGCGAAATGGAATGACTCTTATAAACCATCCAACTGGTGGTTTTCTTTAAGGGCCAAAGCCCAGGGATGGTTATTACAAGAGTCATTCCATTTCTCGTTCCTTTATCACAGCAGCAAGTGTAAGAGGGTTGCGCTTGGCCTCCAGATGAACTAACCTGGTGCTTCGATTTTTCAAATCACATGAACAATCTCACTGCTTATCTCTGGGAGCTCCCCTCTGGGTGAAATGGGCGTGGATGGAGAGGAGTTCGCTTTGATGCCACGTACAGGCAGGACTCATTGAAACATTGCTTGTGCCGGTGGGTCAAGCAAGGCTTCGGGTTTTTGTTTGACCTAAGACTAGCCAACAACTCATGTTGAGGACCTTCAAGCTCAACGACCGCCGAGGAAATTGAGTATACCTTGACTTGTTTGCGCCTACCCGCTATGATTTGTAAGCGGGAAGCCTGAAGCAACCAGCTGTTCCTTCATTTGAAATTTGTTTATGTACGTAGCGGACCATGACTCCACTTATGCCCATTCAACATTCGGTGTTCTGCAAACCTTGTAGAAAGGTTAGAGCCTTTGGCAAAAGTGCCCATGCTGGCAAACCACTAGCTAGGAGAGTTCCGCTTTTCGCTAGCTGCTCCGACCCTCAAACGAATGACGAGTGGCAAAAGGGTTCAAAGGGTCCTTTGCCTTCTTTTTAGGAAGTGCGATCTTTAAACGTTTCGTGTCTTTTCCCTGGTATATACTATAATTCAAAAGACAACGAAAGACAATACCCCAGGAAGGGACCGAGCGAGTTTCTGTCCTTGAGATACTTGGCCGCACGTGTTGGTCACTGCGTTTAGATGCTTTTTGGACTCCTAGTCTGGGGGGCTGGAACCCATATTTCGAAGCTGTTTTCACCCTTCGCGGTGCTTCTAGTAGTCGGTAACTTGCGGTAGGTAACTTGCGGTATGCTTAGCAGGTTTTGCCATGGATGGTTTGCCCTGGTCACCTATACTGCGTGGTAAAATCAGCGGCTAGACAATTACGAACAGCTTACTCCTAGAATCATGTCCAAATGTGGTTTAAATGCTTTTGCCCTTACCTGGAAGCTTTCCTGCTTCCAGTTGCCCAGTGGGTTCCGCCCCTTTCAACTTCTTGGGATTTGGGTTCCCCTTTCAACTCCAACCAAGCATTGGAAATGTTGGGTTCCCCTTTCAACTCCAACATCGGATTTTCGCATATTTTCGCCTTTTGGCCACCCCATAGCCCCAGGTTTTTCCCAGAATTCCTGGCATCTCAGCGGCGTGTCCCACGCCTCGACTCGCGAGGCACGGTGCAGCGCCACCGATGGCTCCGAGCCAACGGTTCCAGAGGCTCCCGCGTCCGGGTGCGGCATGTGGACCTCGGCCCGGTGCAGGCCTTTGGCGCCTCGGCCGGAGTTCGCCGGCATGTTGGATCTACATATTATATATATATATATATACATAGATATACTTGTCTTGTAACACTTATCATATATATATATATGTATTGATACATGACATAAGAACTATTCCATATACATATTACGAATTAGGCTGTATATATGCATTTTAAGAGTTCATGTATTCTATATATATATACACAGGTAAATAAATTTGCTTTATACCTAGACCATGCTTTTGAAAGGAGTTAAGCAGCTGAAACGGTCTCAGGGAAGAAAGGAATAAAGGTCTACCTGGTTGTTGGGTTATTGCAACCCGAATTTTGCTTGGTGAATTCCTTTCTTGTGTATAGTTGACGGTGCAGGTATCATATAAGCCGGTCCAACCGGAACTTTACCCAAAACAAATCGGAACTTGCACTTGGTTATTGCATGCTTCGAAGCCTTTAATACTTATATTGTGCTTCTTGCCTTTGCTACGCCTAAAGTAGCTGGAAATCGTACAACTTCTGTAATTCTATTGCACTTGCTGCCTAACATCGTAGGGTTGTATTGCAAAACACGTAATTTACATGCCCATAGCAAAGGACTGTGAGCGCCTGCCAGCTTGTCAATAAGCAGAATAACTATCCGGAAATGCGTGCTAATCATTGCCTTATGTGCCTAAGCATATGCCCAAATAGAGACTGCAATGCAATCAGGAACGCCCCGCACTCGTTCAAGTAGTTGTGCATCCATGTGCTCATCACGTCTTGCTGCTTTCGTGCTGTGATCTCGCACTTTGTGCAGTTGATTATGTTGATGGTAGTTGCAGTGTCAATGAATTACTATCTGTATATAGATATAATACATACATAAGTAAATAGATATGTAATGATTTGTAGACAATTGTTTGTGTATGCCTGCCATACGCGCGTGTCTTTTTCGTTTTTACATCTGTGTGCGTGTGTTTTTATTGGCTCTCTTCTGTGATATAGCAAATCTGCCCTTTTGTCAGTGCACAGCACGCTTGCTTGTGCAGCATGCCCGGCGTACTAGCTTTCAGTGAATACAGTATATGTTCCAAACAGCGCATGGCTCAATACAAATATATTCTATGGGGAAAGCGCATATGAACAGTTGTTGCCAAGTGAAACTCGATCGTCAAAAAGAAACGCAGGCCAAACTGGAAATGTGGCAGTCATTGCAATACGCTCAAAGGCAATGGGCAACGTAAACACGCTGATGCCAACCAGAAGACACGGGCGCAGAACGATCGGCAGCAACCCTAAAACACAGCCAGCTTCGGCTGAATGGCATAGCCAGAAAAGGAGAGCAAATGAGTGAAATGAGCCAAGGGACACACATTCAAAGCCACGGGCACGCAGTAAGCAACAAGCTCTTCAAGGTTGAGCACTGCCAGTAGCAGGCCCGCAGGACAAATGACCAAACCGCAATCTTACATACACCGCAAATTGTTTGTGGGTTCTTTGCGGAGACACTGAGGAACTTACGTGTCCAGGTTCTGAACGTCTTCTTTTCAGAATCAGAATTGAGTTCCATGATAGCAAACAACACTGAACTGAGTTTTGAATGGGTCTGGAGTCTCCAGCAATGCGTGACAATGCGCGAATGAACACCGACAAGATACGGGTCTCGCAGCTCTTGACAGGACGCACCATTGAAACCCGAGTAAAGAGATGGGACAACAGTAATGGAGCTATGCTTAACAACAAACGAGCCATACATCCGCATCGCGACCAAAGCAAGCAACGATTATTCACTGACGCCATTCGATGTCTCTAGAGGCATTGCGAAACACAGCTAAACCTGAGCTGCAATGAGTCAAGCACGTGTGTGCGTTCATGTACATCCACACTTTGTACAACAAGGAAAACAACAAGTAACAATCATGCATGAACATTTAGCACACATTGCAGGAGTGACACTGGACAACTGTTATCTCACATATGTTGAATCGTGGTGCATATAATGTTGGTTCTCCAAACGTTGTTGATTCTGCGTGTTGTGTTCCGTGGATTGTAGTAGACACCTTTGTGAAAAAATGCTGCTGTTCAGTCTTTGAGTACATAACTTTCATAATCGCCAGGTCAAATATATGGGTTTGCTCAAAGCGCCAGTGACGACAAATATTACCCAGTGTTTAACACCCGCTGCAGGCATCAAAGAAGCATATCACAGCGTCAACGTAGTCAAACATGTCATATCACTTTTCCGCCGGCTTCCAAGTACATGAATGTCCTTTCCCAAGAAGCCTATGATGCAATGACACATACATTGCCCAATGGCATGACTCAAGACGCGTCCGCGGCCAACTTTCGGCCAACAGAAGAAATATGGTTCTATGTTGCCAGCGTGGTCGCGGGCTTGGCCGCAGGCCAACAGGATGTCTCGCTTTCTTTTTCCCAAGATGTCTCCGCAACCAAGTTGGGGCCAACCGGATGTATGATGTTTGTTTGTTTTCCCGGCGCTTCCGGGTTCCTGGATTTTGTGATCAAAGCGCCTTCGCATGTTGATGGCAAAACTGTGTAAAATCTGAGCAGCGGCCAATTGCCCAAAAAATGTCTTGTTTTTTTTTTTTACCACTGTATAAATTCCACTTGAAACAGCTCAGCTGTCATTTTCCTGCCAACGCGACAAGCCCTTGAAAGTCATTGATGGGCTTGAACACGTTGAATTTATACAGTGGTTTTTAAAAACCGCGACATTTTTTGGGCCAGTGGCCGCAGCTCAGATTTTGCTCGTGTTTGCCACCAAGATGCGACGGCGCCTTGAGGACAAAACCATGTACTCGGAGGCCGGTGGAAAAAAACCGAGACATCCAGTTGGCCCAAATTTGGCTGCGGAGACGCCTTGGGAAAAAAACCGAGACATCCTGTTGGGCCCGATTTGGCTGCGGCGTGCTGTGACCAAAAGCATGTACTGGTAAGCGATATTCTGTTGGCCAAAATTTGGCCGGCGCCTTGGGACGAAACTCAAGCTTGAAACCGAGTGAACAAGATGTTCTACTGTTGAACATTTGGCTGTATAGGTGCTTGGAACACCATATGCTCAGAAGCACGGAAAAATAGAAGGTGTGTTTTGCTTTCCTCATTTTTTTACATCGGTGCCTTGAAGACGCAACACAGTTGATTTTCGTATAGAACCCTGCTGGAATCTGCTGGAATGCATCACAATGTGGAAAGCTGGCTGATGTTTGCCTCGCTTGAACTTAAAGCCAGGTTATTGGAAGGCAATAGGACTCGGAGAGCGCATGAAGCGCACACACACAGCCTAAGCTATCCCTAGCATGTTTCAAAGAATCACTCTCAAATAATGCACAGCATGTACTTCACTTTATGTGAGGTTTAGCTTCCGGAATCTGGTGTGCTTAGTTGGTACCATGCTGTGGCGAATGATGTTTGTCCTTTGCAGATTGTACTCTACACGCAACCATGACTTGGCTTGCCTTTTAACGAGGTGTCTGATCAGTAGATAAGCGTATGCATTTGCCTGATCCATAGCGGTTGCGTGACTGTGTTTTTATTGCTTCCAAGATTCGTAAGTAGTTTTGAGTGGCTCGAAGGAACAATTGCGTGTTAAGTTTGATGTGTTCGCGGCCCCTGCAGAGTTGATCATAAATGTTTGTCGTTTGCCGACTGCATGCGATTGCTGTGAACAAGTGAAACTAAAATTCAGAAGGTGTTGAACCTGCCCTGATTGCTTGTACTGACATTTGTTTTTGTGGCAGCTTAGGCGGTAAGCCAAACGCGAAAAAAGCGACTGTTGTTAACCTCAACTGCGCGCTGTTTTTCATCAACAAGCGCAACACATATCGGGCCTGGACACATGGACTTTCCTCAGCATGTGTAAGCTTTACTGATCTGACATGTGTCTTGCAGGCGTGCCGCAAATCTTAAAATGTCCATTGCCCATTGTTTGCGATGAATTTTGGATGTGTTCGTGTATTCATTTCACAGATTTGCCCTTCTGTTCTGCTTGTGCCTTCCAGCCAGAACTGGCTCTGCAATTTGCCCTTGATTACGTTGCTGCCGCCGTTCTACACTCCTGTTCTTTGGTTAGCGTTTGCGTGTGCGTTGCCCATTGCCTCTAAGCTTTTGCAGCCACTAGTCGTATTGCAATGCAGGCCGTGTTTTGAACTTGGACCGTTCTTTCGGTTTGTGTTGCTGATAAGACAGTTTCTTGGCCGAACAAGTTTTGATGAGAAAAAAAGTGTTCACGCGCGCTTGCCCTGCAGAACTAGCTCGCGCTGAGCCATGCGTTGTTCTGGGCACGCGGTGTCCGAATTGGTTGCGACATGACGCACGACCTTTGCGAGAAAGCAGCTCGCAAGCATGTACACACACACACACACACTCCGACAGGCAAATGGGCAAACACAGAGACAAAGCATCCGACATTCTGGATTCATGGTCCAACTCCTACACAGCGACCAGGAAACGACAGAACGTTTGCGCAGAGTGTGGGTGCTAGCAATGACACACACATACATGTATAGATGCACATGTGCCATTCGAATGGATGTTACCAGGTTGAAACTGGCAGCATGATCAAAGTGAGTGAGGCTTCAAGCAAGGACAGCGCAAGAAGAGTGCAAGCGAGTGGGTTCATGGTTGCCGGGATGTGAAACTTCGTGGATGGGCTTGTGGGGCGCTTTTGAGCAAGTCATAGTGTAGCTTGCCTTCAAGCACGATGTGATGCCCATAGACACCAATCAGCAAGAGCAGATGCGCATGCAGCAGTTCTAATAGCCCCAGCTGCTGCCAAGAGCAGCGAACAAATAACTCAAGCCCACGTGAAACAAGAACAAGTCAGATCATAGACAAATCCTCAGACAATCTACAAATATGTTATTCCTTGCACACACACGCTGCCAAACAATATGACAAGTTCTGGTTTGCGTTGGGTGAAGTTCTGGTTGCAGCGGGTTAAGCTTCTATGTAGTACATAAATTATTGTAGATATATACATATATATATATACACATATATACATATTTACATACATATATTTATGTAAATATGTATATATGTGTATATATATATATGTATATGTATATAATATACGTATATGTATATATGCATATATATGTATATATATATGCCATTTCTTGATATTTATTAGTGTATACTTATTAGAATGATTCAATTAAGATCGGTCAGCGGTGTTGAGAGATACCTCTGCAAGACGGCCTCTCTTTTTTTGCCTTCCGCGCTCCCGGAGTTTAGCGCTGCATAGACCTAGCTGCAGCAAGTGCTCTGTTTCCTTTTACAGTGAATCTGCCACCCAAAAAGGACTGGCCCAACGAAAAGCTACGACTACTTGGAGCTGGCGCTTGTCCGAGTTGCTGGTTGGTTGTTCGCCTTGTGTCTTGTTCTTCAGCCTTCCACTGTGCTGGCTGCCCACTCAACCTACCATTCGCAACACCCAGTAGTTGTTGCTAGCGTTTAGGCTAAAAGCCTCGCATGACGGGTCTAGAGAACACTCAAGCAATCGGTGTGGTCCAGCAGGCCTCAAGTAGTTGTCAACATCAACGTGTAAACGGTTGGTGCTCGTCAACCGACTAGGGTTGCCCGATTTAGACGACCTTGGAAAAAGTCATGGTTGGCCACAGAAAGGAGTGGATATTTTTGTTTTGGCGTGCCGATCTGTTTCAACAAGGCCGGCAATGCGGCAACTTGGCTGCCGAATGGTTAGGCTATAAAAAAAGAGTTATATAGTCCTTCCACCTGAAATCGCCACACTTGTTCGTCGATAAAACAAATATAGCTCGGTGCTCCTTTAATGTTCCTTTGTCTAAACATGAAAGCTATATGAAGTCGGCCCAGGATATCCGCTTCAGAACCTGAGCTACTGCACCTACCTGAGGAGGCCGGATCCGCAGATCGGGTTGGATCCGCTCGGGGTGCGAAGCGGATGAAACTGGTCGTAAACTCGTGCAGTGTTCTCGTGGTTGATACCCACATCGCTTTGAAACAAGCAATAGTTTTTTTAGTTGGAATGTGAATGCGGTTTAAGATCGAATGTTCAAGCACCATTGGGGCAATATCTGTCCCCCGTCGCAAGACGCGTCGTGAGATGCGAGTGACCATAGGCCACGACCGGGGACGACCGGGGACAAAAGGCCGGCATGACTCAGCTGAGAAGTGGCCCAGGGAGAGTGGCAGTACTCTAGGGGGAGTGGCAGTATCCAACTGGTTCCCCCGAAAATTCCTGCTGGTTGGTTTCCCTGATTTCTTGTTCCAACCAACCGCTGATTCGGCGGTTTGGGCGTCCATAGCTTCCAAGGGACATATGTTTTTCAGGGATCCGAACTTCTTTTCAGAAAACCATCAAAAACCCAAATAAACCGCCGGTTCTTGAAAAGAACGATGGTTGAACAGAATGAAAAATCAACCCCTCGCAGTACTGGAGAATTGGCACTGATGTTGGAACCCGGGACCATGGAACTACCTTCAGAGTTTTTTGTTTTTGCCATGCTCCAAATGTTACTCCAGTTATTCCATTAATGTTTTTTTGGGTGTGTCCTTATTTTTGACGGTACATGTGTTTTGGTGGTTGAAAGGAAAACGGAAAACCACCCGTTTTGTCGTCCCCTACAAAAAGACGGACCCAAATGGTTTTCGGAGCTCTTTGGTATTTAAAGCGAACTCCAGCGGAAGCCAATCAATGTTTTTTTTTTTTTTTTTGCGAAACCCCTGCAGGGTCACTCCACTCGTTGCCCAAGGGAACCCCAAACCATGTGAAGACTTTCCCTGGCAAGTCTTTGCAAACATTCGGAAGGAACCGTCCCACTTGTTTCAGTATGTGTGTTTGTTATTTCCCTTTTTTATGAGTGCATTTTTCATGTTGTTTTATGTTGTTAAACTTGCTGGTGCTCAGTAGGGAATGAGAAATGGAATGACCCCTACAAACCATCCCTTTTGCTTCCTTTCAGGGACCAAAGCCCAGGTTCACTCCAACTCATTCCCTACCTCTCAGCAATAAAGGGAAGCCATATGGAAGCCATCCGTGGCGCACGCCAGGCGATGCCTGGTCTTGGGCCACCAAGGCGACGCGAACGAGGAAGTTCGAAACATTCTAGGGGTAGCTTCCCCATTTTCAGGGATGGGAATTTCTTTTTCCGGCAACCACCAAAAACCCTGGGGAAACAGCTGGTGATTGAAAAGAACGATAGTTGAAAAGAATGGAAAATCAACCCCTAGATACATGGTGTTGTTTTTTGTTTTGAACAGATCTCTACTGGTCCGATCGATGGAAGTTGAAGCCTCAAAAACTGCCGGAAGAAAGAATATCCTCAAAAAACGAAATCCCCAATTCGCCATTTACTCGTGATTACTGTGGTAAGCAATTGCCCGAAGGCTCCGATCGATGGAATTCGGGGACTCAAAGTATGTCCTTTTGCCACTTTTGAAGCAACTCGGGGTGTGGTACGGAACCCCCGAAGTTCTGCATACCAAGCCCCAGGATCATTGGTATGGACTGTAGGTTGAAGCCTAAAGATTTTGCAGGTAGCTGAACCCTCAAACTACCCGTAAAAACGTGAATTCAAGCATGCTTTCAGTCAGCAATACCTGCAACCCAATTTTAAGTTGGAAGTTTGGTTGGGTCCAGCCCGAGTCGTAAAAAAGCTTACTTTTTTTTAAAGGAATCACCCCATCATTTTGGGGCAACAGCCCTTTTCTTTGTTGCATTTTTTGAGGGTCCATGCAGTTCGAGTTTGCCCTCCAAACGCGCGAGGCAGCTGCATCCACGAGACCTGCGCCAAGCGCGAGTTCGTGGGCCTTCGCTCGACTTGGCCGCGCTTCAGCGACGCGGTGCTCGAGGAGATGCCGCGCGGAGGCGGCTGGGGGGTGGGCAAGGCTTCGCTCGCTCCCCGAGGTCCGGGACTCGGAGTTGAGGCACTTTTTGGGACCATTGCAGGCGGTAATGACCACCCGCTAATACTGGACCCCTGTTTATTAATATGGGGGTGCCCCTGGTTTTAGTGGGCATTTTTCACTTTTGGCCGGGAACACACCGCCTATTCATAAACTGGGGTTGATTAATAGGGGTCAACATTAATCGAAATATTTGTCTGTTTTTTTTGGCCAACCCGCGCACGAAGTGAGCAGTTGATTTTCTTCGAAACGAGTTTAGCTACTGTGGATACTGTGGATGGTTGCGAAAGCCGTTCGCACCACTTTGAAACCATAAGTTGAAACCATTGGTGGGTGTTTCCAGGGGAATCATTCCAGGGTTTCTTCAGGTAGGGTTCGTCCATCAGTAGGGCTCACCTGCCCAAAGGGATGTTTCCAGAGATGTCGCTACTTAGAGGCAATAAAAGCATGGCGTCGGCTCCAACAAGATTGAATACGTGATTATCAGAGCTATTAGCGGGACAGGATATGATTGACTTGTCTCACTTGCCCAAAGCGAATCAACCTTTTAACATGTTGGTGTCCTTGACTCGGTCCATGTTACCACAAAATCCCTGAGGGGCAACTGAGAACTTGAACGCAACTCCACATGTCTCTCGTGAACACGTTTACAAAGCTTCTGGGGGTTGGCATGTCTCAAAGGATGCCAATCCCACGGGTGCCAACCTCATGTTCAACCGGCCTGTGATATCCCGCAAAAGCAGGGGAGCACGCAGGGTCATGGGGTGGAGCACGCAGTGGAATGTCAGCTCTGTTCGCGTTTTATGGGTCCTAAATTGACTTGAACATGCCACAGTTCGCTTAGGGTCACCGGCGGAGAAAACAGCACGCAACATTTGCAAAGTACAACTGACTGCCATGCCCCTCTCTCCCGCCATTAAAAGACTTGAAAGCATAAACAGCCCATTCGCCACGTACTTTCCGTAAAGGTGTATAGGCGGGATTTTACCCACCACTGGGATTTTGGCGACAGGCGTTGCAACTCTATTCCAAGTTGGCGCATCAAACTCAGGTCCTTTTTGAAGCGCTCAAAACAATCAACCGACCAACCCACGGGGTTCCCTTGGCACCAGAAACTATTGAGTTGAAGAGAGGTTGGGCACCTCAGTTCGACCTGTTCGGCATGTCCTGTTGTCCGAGTTTTGGTGTGGCGAGCAGGTGCCCCTTTAAAGTCAACTAGGCAAACGATGCCCCTGTCTCGCGTGGACACTCATAGACCATTTCTGCGATTGGATTCCGTAAACGGGACAGATTTGAGATACGGCACAATGGACCCAATCGCAACTGTACATTCCACTCGTTTCCATTTTTTTTCATCAGGGGAGGGGACAGGTTTCCCTGTAGACTGGCCGCTTTGGTTTCCCTGTTTCTGGTAGGTAACCCAACAGAAAAGTAGCCACGGCGCGTCCTTCCCCCCTGGTATCGGTTCCGTGTTTGATCGCTCTCGGGAAACCATGCATCCATCACAAAGGGCGATGGTTTTCCCCCGAAAAACTGGCATGGGCCTCGCTCGCAGTGTTCGCCTCACATGGCTTCCAATGTACTCTGTGGGATTTAGCGATAGGGCACCCCTGTTTTTGGTTGCTTAAAGGCAAAGCAAAGTTGAGTCAGGGAACCTCTAAGGGCTTTGAACGCCGCTCCGCTTGCTTCGGCGAGTTTCATGCGCATTTTATATACATGCACATTGCTTTTAATTATGCCGTTTTTGTTTCCTCGAGATGTCCCCTTTTGCTTGGTGTTAAAGTCTTAAAGGGAAGACAAGCGGAAACCCATCATATTAATGTTTCCCTCAAAAATGACAAGCCCATGTATATATATAATAAACATGCATATATATATATATATATATATATATATATGTAGCACACGCATTCAGATCGTCCCAGGTTGGGACGTGGTGATGGTGGACGCGCGTTTCCGAGTGGCCTGTGCCCTCAAGAGCCTGCAAGCCCTGAAGCTTTGGCTAGGGAAGTTTTTTGGGACCCGGCTGGTGGATCAACAACTAGGTCCCCCAGCAAGTGGTGCCCCTTTTTACCGTTTCTTTTTTGGTTTGGAGGGTTCAACGCTACTGAAATCGACAGAAAAAAGTTGGTGCCCTTGTTTTAACCTCTCTACTGGAGGACCTAGAAAACCATTTCGTCACCCCGGATCTAGGTAGAGCCGCTGATCCAGAGCCCAGGCAAGCCACATCCCCACCCTTAAGATTGTTGAAAAAGCAGTGGGGTCTGGATGGTTCAATGTCTTCCCCATTTTGTGGGACTAAAAAAGTGGAATTGGGCCATTTTTTCTCAGATCCAAGTAGAAGCCCTTGTTGATTTTGATGGGCGTCCAATTCGTTTGCGTTGGATTCAGACTAGGGTTCCACTAGCTAACCCTTTGCCTTTGAGAGCTCGGCACTGCGAGCGTGCGTGTTTTTTTTTCCACAGGTTGAATGGAATTTCGAGTTTACCTCTGTTCGAATACATGTCAACTGATAAAGAGATTCTATTGGAAAGAAAACCCTGTGAAAATGCTAAGTTCGAGGTAGAATACGTCTATCTTAAGTTGTATTCTAGAAAAGTGATTGGATTACGTCCCTGTCAAATTGACTAAACTCTAATTCAGCTGTAAAGCTCCGCCGGGAAAGGAATTCTAGCTCGATTCTGACTTTGACATATAATGTCCAGCAGGACTATCTAAATTCTAAGCTAAAGATATGCTTTCCAGTAGGAGTCAGAACAAGTATTTCCTTGTTGAGCCCCATTGAGGTCCTATTCAAATTCTAATTGAGCTTTGGAGAGCGGCCGTTGGTGGAGATGAAATTTTAGTACAAAAATCGCTGCACAACACGCTGTTGTACGGAGTTGTCTGACCATCGTAGTCCTTCGGCTGGCCAAACAAAGCGATTTTGGGACCTTTGAATTTTGTCCTTATGAATTCCACTTGAGATCTTGATCATATTCTACTCGATTTCTATCTGAAAAGACATCGAATTGAATAAGGAAATGATCCAATCATAGTTTCAATTTTAATCGATGTTTAGCTATTCTACGGCAAATTGAAATGTACACTGGGTTCCTTTCCAGCATAATTTTATGTATAAAACATACAACTTTTAAGCACAACCTAGTTATGTCCTCATGAACTCTACTTAGGACTTGTTTATCATTTTTCCTTATGTTCTCCATTCAGAGTTTCTATACAACATATACTGTCAATAATAAAGCTCCTACGTGAAATTGGCAGGTACACAAGATCTCCTTTTCCACATACTTTTCTTTTCACATCAAATCAGCCAACATTAAATACTGTACCAAGTACCAAGGATGTGAACTACGTACACACAGGCCTGAAACTGAAAACATGCAACAACTGCAAACACAACTCGAGACAACAATCGAACAGATACAGTTCAGACCCCCAGGCTCCTGGAACCACCCCCGATTGGGCTGGTTGTTTTTCCTCCAGTTTGTTTCACACTTGTCCAACCAAATGCAAAACACCTCGAGACCCACACCACCACCACCACCACCACCGCCGCCGCCGCCGCCGCCACCGCCACCCAAACCACAAATTTAGAGGGAAGCTTATACATGGTTTTTCATTTTTCTCCGGAGACCCTGTGGCTCGTGCCTCCAGATGCCATTCTTCAACATGTTTAGCTTCCAGAACGCTCGCTCAAGGTACTGTGTTCTGTTTCCCTTTGTTTTTTTGAGGGTGGTTGCCTGTTATACAGGAGCAACTAGGGGCTGGGTTTGGCGGTCGTACCTTTGCCCAATTCTGGGTACGCGAACGAACAAAAAACATATGTTCAGATAGTTGTCCATATTAAGTCTAGTCAACAATAGGCTCCTATTTTGGAGGAGACCCCAGATATGTGCCATGGTCTAAACTTACTTGTGCAACCAAAAGGGGCTGACCTGAAAGTGCCAAATCCGGGGTTTCATTGCTTCTTCCCTCGCGCAAATGTACTCCGTTGCAGTTTAACATGGAACAACAGAACACTGGACCTCCCGGAGGTCAAACAAAAATAGGCGTTGGCTAACAAATACGTGCTTTTTGTCCTTGGCGTGGAGGCTTTTAGGGCGAGGAAAACTTCGCCTGTTAGTCGGGATTTTTCGCCTGCTGGTCGGGAATTTTCGCCTGTAGGTTCGGGGAGATTGCGCTTAACACCCAAATTGAGCCAAAAGAAGCCGCGGGCAAAAAATCGCGCAGTTGCCCCAAAACCCAATTCGTAGCAAAAAGGCGGAACTTGTTGAGCATGCAGGAAGGTCCATGCATGTCTTTTGGAGTCTCCCCGGGTTCCATTTGAGTTGTCCCTTTTGTTTAGGAAACAGTCTGGATCCGCGTTTGTAGATCCATCCCGGATATTGAAGCACAAGGAAAGACAAAGTGGAATCCAGAAAGCCGCATCGATCCAAAGGGTTTTCTAAGTGTGTGGAGCGCATAACCTAGTCAGTTTTCCACCCCAACCTTTTTGACCTTTGGGTTTCCCCGATGTGGTCCATATTTACGGAAGGTTCCAGAAGGTTTACCTTGGGTTTTTGGGTCGAAACTGGGCGACCGAGCCATACGTAGCAGTTTCAGCTCGGCACTGATGTTCATTGATTCCTTTTTGGGAATCCACACCCCATGGAGCAAAGATCAATGTTTACCCTCTCTGTAGTAAAAGGGCATCATTGGATACACAAATCCAACTTGCATTTTGTCAATAGAGCCGACACTTTGCCAAATTGCAATGCTAGTGGGGAATACAGTGACACGGGTATTCCGGGAGCTGTCGATCGGGTGGCAGACGATTTGGTTCGGAGAGCAAATTCACTTCCATTACCAAGAAGACACTTCCCTTTGTGCATGGGCATGCGCCTAACGGTACCTCCAAACAACACACACGCCGACAAAAAGAGGCTCTGGCAGTTTGGGAAGGGCAAAGATTGGAAGGCAGAACATCGGATTCAAGCTGCTTTGTGATACTTGCCTTGAGCATAGGCTGGCTGCATGAACTCTTGGACCCTTGGTATGAAACTCTCAAGTAAAACATCGCATCGACCGCTCATTAGCCCTCCAAGGGGTCTATGGATCAATACAAAGGGGCTTCTCTAAAACGGTTTCCACGACACAGCAGTGAATACAGATGTGTCTTCAAATAGGTGACCGCCCCCAAAGCTCCAAAGTGATGGCTTTCCTTTTGGTTTCCAAACATTTTCCCAACAAGGGTTCCCTCAAAACAAACGCACATGTAGCGGCGATGTGGTTTATCCTATTTGCCACCTGGTCGCTTCGCTGGTGGAAACCATCTTTGATCCTCTCGCCTTCCGGGCCTCGGTTTTCGGAAACGGGGCAGCAGGTGCTGCCCAATTCTTCATGGTTTTTGTTGTTGCAGGAAGTCGGACGTCCCCCTTTACCGTGAACCACAAGGATAAATGCGTTTTGTTGCTTCCGGCTTTTTCGCCGCAGGCATGATTTTGGGATTGGATGAAGTCTTGCAGTTGCATGGCCACTTGAAAGGGTTTTTTTCTCCTGAACTTCATAACATCTTATGAAGGGCTTAGTAAGCGCTTGTTTAGGCTCCCACCCCCCCCCCCAGGCCCAGCCCCCATGAACTGAGAAGTCGAGCAAAACGCGCCGTCGAGGAAGCCCAATGGCTTGGTGCTGGTGCACGACTGGCAGGATGGGCGCGGCTACGAGGCGAGACCAAAACTTCCAATTGCTGAAACAAATATGTTGTTTAAACCAAATTCCCCTGCTGGTTTTAAAAGAGACCGAGCGCCGCCACATGCACGAAACCATGGTATTCACAGCGTTTTCTGAGCTTTGCAGCGCTAAAACTACATCCCAGGGAGCACCCCTTATGTTTTAAAAAGACATGTTTAAAAGTTTAGAGCAAAAAGTTCCGTGTTGATTTAAAGGGACACTTTCACTGCTGGACATGTTTTATTGATTATAGAGAGCGTATCCGATGGAGGAAAGCGAAGCGCGCATCAGGCAGAGCCCCTGAGGTCCATTCAGTGAAAACAGAAAGGTATGTCCTGAGCAGTGGGTTTCTTCAGGGTTTCCTTCATGTCCCTTTTTGGAACCTCCAAAAGTGGCAGTTTCAATGGACACTGGTAAATTCCAACTTTTGAAGTGGGGAAATCCAATGATCCCGGTTTTCGGCCCAAACGCTTTTGCCTCGAAACTCGAGTTGGGTTTGGTCCAAACCCAATGGCGATCCTGACCAATGGAGAGTCCAATTAGGATAAAGCGAGGGAACGATGAAGGTCGCGGGATTCCTTCGGTGTGAACTGGGTCTGTCCTTCGTGGAAACCCTTTTTGGATAAGGACCCCTGTAACAAACGACAGGCCAAGACAAAGGTATGAGAGTCATTTCCCGGGTCCGATGATGGACCTTGGGGCTCCAAAGTCAGTGTTCAAAGACCCCGTTTCAGCATGGGGCGTGCATCCCCGGACCTGGGTGGCTAAGATACGGTGGAGGGACGACATCCTTTTTGCGCCAGCTAAGAAGCCCTTGTTTTTGTTTGTCCCCCTGCAAATACCAACCAACAATGGTTTCAAAGCGTTGCGAAATGGATTTCGTCCACAGTACTTGCACGGCTTGGGCTTGTTTTTCAATAAAGAGGCAGGGCGGGAATTCTATTTCGAGCCATTGGTGTCCTTTTATAAGATTGGCTGAATCTAGACGGGTGTGTCTTTATCTAACCCCCTCCCCCCAAAAAAGAAAGGACAATACTAGCAATGGTGGTTTTCCCGTTGATTTTCCTTTAAATCGCCACACAGGTACCATCTCATGCACCATCAACAAAAGACACACCCAGATGGCACTAACTTCAGTTTGTCTCAAATCATGTACACATGCACATGCCATTTTCTCCAAAAGGATACCCGATGAATAGGAGCCCCGCTTCCTGTACTAGATCCAAGACTCGAGGTAAAACATGTTCATACTTTGCAGGGTCTTCGAAAGGCGCAAACCCTATCAGGCACTTTAACCGAGTTGTTCAGCGGCACCCTCCACATCCCCTTTGTTTGATAGGTTCCACAAAAACAGTACTCAAGCCCAAATGGCCGTGGGTCAAAATATTTTGGGCTAGGTGCACCACTCTATTGTAGTGGGGATTGGGAGGTTCACTGGGGGTACGATTTGGGTTTTGACCCATGGCCAAATGGTAGTGTCCCGTTGTTTTGCGCCCAGGAGATCCAAAACTATGCGCGTCTGGAGATGGTGGTGAAGAGCCTCGCCCTCTTCCGGCCCCTGAAAAGCGCGGATCAGCGGCTGCGGCATGCGGCGAGACGCTTCGAGTATACGCCCGGATGAAGAAGACTGGGTGGGTGGGTGGGTGGGTGGGTAGGTGGATAGGTGGGATGCTCCAGCGGTGGTTTGGGCTCCGAGTTGCTTTCCAGTTTGTGATCGCAACGGGCTTGCCCCCCGAGAAACAGGGCATGAAAAGCCTTTGTTCTTTTGGGATGATTTGACCATCACCTTTCAGTTGCCCCTTCAAATGAGTTGTCTTTTGGTCGAGCATGCCGCGGTCCCCGCTATGTGCGGGATCCACCACCCAAGGAGACCAACTCCCCGTTGTCTTTTACCGGACCAGCGAAAAGCCGAGCCAAGAAGCCAACCAACTAACCAACCCACCCACCCACCCACCCACTTACCCAGCTACCCACCTACCCACCTACCCACCTACCCACCTGCCCACCTACCCACCTACCCACCAACCCACCAACCCACCTACCCACCAACCACAACTAACCAACCAACCAACCAACCAACCAACCAACCAACCAACCAACCAACCAACCAACCAACCAACCACCCACCCACCCACCCACCCACCCACCCACCCACCCACCCACCCACCCACCCACCCACCCACCACCCACCCACCCACCACCCACCCACCCACCCACCCACCCACCCACCCACCCACCCACCCACCCACCCACCCACCCACCCACCCACCCACCCACCCACCAACCAACAACGCACCCACCAGCCAGCCAACCAACAAAACCAGAAAGAAGCGGTGACGGCTTTTTGCAGCCCCTTTTGTGTTTGTCGGCGCTCATCAATCAGTTTTCGTTGGTTGGGTGGGTTCTCTAAAGTGGACTTAGCTAACCAAGCCCTTGTCAAAATGGGGGATACCCCAAAACTGGGTTGTTTCTTTCTTTTTACAACCCGAATAGCGAGCCTCACAAAACACACCCGAATGCAAGGGTGCCTTCTGGTATTTGGGGGGGGAGCTGCGACATGGTTGTTTTTGCAGGGGTTCCCTTGAAGCCAAGCACCAAAACGATATCAAAAGAGGACACTGAGGACTGCATACATCCCAGGCCTGATACAGCATGCATTCCGAATTAGACAATCTGTAGCTTCTTTATGGGTGTGTGTTTTTTGAGGATACCTGTTTTTGTTTTTCTTATTGGTGGTTTGTTCAAAGCAAAGGTCTCACTCCTTGAGTTCCCGAGCTCAAGACGTGGGAAAACAATCTTAGTGGCACTCAAGAGTTTGGACTTGCACTCAGGAAGTGAGGAATCAATCTAAAGGAATCGGAACCACCCTGTTGAACAGCTCCCCCAGTTTGAGACAGATGGTTTCTGTTCCAGGGTGAATTCACCCAGATGGTCTCTGGACATTTGTCAAGCCGATATGCAACGTGAGTTCCTTCGAAACTTGAGTTCTTTTCTCCAGATGTCAAACTCGAGTCAGGACGGATCATGTTGCTAGCCTTTCATACGTTGAATCAAGCAATACGTGAGATTCGAGATACTTCCTTGCAAACTTGCTCAACCGGTTCCTACCAGGTGCCCCTAAAGTGCACGAACATGTTTCTCTACCTGAAGTGCCCACGACACGGGATGGTTGGTGTCCCACAACTTTGGAGTCACCAACCATTGTTCTGGTGTTAGGAGATTTTTGGTACACATAGATGGGCCGCCTTCATTTTGGCAGAACGGACCTTTCCAGTTGGCCGCAGCATCAACTGAGCTTGAACTGGCAGTAGTGCTTGTGGACACCATTTAGATTGTTGCTAGAAGCTTGAACACATTGAGTGGATAGCCGTTGCGTCAATTGCTCAGATTCTTTGCCAACATGTGCATGCGTTTTTCCGCTTGAGTCCTTGTTGAATGACAGATGTGGCTGCAAAACCAATGGTACCATTTTGGTGTCGGTGCACCACCCATTTTAGTCTATTTTAGTGGGGATTGGGATGTTCACTGCGGGTACCGGATTTTGATTCACAGCCATGTATTGAATTTGTTAGTAAGCGCCCATCGGTCTTGACAAGCGCGCGCGTGTTTGACTCTGGCGGCTCAAGTTCTGGACAAATCAAAAACACATTCAGCCCTGATCCGAGGCCTTGTATGTCACCATGTTCCTGGCTCTTGAAATGGTTGTTTTCCCTTTCCTACCATACAGATAAAGCATTTAACGCTTTCTTGGTGGTTTCCCACAGATGGAGTCACATGGACAAAGTACAGACCAATTGGTTGACGAGACTCTTGCTATGAGCAGACCACGTTGGTGTGGCGTGCTGTGACGGAGCACGATGTGTGAAGGCAGTTGGGCAATTTGGCCAAGGTTGGTAGGGCCCGAAACTATTCCACAAACTGCTTCTTTGGGGCTCCCCCACCCCCCGCCAAAATGGTGGGTGCTCCTTTGCGTTTCCCTTTAAAGCCACCAACATGGGGTATCCTCAAAAAAGGACACACCCGATTATTGTCACTCGCACTGTTCCATGACGCTCCAGAGCCCTAGAACATTGGGTCGCTTCACTGGGGTTGGACGGGGCAGTGCTTGCGGGGGCGCCATTACATGCTTGTGACATTGGCATTCGAGATTGTTCAACATATGTAGGTGTGTCTCAATACGGGAGAACTTCCAACATAGTGGGGTTTAACCTGTTTTGCTTCTAAATCACCACCCAAAAAGGTGCAAGGAAGCAAGAAAGCAAGAAAGCAAGGAAGAAAGGACGAAAGCAAGCAAGGACGAAAACAGGAAGCAAGGAAGGAACGAAGGAAGCAAGGAAAGACATGAAGCAAGGAAGGAAGGAAGCCAGGAAGCGAGGAAGAAAGGAAGAAGGCAAGGAAGGAACGAGGCAAGCAAGCAAGAAAACAAGCAAGCAAGGAAGGACGAAAACAAGCAAGGATGGAAGGGAAGGAAGCAAGCAAAGACATGAAGCAAGGAAGCCAGGAAGCGAGGAAGCGAGGAGGCGAGCAAGGAAAGACATGAAGCAAGGAAGCGAGGAAGCGAGGAAGCGAGGCAGCGAGGAAGCAAGGAAGCGAGGAAGCGAGAGGGGAAACCCCGATGCAAAGCCTAGAGGTGGCCATACCTGGTTTCTATTCCTTACCGTTGGTGGCTTTTTGTGTGGTTCTGTTCATATTCAGAAAGGGGCTGCAAAAACAACGCTTTGCGCTACCATACCAAGGTTTGTAAAATATAGTAGTAGAAACTGGAAGCACAGGGTCAGGTTTCAAATCCCCGGCCAAAGCAAAACGCCAGGCGCTGTTTCAGTTGTCCTTAAGCTCGTGTTGGGCCCAACTGCCACAGAACCGGAGAAATGAGAGTGTGTCTTAAGATCTGAAAGCTTTCAAGCCCAACCAACATAGGGTAACCTCAATTAAAGCACATGCAAGTTGCTCTACGGTCGATTGGGTTGTTCAGTGCCAAGGCGTTTTATTTTACAGAGACTGTTTGGCTCTGTATCAAGTTGGCCATGCCAAGTTCAATTGCGTTAGGTGCCCTAAGTTTATTTTGAGGTTTACAGATTCCCTAAGTGTGCTTTGAGGTTCACAGTTCACGGTGCCCCAAGTTTCTTTTGAGATTCGCAGGTGCCCTATTCTTTTTTCAACGGGTGGGTGCCCTAAATTCGTCGCATCAATTTCCCCGGCCCATGAGCTTGCGGGGCAGAGGTAAGAGGAACTCGATTTGTCCCCATTTGAAGATTTCTTTCCGATTGAGCAGCCCCCACAAACCGGGTAGACTGAGGATAGTAAGGGATACTCCCAACCATGAATAGCTGCAGCCACCCTTTCAAGTCTTGATGTTGGTTCGGGTAGACCCTTTAGTGCCAGGTTTTGATTGTGACTCAATTGCGGACTGACCATTTGAAGTGCATCGTCATTAGTACACCAGACACATAACCAGCGGTTTCTGGTGTAGGGAATTATGGGTACATTGTACAGCCAATATAGAGTACATGTATATACATTGCTGACAGTGTTTAATGGGTTCCTGGGCTGCATACTGTTCGGGATCTTTCGGGTTTAGACCTTTTCGGCGGCAAAGAAACAGTTCAAGTTCAGGTTTGCTTTGGCCAACCCACTCAGGAAGTGAAACCCTTTGCACTGAAGGTAATCATGATGGTGCATTACATTGCCACCCACTTTCAAAGTTTCAAGGAGACTCCAGGTGGGTGTGTGGGTGTTTTTTGTCCGCAGCCAGTGTTTTTTTTGGTTTTTGTTTTTTTTCCCCGCAGCCAGGCCGCCACTTGCTCGAGAGCAAAAACCAAGGCGCCACCGGAAGCTTCGGAAGGCGGGTTCGGGGCTTTGGGCTTTGAGCTTTGGGTTGCTGAGTGTGGACTCCCCATAGGGATCCGAATTTCTTTTAAGAAAGCCATCAGAACCGAATTCAGGGGACACAGCGATCGGTTTTTGAAAAGAATGATGGTGAAAAGGAACGGGGAATCAACCCCTAGAAGTGTTGCCTGATTTGGTTCTTGCTCGATGGTTGATACTGTAGATGGACGAAATCCGTTCGCACCGCTTTGAACCACGGGAAACCAGTGTTTGTTGGTATTTACTGGGGAATCTGCATTCCAGATTTTTTTGGTAGCGCAGGATTTCGTCCATCCACAGTACTTCTTATGCTTCATGTGTAATTATTTCTTTGGTTTTGGTTCCCTTTGTCCTTCCATCTGTTTCTTTGTGTGTTTGTGTCTTTGATTGTTTGTTTTTGTTTGTTTGTTTGTTTGTTTGTTTGTTGGCTGTGTGTGTTTAGCGTGGTTTGTATTTGCTGTACCCTCCCACCAATCAACATGGAAACTGACAGGGAGCCCCTTTGAAAGGAAAATGGTCTTCAAGGACCCCGCAAACGTCAGGTTCCATGTTTAATTGGTGGGAGGGTATTGAGTTGTTTAGTGACTGGATGAACACCAGCACATCATTGCGCGGACTTTTAAAACACTTTCGATCCTTTGACTCCGCAACAGCTTCGAGACCCCCACAACCTGGATGTTTCCCATGTGGATTCGCTTCTGGGATGTGCTTCAAGGGAAAGATAACGCAAGGCAACTAATTTGGTGGTCTGTTGGAAACACCCAAAGCACTCCGGCGAACAGGTGGTTACATTTATGTGAGCAGAAGTTTTCCGAGTGGGTTAGGTTCGCAGGCAACAAAGCCAGAGATTCTGAACCACAGGTGTTAGTAAAGTTTGGTGAATAGATGGGTTTCACTAGAGTGGTCTTATTCCATGGGCCAGCATGGTCACCTTAGGAGAATCTGGAGGCGTTGTGGATGTTTGTTTTTCTTCCTCTTTTCCCGCGCCAAAGCAGCTCAGATGTCCAAGCACACAACCACTGCGAACCCCTGCCTTTGCATGCCTTGTCCCTCCCTTTTCGGGTCAATTTGAACATTACAACAATGGTTCCATCTTTTGGCTGGCACATGGAGCGTCTCCGTCTCAGAGCTGGCGTTTTGGAGACCCTATCAGGTGTTTCAGTTTTGAGTGGTTGCTAGGAGGTAGGCTTTTCTCACGGTTAGCCATCATGTACCCAGTGTGTATCTTCATTGCAGGGTTCACTAGTGTCCACTCAATTCTTTTGACATGCCGATTCCCGGTACACTTGACATGATCTTTCACAACCAGGATGGAAACAGCATAGGAACCGAGAAACCTGCACATTGCAATGCAATATGACCATATATGACTTAACACATAGATGGTCATTGGTATGTTGGCCTATACTCGCAGCCATTTCTCGGGTTGCAGCCAGTCGCAGCCAGTTCTCAGGTCACTGCGCGAAAGGCCATGGACAAGCTAGCGCCCGTGCTAGGTGGTCTTGGGGGCCTATGGGCTGCGTACAACATCGTGCCGGTGATGTATCGCTGGGAGCTCATCCCAGGAGTGGCATCGGAGGAGTGGCTCACTTCTCCAAAGCACATCGATCTTTGATCTTCCATGTTGGCAAACATATTTATGGCCCCAAAAAGCGATCACCGTTTTTCTTCTTTCTTTTGGGCAACTAAGGTGGTGGGCCAGGGCGAAGACGATCAAGTACGACCACTACTCGGAGGGCATCATTTACTCCCCCTATGACACTGGCGACCCCATCAGGGAGATGCCGGAGCAGTGCAAAGGCAAGATGCTACTGCGCCAGAAGCGCGGCGGCTGGAAGCTTCAGAGCGAGATGGAGGAATAGACGCGGGATCTTCGGAGTTTCAGATATTTGAAGGATCTCAGTGCGTCGTTCACTGACCGATGTTTGATTCCAAAGAATGTGGCCAGAAAAAAGGAATTGCGCGGCTGCGCGCAAATCCTTGCCTGGACTGAAACATGAATATACGCAACTACATTCATGTCTACAATCATGTATGCGTATAGCTACATATTGACTCCACGTTTATACAGGAAGGGTTTCAGTTTTCATGCTATCAATCTCACAGCTCTAACCACTCTTCCCCCAGCTTTTGCTCGGGCGTTGCTTGCCGGGCGTAAAGAGGTTTGAGAGGAGATACAACAGGAGTTTTGTTTTTTGAACGTTCAAACTACTTAGTAGGTCACAACCATACTGCGGATGGACGAAATCCATTTCGCACCACCTAAAAACCATGGGAACGGTAATTACAAGGGAATCATCCTTCCAGGTTGTCATAAATGGTGCGAACGGATTTCGTCCATCCAAAGTACGGATGGAAGCAAGCCCCTGTTATCGAAGTAAAATCCTGATGCGCAGCTCTAAACCGAACGGGACCTGAACCCCTTTGCGTGCAACATCGTGCGTTGGCGGACGTGGCCCCTGTGTTGGCTGAGTCAGCGTTTTCGCATCCGAACCGCTTTCTGGATGGGTGTACCTAGAGTCTCCATGACCCTTCAAAAATGGGTCCATGACCCCGGAATTTTGGGCAATGACCCCATTTCTTAATGGTATGGAGACTCCAGGTAGTGGAATATCGGGCGGTGGCGTTAGTTCCGGGGGGCTGGGGAGTTGAGAGCATTTTCCGGTTTCCCGGGTTCCCGAAACGGGCTCCGCGGGAGTCAGGGCCGTGGAGGTTACAACCCAAGGGTGTGCCCGAAGTCTTCTTCTGACCCATGGCAAACATGGGGTTGGAATCCCCACAAAAAACCAAGGGGTCACCCCTTTTTCTAGGGGTCATGGAGACTCTAGCTTCACAACCACCATGTTCGAGGCGAGCTTATGCCTCTTCTGCATGCCCAATGTGAGCCTTAAGCGCCGGGGGACTCTAGCCAGGTTCTACACGGATCCATTTTCCGGCATAGCAGGTAGCCAAGGGAAGCACCCCTTGAGAAGCAAAAGGAAAATACTGTGGATGGACGAACCGTGGGAAACCATTGTTTCTTGGTATTCACTGGGAACTCATCATTCCAGGGTTTCTCAGGTGCTGCGAACGGATATAAGGGCGAAACGGATTCCTGGGATCCACTGGGCCTCCGTTGCACCGAGCTTGGCGAATCGACCACGCTCGGCGCAGGCCGCTGCGCGGCTCTGGGCGCTGAGTCGCCGAAAGACGCGAAAAAGGAGCGCGAAAACGGGGGGCGGGAGGGGGGGGGTCAGTTGGTCAGTTGAGCGCCCAGGTTTCATATTCTTCCAACACCCAGGGCCCAAGAACTGCTTTTGTCCATCTCCGAAACGCAAAGTACTTTAGCAGTTGCTAGGGGGGTGCTGATTGTGATTGTTGCTGTTTCGATGTAAAACTCTCTTTGGTCACCGAAGACGACTTTATTCGAGCTCGACTTTCACCTTATCCTTTTCACATTATGATTGCGTGCATGGTGTTTACTGATTGAATATGATATTCAACTGTTCAACACTGACCTATATTTGTTTTTTCCGCAAGTGACCTTGTTATTGAGGGGTGATACCCCGAGTGGCCAGCACTAGCGTCCAAGTACCCGCGACGACAAGGCCTTTGATTGTCCTGGGCTCCTAGGGTGTTCTGGGTTGTCTCTGCGGACGGTTTCCCCGTGGCTTTACATTCAGAACAACCCAAAAGACATCACACCTTCTCCATATTGATGGTGTGGTTTTTGAGGATGGGGTGAATCCCCATGATCATTTCGGCCGGATTGATCAAATGCTTCCTTCTACATGGAGTTCCTTGGATGTCTACGTTTTGGACATGCATCACCTGTCAGGCGGTTGAACATCGGGTGGAGTGATATGTGAAGGGGACAAGTATGTGGAGCTTTGGGAATCTTGGACCATCTTGGGAATATTTGTGAGTGCATGTTGCTGGCAATCGCCGTGCATATGTTATCTCTGAAGATCGAGCTTGCACATCTGCACCCATCTTTGTCAAACAAACTGTACCATAAACATGTTTGGCATGCCCACAACTTTGGGGGTCATTGTGACCAATGTTGGTTGTCGCAAGTTGCTCAGGGCGCGGCCGCCCGATTTTCTATGGACGGGTCGTTCGCGCGTTGTTGGGTGGGCCTCTTTCCTGAAGCAAACCGTTTTGGATTTGTCGGTTCCATGGTCCGCCCAAATGCGGCTCAAGCGCTCAAAGTGGGCGATCTTGATATGGGGGGTGTCTTTTTTCAGGTTGGAACCCCAACATGGTGGCTTGCCCTCTTGGTTTCCCTCAAAAACCACCAATCATGGGGTTACGCATGGTTCCTTCAGAAAAATGACAAAGTTCAAAAGAGAAGCTCAAGGACTACAACCTCCGGGTCATTTGTGCTTGGGTCACGCGCTTTGTTCTATAGGCATGCAGGCGAATCATGCTTAGACTATAGGGCTGTCCAAAAGCCTGGAGGGTAACATCCAGGGCATAGACAAGTGGATCCCTGTCGAGTCACTCCTAACTGATTCTTACTCACTGCAGGCAACGCTCCAAGTTTCCGTCTACTTGAGTAGTCCCCGGGTTACCTACCGTGGAACTGGAGTCACTTGGACTATGCATTCTGAGGTCTCTTCCGTAAACGTATTGTATTTGTTAGGGCAGACCAAATATGAATCAGAGTAAGGACTTATGACTTTCTGCGTACCCCAGATGTGGGCCACACTGATGGTTGACTCACTCATGACGCCATGAGACCATGAGCCAGGCGTGTTCGATGCTACTCAGCGAGCGAGCGGTGCGTGTGTGTGTGTGTGTGTGTGCTCTAAGTGGCAATTCAGGCATTGTGATCGGCTGGAGCCCAAGTCATTTCTAAATAGATCCCTTTGACCGATATGTTCATTTTTGCGGGTCTTTCAGGAACTCTGTTTGGCCCAACCCTCTTCGACTTGCGCTGTTGGGCATTCTTTTGAAGCGCTCCAATGGATCGAAACTTGGCACTGACTCAGACGGTTTCCACTACCCAAAGCGCTACTCCCAGGGCAAAGCGGGGTTCATGACCTTCACTGATAGGTTTTCAGTTGTTGTAGTATATCATATTTCCCTTCGGGGAATTGTGAAACACTCTTGCAGCAATGCAGACACCAAGCACTCTGTATGGGGATGTGCTTGCAGGGCTTCAATTCGCTTGTGACAGTGGCTTCTCGCGCTGAGATACTCGCACCGTTTAACGTTTATATGTTCTGTTCTCGGGTACGAGTGTTTTCAGTCAGCAAGGATGGGAGGCCATGTCTGATTGCATAAGTTGAAACACGTTGAGAGTGTGGGTGAACCAAACGCCTTTGGCCAAACCCAGGTTCCTAGGCCCCCGCATTCCGAGGCTTGGAGGCTTAGATAAGGAGGGGACTTGTAAGGCCCGAAAATTGGCCTTTCAGCCGCGTAGAACCAAACATGGGCTGGTGAATTGTGCCGGACTTGCGCCCGGATTGCAAGCGATCAGAAAGAAGCCACTGGAAGGAGGGCACCAACTGTTGAGAAAGGGAGCTGGACGAAAGCCAAAGGATAACCACTCGTGTTGGGGTGCAAGAATGCAGAGGTACAAGGCTTTGGAATTCGTATTGTTGCTTAGGAGAAACATATCTGAAGTGCCGACCAGATATCATAACATGGGCGTCACATGAATTGTTTGTAAGGGTGAACAACCACAGGCCATTTGGGATAGGGTTGTGCCAGATGGTTTCCATTGGTGGTATTTCCACTATGGCACTATGGAGCACGGAGTGGAACTATTGGGATCCCCTCCAGTCTGACAGTCTGCACAACAACCATTGCTCTGGGGGTAACTTCACCATTCTTTCCAGGGTTTTTGTTTGTAGAAAACCATGAAGAACCCTGGGGAAATGGCTGGTTTTTCAACAGAACGATGGCTGAAAAGAATGGGGAATCAACCCCTAGAATTGCCGCTTCTGCAGATGGACGATCACACAGTGAGCTGTTCTCCAAGACAAGTTTGGCGTCTTTTCAGGTGGATGTGGTCTTGCTTCAGTTCGCGTTGGGCGCCTTTGCGCTTTTTCTGCGCTACTTCTCGAGGCAGTGCAGAAATTCGTCGTTGTCCAAACAATACAGGTTTTGACATGCTCGAGAAAAGCACAGGGTCCCCCAGTAGTGCCCTTTTGGGAGAGGGTTCCCCTACTATTATAGACGACAGAAAAAAGGGTACCCTTATTCTAACCTCTGTACTGGAGGACTTAGAGGAGGTTGTTTAGCCAATGCTGGTTTAAAGCTGCTCTGATCCGCAAATTAGTGAAGGCTCACCGAAGCGGCATGAAAGCAATGGGACAAGTCTCCAAGTTCCTTGGCCAATTCCGGAAACCTGCTGAATATTGACGCTGGGTTTTTGTTGAAGGCCAAGTGGTTCATCCATTCGTCATTGACTAAACCCTCAAACAGGACAGGGTCTCAGACAAAACTATTATGTATAATATATATATATACATATATATATATATATATGTATACGGTAGACTGAATACGCAACCAAATCTGACATGTTGATTTTCTATGTACCGCACAAATGTGTGCCAAGCAAACCTCAACACAAGGACCAAGCTGAAGACGATTGTTTTTTTTTTTCTCCTGGGGCTGAGGCTCGATACTCCTTGAAAGCTTTTGAACGTTACGTTGTTTTGATTTTTGGGTTGGGGCGGAGGGCTCTTTTGGGGCTTGTGTTAAGGGACATTCAATGGGTGCTGTCCCTTTTGAAGACTGCGGAAGTGTCAGGCACTGACTTTTTCCCGTTACATACGTATAGTTTACGGTTGCACCCTCTCCCTCTGGAAGCCATTACCGTTGTTTACGGGTTTGCTTCCTCAAAAGTTGGGCACACCCAACAAAAGCTAGGAGCAGCCCTGCATCACCAAGTTTGTTGTTAAATCCCAAGAAGCATTGACTTTGGGGTTCCCCTGGTAATAAGGAATCCCGGCACATCCATGCAACTCGTCCTGTTGCTTTCCCTGAACAGAAGTAATATTTTGTCCAGAAACCTTGAGTATTCAGCGCCAGACGTGGCTAAACCTTCACTTTTTTGTCTTACAGGTGCTCTTTTGATGAACTCACTTCCTGAGTTCTTTGGCTGCAATCTTTTTGGAAAAACCATTTTAGTGGCCAGCGACAAGTTTGGACTGTTGGGGGCCAATCCACTCAGGAAGTGAGTCAAGTAATGGCTAATCCAACTTTTCTTTGGCCTCCCGATGTTTCCAGACCAACTCGGGCTTTCTCCGAACCCTGGTTAAACCTGCCCACCGGTTCGCTCCCGTTTCGTGTCGACCGGCGAGTTTGTGCGCATCAGCGAAGGTTAACATCAACCCTCATCTACTGGTAGTACTATTGGGTTGGATCTTTCGACTTTAACTTCTTGGGAAATCATTTGGGGGTTTCCACTGAGCCACAAAACGTGAAGCACTTTTTGCAGAGGGGGCGTTGCAAGCAACGTGTAAAACAAGGAGATGAGACAACCAAAGTCTCAGCAAGCCATTCAGAACTGTGGTGATGCCCACTCCAAGCAGCCAATGTCTGGGGTCGCAATGGGTTTTTGAGCACGTATTTTCCATCATTTGAGTTTGGCCCGTGCTGCCATACTTCCATTAGCTGAAATGAATATTTGCGTTTGTTTTCCCTTGTTGGTTTTCAAGGGAATCTATCACTACTGGAAATATGTTTCTTTTTTTCCAGGGACTTAAGCAAATGGAAGCATAGATTTGCTCTTTTGGTCACTTGAACAATCTGCAAAGGGATGTCATGAGGCCTCAACAATTGTAATGGGGTGGGGCGCTGTTAGACCAAATTTTGTCACAATCATAGGGAAGAAGGTGTGTATTTCTTCAACTCCCCTAGATTCTGGGGTCTATCTACTTTAAGGTACACAAGTTGTGACATAAACGAAGCAACACATTTTTCAGTGTCCCCAGAGGGCTGGGAAAGCGTTGGGGGCGCAGGCCCTTTGTGGCCTGCTGCAGACGATGCGGCAGCTGTCTTTACAGCTGCCTGCGCCTTTGGCTGAAGGGCTGCTCGATCCATCGGTTTGTTTAGTTTGAGCCGGAAGACGAGAGGGGCCCATAGATCTGCTCACCGATCCGGGGGAACACGCCACCATGATAATTAGCCCATACATCTGCCTATTGCATAGCAAGCTCGCCGATCCGGGGGGAAAAACGAGCGAACAGCATGATAAAGGTCCTTTACTTGGGGCTTCGATCCTTATTTCAGCCTTTGGCATTATACTAAAAAATATGTAGAGATATTTTTGGCCTGCGGAAAATGGTCTGGTTACTTTTTCGGACAGAACACTCTTTTTGGGAGGTGGAAAGGGGAACCAAAGGGACATTTAGGTGTCCTACCTTGTTCATGGGCACGGACAAGGTTCAGGCGTATCTCTCAGGGGGTATGTTCCGCTCCGGCTGTTCTTGGGTTCGTCAAGTTCCTTCGGTTTCCTTCGTCTACTTGAAAAGGTTATCAAACTCAACAACATGCCCAATTGTCAGGGGTCGACTCTTCAGAGTACCTAGATTTGCACACATTCGAATGCCTACTCCCAAATACCGGAGGATGCCTCTCCAATTAAAAGCAGACTGCCTGGCAAAGATGAGTTTTATTGGTCGGGGGTCCCCAGTTTTGGGAGGGAACACCTTGTATTAATAGAGCAGGTTTATAGATCTGCGGACTATCATTCTGCAGTGTCTAATGGTGAAAGTACATTCCCCTTGTTCATACCCCTTGGCTTCCGTGGTTTCCAACCCACTTTATACGGGGTATATAAACCCCTTTTTGGGGAGAGGGGTATGAACATCAGCAGGCCTTTTGGGTCCATTTGTCCAAGGGGTATGTAAAAGGGGTCTGTACAAGCACCCCTGGACAGTGGAAAACAAACATCTGACTGGGAGGCCTTTATCATGAGGAAGGGCCTATGAGCTACCCCGCGCGAACTTATTCCGTGAAGATCCATTGCCCGCGGATTCTGTCCGGCTGTCCGGTTGGAGAATTGCCTGGAACTGGGGATGGACGAAATCCTGCACCACTCTGAAACCATGGTTGAACCAGTGAGTTCTAGCCGAGCGGTTACGATGTGTTTTTAGCTTGGCCGAACACCCAAGTACAATCATGGGGCGGGGGGAAGCAAGGGCTCAAGAGCTACGCTCCCTCCCCCAAAACCCCAAAACCCCTCCCCAGGCGCCATGATTTCTCCCGGCACGAGCCATGAGCCGCACCAAGCCGTGGCAAGTGAAGGCCAATGGGTTCCCTCCCAGCCAGATTTCGAAGGCGAACCGCCGACTGTGAGTGCCGCTTGACTCGTTGGGGTTGGGGGGGATCATGGTTGTTCAAGGTTGGGGTTTAGGGGAACGCTAGGGTTTTAGGCTCGTGTGATTTCAAGCAACACCCAATGTGATAAAATACTGCGTTGCCCAAAGCGAATTGACCTTTTGACCTTTGGATTTTCCAGTTTTCGTACCCATTTGTAGTGGCCCGAAGGGTGATCACCTTTCCGAACTGGGGCAACTGAGAATACTCATATCCCCTTCGGTCCCAAAGTGATGCCCAGGGCCTTTCTGGGACTGCGCCGGGCGGGTGGGGATTCCTGGGTTTGTCTCCGAAGAAGCACCCTGTAAAACAGGTGGTTCCTCTTTTGGCTTCTTCGACCGAAAGGTACCTGGACCCTCGACCCTTAAAGAAGGGGGGTCACCCGCCATGATTTTGCTTGGCAATACCACATCGCCTGGGCTAGTTCTGTCGGGCATAGGTGTCCTTTTTGGTTGATTTGGTTGAACAATAGAGGGCCCTGGTTTACCTGGTAGTTCAATCAACTACCAGGGCCATCTATTTTCCCAAAAAGGACACCTATGCTGTCAGGTCCATTTCGCCTCAAAACAACCAACCCCCATCGCTTTGGATGTGGAGCCCCAGGTGCTGCCTGTGCATGAGTCGTGCCAAAGATGCCGACGAGATCCAGCCAGCGCCAGGTGGGGCGAATGCACGGAGCTGTCCCTTTTATCGGTTGGTTTGGATAGAAATGGATGGGTTCCACTGGTTTCGGGTGTTTTTATGCCGCCGATACCAGGGCCATCTATGTTTCCACAAGGTCAGCTATGCTATCCTATGGTCATGAATGTTTGTGTGTACATATGATATATCGATACATACACAAATATATATATATATATATATGTGTGTATACACATATACACATATATAGTTTGTGGTTTGGGTTGTGCCCAAACGAGGGAAGCCTGACAGAATCATATACATATATGACATATTATGCACATAATAGCGGAAACACATGTATTGTTTGAGCATTGGCTAAAACAATTCTGAAGGATTTGTCCAGCTGTTGCTCAAAGGGTTTCAGATGGTTTTACTGAAGGGTAGCGTTTTGAGGGACCATTGTCTGAAGCGTGTGAATGCTGCTTTCTGGGCCCGACAGCTTTTGTTGGCGTACCTTTTATCCGACTTGCGGGACCCGACCATCCTAAGACCGCCACAAGGATTCTTCACCGTTGTTGGATCAAGTTTTCAGGCTTTTCTTGTTTTGAGTTCTGCTCATGTTTCTCTAAAGGGGAACCATCCAAAAAGTGGTTGGTGGGCGATGATCAGTTTTGGCCCGAAGTAGGGCCCAAGGCCAATCGTTGTTTGGGGTGGTTTCTACCTTTGTTATTCTCATGCACTTTCAGGGGGGGTGAGTTGATGATCTTTCTTCCTGAGTTCCTGGAGTTTGGTCGCTGTTTGTATTGTCTAGCAACAAGTTTGGACTTTGTTCGGCCAATGCACTCAAACAGTGAGTGATTGAGTATGACTTGCCGTTCGCCATTAACTCGCCATCAGTTTGCGGATCAAAGCGAAATGGTGTCAATCAACAGAGAATATCTCTATATATATATATAGACCCATATAGTGCCCATGAGTGGAACACATCCCACATTTCACGCACCAAATGTTTAAGCTTTTTTATGCCATTGATGTTTGCACCCCACACTCGGGACCTCTTTTGACAGCACAGCGTTCTACTTTCGTTAAGCTTTACAGAATATGGAACAAGCACAACACGTCATGTTCAGATGTTCAGGGCATTTAGGGGCTTCTCCCCCCCTGCCCCCCTCCCCCAAAATCCCCCCCCCCCCCCCTCCTCCCCCCCTCCCCCCCCTCCCACCCCCCCCATGGCGACGCAAACCGAGCCCGCGCGCGTGGACCGCGCGTCGCGCGCGCTGTCTTTCGCTGCTTCAAGTCACCTGGCGCCGGCGCTGCGCTGTCGCACGCCACTATTCCAGCCAGCAACTGGGACGTGTGCGGCGACAAATGGGTGTGTGAGTGTTTGTTTGAGGAAAACCTTTTGCTTGTGCAGGGCTCCTTAAAAGATACATGTTGCCCATTTGAAACATGGCTTTTTCCACCAAAATAAAGGGAAGCCACCATTTACAAGGCAATGTTCAGGCGTATAATGTAAGGGTAATGTAAGGATCCCTGTCATTGTGGTTTCAAAGGAAAAATGAAACGTGTGTTTGTTTGGAGGAAAACTTGTTTGTTCGTGGTTTCAAAGGAAAAATGAGAACCACTATTTCGGGGGGGTTCCCTCCATGCCTCTACGCTTTTCAGGGGTACCGTCTCCTTTCGAGGCTGGTGCCCAAGCAGAAGGAAAGCCACAGGTGTGGGGTTCGCGTTGCATGGCCAAATTAGTACATTGTTTGTTTCCCCTATTTTCCCAAAAGGAGCCAAGGCTGAGATATGTTTTGCCGATTTTGCTTCGAAGAGTCTGATGCTGGCAGCAGGGCTACCGTCTTCAGTGAATCTCTCCGACATGATATAAATACGATACACATAGAGTTCTCCCAAACTTAGGCTTTGTCCATCCATGGCTGTGCCATGTAACTGTGTTTTGGCATCAGCTGTAAACGGGGCAGCGAAAAAGGGAGCCACACATTTTGAGTCTTGAGGGTCGCTTTGTCGCTTTTGAAGAGCTTGAGCCCCTCCTAGTGGCCAACCAACAAGAAAGGCGCCCTTGCTTTTGCACATCCTGCTTAGAACTGCTGTGGAAGAATGGGAGATGTCATCAGGACCCTTTCTGGCGATTGAAAGAAATGGAAGCTAAAAGGAGTCCCTTTTTCATTTTGGGGTTCCCTATGTTCAGAAGCGCCCTATGCATATGTCATGCAGGTGATCTTGGGTACCAACCCACCGAGCAGTTCGGAGACTTCACGAAATCAGCACCCAAGTTGCCAGCTTGTTTTCATGCTCATTCATATCAAACCAACAACCATAGCAAAAGCAATCAACACAGCAAATACAACAGAAGTGACGAGAACCCCCATAAGATGCAAACCACTCCAATGGACCCCGGATTTCTCCCGTCCAAGGTGAAGTGTGCAGAGCTTGCAGTGCCGATGCTCAGAAGCAGAGGGCGGGCAAGCGTCCTTTTGTGATGCAGCTGGCTGGGATTTCCGGGATGATCAAACGAGCGGGTGACCTAGTATTTAGGTTATTCTGCGTTATTTGGATATAATGTAGAGCTGTTTCAAGCTATTTAGAGGTTTTGGGATATTGCTTTTTTTGGGGATGTTTAGGTATGTAGTGGTTTCAATTCATTTAGATTGTATTTAGAACAGACTAGAAACTCCCCCTTCAATCGGGCTCCCCATTTCGCGACACGAAAGCAAAAAGAGGAAGAAGACAGTTGGTAGGGTGGTCTTATTCCAGGGCATCTTGGGAGCCTCTGAAATGGGTTGTTCTCCTTGTGATTTCCCTGTGCATCAACCCCGAAAAGGGTACCCTCACAAAAGACACAGCAATGGAGCAAGTTTGCTGTATTGGGAACTGGATGATCCTGACCCAAACTTCCGCACACAAAACGATTCACGAGTGTTGTGTCTTTTTGGGGTTTCATAGGTGTCCTTCTTAGACTATAATCGGATAGAGACAGATGGGTTCCACCATCTATTTATCCAAAAGGTCACTTGTGAGTGTCCTGCTGATCCTAGACTGTCGCACTGCATGCACGACCCAAAGGCGTCACTCAGTGTGCCGAAATACAGGACCCAAAGGCGTGTGGAAGGCTGGCATGCGGAAATTCGGCTCCATCCAGATCATGTCCTTTGCTACGAAGCACGGTGTGCAAGCCAAGCCCCGAATTTTCCAGAAGGAGTTTTTTTTCAGGGTCCGAGAAAACTGCGGATTCGAAGAGTTCTGAAAAAGTTTTCTGCTGGGTCTCTCAACGTGGTTACATGTGTTCCTTCCCCGATTTGTTTTTGGGGCTTGTGAAAATGGAAAAAAAACGCTATGAGCATGGGACGCATTCTTCAGGTGCCTTGCCCCCGGATTCTTTGGCACCGGAGCCGCTGTGTCGACCCGAAATGTGATCCAAGGCTTCTGAATATGGCTGTGGGTCAAAACCAATGGTACCATTTTGGGGTACACCCACTTTAGTCTATTTTCGTTGGGATTGCGATGTTCACTGGGGGTACAGGATTTTGACCCATGGTCATATATGATTTCACTTCCAGTGCTTCATCTCTATTAGTACAGGTCCCCCTAAGAATCAACATTTGGTTCTGCAAAGGGATCCTGAAATCTGGGACCACAACATACGTGGCCCACCTTTTTTAGGGACCCCCTGCCTCCCTACCCCGTGTGCTACAGCGAAATGCGATCGAGGGCCGTCCAGGGCTTCTTTACCGGTGGAGGCACAGACCCTGCAGAGGTGTACACAAAAGAGCTGGAGGACGAGTTTCTTGTCGAGTCAAAGAAGTCGAGTCGAGTCGTGTGAGTTTGAACAACACATTTGGGCCTTATCAACAGCCCTGATATTACAGGTCTTGGGCTCCTAGGATACTTTGATAACCCAGAAAAAGTCCAGAAAGGGGGAGTACCTTCTGACCTACCTGGACCCGCAAACTACGCTTAAACAAGGGGACATCGCTTCATAATTTCGGTTGGCAAGACCTTAAATTTCTTGGGCCATCACGCAAAAGCCTCAAAGTATATCAAAGTTGTTTCCCTTTGGCCTGCCGAGGGCTTCAGGATTGGCGACTTTGGCCTAGCCTACGCCCTCATTCTTTGAGGCCTTTGAGCGTCAAAGGCTCTCATACTTTGAGTCTTGGACTCCTAGGGGAAGCCTTCTAACTATGGGGTGGTTGGTTGCAACCCTCCTATCCCTCCTTTTTGTTAGCCTCCTATGTAGGCATGAAGTATCGGGGGGAACGGCTGCCGTTTTGCTGCTGTTGTTTATGAAGGACACGACTTTCTCTGAAACGCAGGACTGTTGGTGATTCTGTCATAGAATGTGTGGAACCCCTGGTATGAACCCCTAGTTTATTGAATACATGAACGTTCATTGTGGTTTTATTGGAAGCCAGCCTCGACAGGGGTCTGAAGTCATTTACGTGTATGATATTGCTGCGGATGGACAAAATCCTGCACCGCCGCTCAGAAACCTTGAGTTGATGATTCCCCTGCAAATACCAACAACCGTTTTGGTTTCAATTATGGTTTCAATCATGGTTTCATCTCGTGGTGTGAACGGATTTCGGAACCATAGTATATTTGTATAGATTCGCATAGTTCAGCCTTTGATGTTGGCCCAGGGCTGGTTGGTCCATTGAGTGGGGTGATGTATAAGAGCCATGTCGAGTCGTCTTTTTGTGGCTTTTGAAGGGCAACCAAAAGAAGAACCGTATTTTTGATGGGGGGGTAAACCTCACAAAAGGATACCCTCCAGCACCCCCCCAAGAACTGTCCAATTTCCCATGTCCAAAAACCCCTTACTGTCCAACAAGCTGTTGGGACCCGGGCGCTGGCCCCTTTCCCTTTCCCAGAATTAGCTTCCCTTTTAGATTATTCCTTTTTTGTGGTCGCCTTTGTTTGCAGGCAAAAAATAGCATCTTTTGCTGGGGTCCTATTTCCAGCACCCTGTCCGGAGGAGACTGCCTTCCGGTACCTGCCCTACCTGGCGCGTGCGAAGAGAGTGCTGATTGCCTCCCAGCGTTACATCGCCTACTCCTCGGACGTGGGGGAGTCTCTGCGCCCGGTGCTCAAAAATTGGCAGGCGCGGAGCGCGAGTCGCGAGCGGATCCGAATGGTGAGCCAGGTGGAAAAAGCCCTTGCGTCCACGAAGATGTTCCATTTGCTTAAGAGCATGTTTCGTTTTCCCTTGTTGGTTTTAAAGGGAATCCATCGCTACTGGACTTGTTTTTTTCCACTGGGCTCAGGCAACTGCAAGCATGGCATTTGTCGGAGGGTCAGATTCGTATTAAAGGTACCTTTTGTCAGGTGCCATGTTAGTGGGAGGGAGGTACTGGGAGCCCACGAAGTTTATGCAGCCGTGGCTCTTAGGGTGTGAAGCTTCTACTGGGATGTTCGGCAAGTTGTTGGCAACGTAGGCTGCAACCCAACTTACAAATCCCCCCAAGTGGGGTTAACCTTGTTATTAGTGGGGTATAACCCAGGTGGCTAACGACTTACCAACCTGGCGAAGCGAACATCCAACTGGTGGATGCAAGGCTTACGCCCTTCCCCATTTCACCAAACTGAGGCGTTTGTTCACAGTTTGGACTGAAGCCGAAAATGATGTTCCTTAATGCACATGGAAGATGTCAGCCCATGCACCGTGTTTTTGTTTCCAGCCTTGCGCTATCGTTCGACTGAGTCCCATAGGCTTCCGATCTGTCTGACTGCTTCGCCTTGGTGTGGAGCTCCGCCTTGCGGGTCTTGGGACCGGGCGAATTGGAACTCAAAGAAAGGGGAGGACACTGTAGATCCACATGGCTGTGGTGGTCAAAACCGTTTTTGGATACCATTTTGGTTGGTAGGTGAATTCACCACCCACTTTAGAACTTATTTTTGTGGTTGGATTGGGATGTTCACTGGGGGTATGGGATTTTGACCCATGGCCGCATTGTTTCTGTGTGGACTAGCATCCTTTGGCTACATGCCAAAGAAAAAGGGTCCTGTAGGGGCCCTGCCCAAGCCCCACGGTTGGCCAACTCGACATTTGTTGGAGGGTGTTTCTGCTGCGTCGCTCCCTCTCGGGGGAAAAAAACAACAGCGAAACAAACTCTTGGTGTTTCGCAAAGTAGCGGACCCCAGAAATGGGGACGTTTGCCTCGTGGCTTTCCCTAAGTTTCAGCTCACAACTTGCGCGAGATGACACTAGCGGTTCACTCCAAGCAGAGCAGGTGTTGAACTACTCGAGTGTTGGGTTTGGATACGCCGATTCTTTTGTTTCCGCTGGTTGGTGTCATTTCTGGAGCACACTTGTTCACAATTGGGTACGGTAGTTCAGTTCGCATGAGACAAGCATCAAGTTTGGTATCACTAGGAGTTCCATGGCGTCTTTTCGTCAGATATGGGCATGGTGGGTCAACAAATGTCAACAAATTATTCCGTGGTAAATGGACGTCGGGATTGAACCAAAAAAGGTGTTTTTTGTTCTTGTTGTTTCTTCTTTTTTCTGGGTACATTATAGGGAGGTCGCTTGAATGACAATTGAAACAAATAATTCGATCTAACGAACTAGGAAATATAATAGTTCACCCGGAATCTGACCATTCATTTCCACATGGGCCACTGATTCCTTTTTGTTGATGGGTGGGCAGGGGGGGCACCAGTTTGGGTGGCATGTACCGTGCCACAGAAGTAATATATTATTTCTATAGTGAATAGACAACCAAGCAAGCAAGAAAACAAATAGTAAGTAAATAGTCGAACATAGATACAAGGATACAGATATATAAAAAAATATATACATATGTATGTGTATGTATTTGTATTTGTATGAAGACACATAGTTTAAAAAGAGTCTCAATATTGCAAGCGGTTCCGCAACCATTGAAACACTGGCGCTAGGTGAACTTGACCTACGGCATCGCTGGTGCCGCTCAGCATTGGGATGGGACCTGGCTTTGCGGGAGCGCTTGAATCACTAGGTCCCCCAGTGTCCCTTTACCGTTTCTTTGGTTGGGAGGGTTCCCCTATTAAAATAGACTACAGACAAAAGGGTACCCTTATTCTAACCTCTCTACTGGGAGGACCTAGACTCAAGAAAGGCTTGGTGAAACAAAGGCAGGGAGGGAGGAAGGGAGGGAGGACAAGTGGGTGGATTGAAAGCATGACTTGCTGGATGGATGGCTTGATAGATGGACATGGAAGGCATGCTTCCTGCACAAAAGCTGGATCAGATCAACACATAAAATGCAATCGGCCAAAGGCTGATTGTGCAGGTCCATATATGAAATGCATGACCATTTTGGACCCCCAAAGCGCTGATTTCCCATAATTGACCCAGAATAGCCAACGGTTAAATCACCCCAAAAACTAGGGGTGCATACAAGGGGTTCATAGATGGACGGATACATTCATGCTTTGGCTTTGCGCCTATACCCCTATTCTGACATATACAACTCCTTCGCCCGGCGGCCAAAGCGCGACGCAGTCCTCGGCCCCTAGTGGACCCCTTGAAAAAACCGTGGTACGTTCCTTCCAGCACCCCCAACTGCGTTTGGTTACCATACTTTGGACTTTGGGCATGCTTTTCGCGATGCGCCGTGTTTTTTTGGGGGATGATCTGAAGGACTCTGCCCTCGTTTCGAGCCAAGGCCTACATTGTTGTGGACACTGGCCTGGCGGGGTATCGCAGCTTGAGCCACAAGTTGGTTGACATCAGAACGCGCGCGCGTGCGCTGTGTGTGTATGTGTATATATATATATATATATATTTATATATATATATATGCGTGTGTGTATATGTGTCGGGTGTACGAGCGCGCTGTGTATATATAAATAGATATGTATATATATATATATACATATATACATACTGTATATGTGTGTCGACACTATTTCCCTGCAACACGGACATGGGACCCCAAACAAAAATCCTCCACTCAGGAGGTTCTCCTTGAAATGATGTTTTGTTGGGTCACCTGTCATTCTTCGCAGGTTAGGGGCCAGCAAGTTGGTGCGCAAGCAGGCACACACACACACACACACGTACACACACGTACACACGTACACGCAGACACTCACTCATGCACACCAACACACCCGCACACGGGGTTGGGGGGCCCTCGTCTTGATTTGCTTTTGACGAGAATTCAGAAGGAAGGAAATCCCTCATCTTGAGAGACCCACATGATTTCTGAATCCACGAACACCTGGGACCAAAGCCCATTTCTGGTTGTGATTCGGACGGCTCGGGGGGAACTTTCTGGTTGAAATTCGGACGGCTACGCTGAGCAACATGCCTTAAGCAGACACGCCCATTCGGTGTGGTTCTTTGGTGCCGCTTCCGGGGGCCATACTGTGGATAGTTTGGAATGATTCCCCTGTAACCAACCAACAAATTGTTCACCACATTTCAAAGTGCAGGATTTTGTGCCCATTCAGAGTATGATTGTCTCTTTTTTGAGGGTACCCCTTTTTGGGGGTGGTTTAAACAGAAAGCAACAGGAAAACCAGCCCTTTTTTGGGGTTCCCCAAACAAAGGCACATGATGGCACACCCATATCAGGCCCATATCCCCACCGTTTGGGGCCCCGGTGTTTGAGGGTGCCCTTTGTGGGGTGAAGGTTGCGGCTTCGGAAAGTCCCAGGAACTCGGACTGTTTTCAACTTGGGTTCCCCTAGTGGCTATTTTAGTGGCTATTTTAGTTGCCAATTTAATGGGTTTGTTGGCCATTTTGGTGGCTACTCCAAGTGAGGATCAATGGCCCGGGCCGAGCATGTTTCTCTCACCTGGCTTCCCTGCAGCTCAAGAGTATCCTCAAACACACAGTCACACAGACACAGACACACAGACACACACACACACAGAGATACACAGAAACACGCAGAGAGACACGCAGAGAGACACGCAGAGAGAGAGAGAGAGAGGCGCAGAGAGACACGCAGAGAGAGAGAGAGAGACATGCAGAGAGACACGCAGAGAGACACGCAGAGAGAGAGAGAGAGGCGCAGAGAGACACGCAGAGAGAGAGAGAGAGACACGCAGAGAGACACGTAGAGAGACGCACACGCACAGAGAAACACAGAGACACGCAGAGAGACACACAGACACACACGCGCAGACCTGTTGGACGCTTAGGGAAGTACAAGCAGAACAGCAGCCGCGAGCACATCGCGGGCGCGGTGGCCCACACTGCAGTCTTCCAATCCATCGCGTCCCTGGCGCTGCCTGCGGCGACGTTGGCTGCAAGCGAGTTGAAGGGTGAGTCATGGAAGGGGCAGGAACTAGAGCCGGGGGACTATCGATTTGGAATAGGGGTCCCCGAATTTTTCACATCCCAGTCTAAGAGTCTACGACCTGTTTTCACTGGTTGGATTCCCCGACTGAGTCCTGATAGGGATGGGGGAGCCGAGGCCTTGAGGTACGCGCGCTTTGTCCCCGGTTGTTTGCGCGTGGCCTTCCAACTCATCTTTCTGGAGTTCTTTGAAGGTCAAGTTCTCTACCAACTGCTCTCGTTTGATCAGTGTTTTTCTCACGGGGCTTAGAATTGAAGCACCGAAGTGTCCTTAGGAAAGCGGGGCTAAATGGCAAAGGAACCAGGAGTTCCCCTTTCAGAGAAAGGATTTGTAACCCGCAGTGACTCATGTCAATTTGAGTGGTTGACTGGTTGATTGGTTGATACGACTGACCTGTCGGCTTGGTTTTTTATGGGTGGGGTCCACCAAGAGGAGCTGTCAGATTCGCCATCCCACTGCTCAAATGAGCGCCACAGGCAAAAGATGAAGAGTAGTAGGTAATCCCCACAAAAACATGGGCGCAGCAGCCTTTTTCTCCTTGACGTGGATCTAAGTAGACCATTTTTAGTACCAGGTGTTGATTCTGGCTCAAATGGGAGCCCTGTGTTTTTCCTTTGAAAACCAGCTCTTTTCTTTGGGTACGCCACTTTGATATCCTAGAGTCAATGAGTTGTTTTACATTTCTGTTCATCATCATCTTCATCATCATCTTCGATGTAATTCTTGATCATCTTGAATATCCTTGTCTAATCACAACCTCAATAATGTTTGCCCTGGGGATGTAAAAGGGGATGTGGAAGGGTGAGGGCTGTTCCCCAAGGGTTTCTGTGAGACCTCTCGGCCCTTTTATACTCAATACCAGTTTGTTTGTTTCGGGTTGCTTCAGTATACGTCACCAGCAAATATAAGCGTATACGTTGCACGCCACTTGAACCAATTCTTGGGGGTCTTTTTCCATCTTCAAGGCTGTGAAGACGGACAAGTTCCCAACAAACACATCCGCGATATCCGGCATGGGCCGGCTGATCTTTAGATTCCGAAGGCTTGGCAGGTTTCAACCAGCTGTGGTTCAGATAGACAGCCCCCATTCATTCCTGGCTCGAGTTTCCCCTTTCCACTGCTTTAAGCCTTTACTCACTTCCTGAGTTCCTGGACTTTAAACTTGTTGGAAAGACCAATTTACGAAGTTCGGACTTATTTTTGCCAGTCCACTCAGGAACCGAGCTTAACCTTTTGGTTTCCCCAAACGGTCCCGGGTTTTTTTGAGGCCTGGCGGCCATGAGACGGGTCGAGGTGTGGGCTGGTCGACAATTTTAGAGACCCTCAAGTGCTTAGTCTCCGTCAGCTGTCCCTTAACTACAACCGGGGTGCCCTGAAAAACGACCCACACCATGGAGGTGGTGGGGGGTTCTCAAATCTGGCGCCCTTTTCCCTGATTGGGACAGCAACCAGAAACCAACCATTGGGGGTCCCATGTTCCGAGGTGATCATCCACACGGTGGTCCATCAGACCTCGCACTTCCTGGACAAGCCCCGCTTCAAGCAGCACGCGCAACTGGTGCGCTACGGGCCTTCGGTGGTGGGCCTGGGTCTCATCCCGCTGATGCCACTGAGCCTCGGCGGCGGATGTGATTCGGTGGATGGCTGCGAAGTCCATGGCACACCGTTCAGAAGCCCTGGTTTCTGAGGATTCCACTGCCAGCCCCGAAAAGCAGTTGTCTTCTCCGGTAAGGCGTATTTGGCTCGTTTGGAACCGTGAGGTAGTTGCCTTGTTTGCACACGAATAAAACCCGTCTCTATCGATAAAGTATTGAGCAACAAGCGAAGAAGGTGTAGATACCAACAAAGACATGGTTTCCCAGGTGTCAAAGTGGTGCTGGATTATGTCCGTCAGTCAGAGCCTACAAATTTTGGGTAGGAGGGTTGTAACCTGCTATTTGAGCGAAACTCAGGCCACCAAGAACTATAGCTAGCGTTGAGGGAGGGGCATTTTACGCTACACACGGTGTTTTGTACACGTCCCATGACTCTCCTTGGCAACGTGAAGACATATATAACTTCCATTCACTTAAGCATATGTTGCGAATTCACCCACACGCCCACGTTTTCAGCTCGCTTCTATTTCCCAATTCTCGCACTGCCCACCTTTGTCGCGAGATTACGCGAGTGTGCGTGCATTCTTAGAGAGAGCTAGCTCACGTAGTTCCAGCACTACAGAAGTTCCTGCACACATTTTTTGATTAGATACCTAGAAACTCTTTCGGCTGAAATTTCACCCGGAATCTGAAATGCATCAAATTTTTGCCGAATTCACATAAATTTGCCGGAATCAGCAAAAACGGCTGGAATTAGACCGCTGAGGCTCAAGGAGAGTAATGCTCGTAGCCGCCGGAATGGACTCAAGTTTCTTATTCGGAAAGTGTCGCCGGAATTGTGGGAATATTCGCCGGAATTGCGAAAAGTTTCGCCGGAATTGCGGAAAGTCGAGTGACACAAGCCGCCAAAAAAACAACGCAATAATCCTGCTTAAGCTGCCAGTTGAAGAATGGCCGAAAGGCTAAAAATTGCCTAAAAAATGGCCGGCAATGGAAAAAGGATACTTTTTTCAAAAAAAAACTATTATTTCGTGGCATTTCGATTTTCTAGGTATGGATTATGTGTTGGCTTTTCCGGTTCATGTTTTTTGCCCAGCATGTGTGCAATACATGGCAAGCTCTGGGCTGTCAACCCCTCCTGCCTTAGGGGCCAAAACTCTAGAGAAGTAAGGCATGGTCAGGCCACAAAAAGCTCGCAAGGTTTTTCGCACTCCTAGCTGTAAATCAAAAGGGTCTCCGCTAATTATATTCCATTTGCTCAAGTCCCCTGGAACAAATATTTCCACCAGTGATATATTTCCTTGAAAACAAACAGGGGTGCGAAATGGATTTCGTAGCCATCCACAGTAGGGGCGTGTCTTTTTCTGAGAAAACCCTGTTTTCGTGGCTTTCAAGGACCAAAAGCAACACCTACCCATTTTTTTAGTATCGTCATCTGCCTCTATGGGTTCTAGACAACCAATGTGAATATTCTTAAGCTCCGGGGTCCATGAAGCTTCGGGCGCGGAAAATGGTTTCCTTTCGTTGGAGACAAGTTCCAAAGGTTGAAGGCTGTTTTCTACTTTGTGGGATCTCTATAGACCATCCAACTTATGGATTTTCAAAGGGCAATCCCAGTTTTATTCCCAAAGACCGGACTCGGTCATTCCCTCCTGAACACCAGCAAGTCTTTCCATAGGTTGAAGGCTGTCCTCTATGTTTTTGGGACCACGTTGCTGCACTAAGACTCATTTAGCACTTGTGCGCAGTGGCCACAAAGCTTCGGATGGGAATGTTTTGTTCTCTGGCTTCCAGGGATTGAGCATCGCTCAACATGGACTGTGTGGTTTCAATGTTGCCCGATGCTGGTCTCAAGGTGGTTCTTCATGTTGTACTTAGATGCTTCCACTCATAGCCCTGCTTATAGCCTCGCTGTTAAAAGGAGGGCGGTCTTTTTACACATTCCCCTGGTGGCATAGATCTTTGCGGGACAAGAGGTGGGGCGAATTAACCTAAACATATGGTATGCGACCACGATGAACGATGAAGGTTTTTTACGTGCTGATTCGTTTTTGAGGTGCGCGAAGTCTTTTTCATGGTCTTATTTGCCAAGCTCAAATGATTTCCTTTACGTGGGGTTAAGTTGCCGGGAACCAGAGGGACGATTCAAGTGATATGTGTAAGCTGAATATGGGAGTTAGGACAGACTACCATGGCTTTGCCTAAAGGCGTGGCCTTAAGGGTACTGGGCCTTGCATGGGGTCAACGCAGCTCGCGAACCCACACCTATCAGGGAACATGTCCCACGGTTCTCCATCGTATGCGAGGCTAGATCATCCCTGCGAGCACGCGCCTTCGGCCGGAGAGGTTTGGCATGGATCATGGTGTATCTGCGGGCCTTTGCTCATCGGTTTAAATTCGCAGAGGTGAAAGGAGCCCAAGATGAACTCACCTGAGATCCTGGACTGTTCTTCTGGGCCCATGCACTCGATCGGAAGTGAGTGAAGGTTGGCTCTGCACGTAATTTGTTTTCGAAGAGTCACAAGTTGCAAGCGATGTTCATCGGATCAGAGCTTGCCCTTGGTCTGGAAAACAGACGGGTAACGTTGTTTTAGGGGCCTACCACGAAAACAAAATCCAACATGGTGGGTTGCCTCTTCGGTTCCCTTTTGAAGCCGCCAAAACCCTGAAAAAAACAAGGCCACATGGCCATGGGTCAAAACCAATGGTGCCATTTCGGGGTAGGTGCACCACCATTTTAGAACCTATTTTAGTGGTTGGATTGAATCGGATGTTCACTGGGGGCTAACCGATTTGGATTTTGACGCATGGCCACATGTGTCACAAGGACCTTTTGCTTGACAGATGTCGACCGCTGGAGCCCGGTTCCCTCAACCCGGAGAAATGGCGACCGCACAAACGGTTCCCAGCCGTCCCCTGAGGTTTTGAGCTTTTTAGGGCTTATAGAAGGGGGTTTCGATTTAACACACGAAAAGTTAAGCTTTTAGCAGGGATCTGAGGACAGCCCATGTGGAGGTTATTCTGTTTTGGGTTTGATAGTTTGTTGCGTTCTTCATCAAGCATATCATGATGTGACAGCCGCCTCGCTTGGAGGCTATATATTGTCAGTGGGGGATCGGTTGAGTTGTTAGCCAGAAGAGCGGGATGCAAGAAAATGGGTGTTCGCCCTTCAACACGATTATTCAGGTTGGTTCCTGTCACTTGGGGCTTCTTTCCTTTGGCTAATCAGACTTAAGGGATTCATCAGTCAGGGTTTGAGACTACTTGTTTACAAGGTATAAAGGTTAAGCCGCACGACACAAAACCCTTAGCCAGGCATACGGCTACTTTTTCCTCTACATTTTGTGACCCGAATGAACCAGGTCGCACCCACCCCAAACCTGCCGACCGGATCTGACCTGTGGCTTTTTTTTCGGGGTTGGCACATTAGTCATTTGTTTGTCCTGCTTCCTGAGTTCTTGTATCTTTACCCTCTTTCCAACGATCATGGAAGTGGACAGAAAGGAAAAGAGTCTTCCAACACCCTCCTGTCAGCTTCCATGGTTGTTGGGAGGGTGAACTTTTGGGGAGGACTGTTTCAGTAGCAAGCAACGTTTTGGACGTTTCTTGGGACAAATCCGGCGCCTCACCGACGTGTCTACGAGCTTCCACAATTCCACCGATGTGGGGGTGACTGACGAGCGATTTGGCCCACGAAGGTGCGTTTCCACTCTGTAAGAGAAAGGCAATTGCGCGCCCGGGTCCTGATAGTTTTTGTATTTTTGATATTTTTTGAGACCCCAACACCAAGTCGGGGTGAGGCTGGCTTTTCTATTAGCCCCAGGACCCGTAGAGTAAATTTTGCCCCACGCCGAAGTGTGTTGGCTGGGGTAAACCTTCCAACTTACCCGGGTTGCAACCCACTTGCTGAAACGGGGTGTCAAAAGGACTGATTTTGAGGAGTTCGATCCAAATTCCATGGATCGGACCTTTGGGTTTGACCCAATCGGCGAAGCTTCGATCTCGAGGCCATCGACTCTCTCTTCGATCATTTCTGGCCGACCTGGCGCGCAAGATGAGAACTCTTCTCCGCGCATGCGGGCAGAAGCCGAGCTTCATAGGTTTTACCCAAGGTCCTTTTACCTCGAAAAAGGGGTCGGGTCTGTTTCCCCCCTCAACAAAAGAGCACTCAAACAAACACAGTGCACCGCAACGGTGCTGGACCTTGGGGCCTCAAAATGGTCGATGGCCCGACCTGACATGGTTGAACCACAGGGGGTTGGTTGGTTGGTTGACTCACATCACATGGTTTCATGATGGTAATACCCTGAGCGGGCTGAGCATCCTATTTCGTGTCTAGAGATGTGGTGCCTCGGAGCGTTTAGATGACCCCGAACAATGGTTTGGCAATGTGAAACACATGAGTCACAATCAAAGCCCGGGTGGAGTGATGCTTAGTAAGGGACAAGAATTAGCCAGAAATAGCTGCGGACATCCGCCTGCTTAAACTTTACATGGTTCTGGGTCGACCATTTTAATACCGGGTTTTCATGACTCACACGTTGTAACACATGGTTCGCTACCGAAAGGCCAGGCGTCTTTCTTTCATCAGGAATCCTTACCTACGCGTCCCTTGGCACCTTGTGAGGTTGTACCACAGGACCCTAGGTTTATTTTGGATTTGGAAATTATCATTTGCCATGGCTGATCTCTTTTTGCGTGTTGGTTTGACAGATGGGGCTTCAACTCAAGTTGGAAACATCCATGATGCTACACGCTTGCAAGCTCACACGCACAGTGACCTGATGGCCAGATGGCCAGATGGCCAAATGCTGTTTCAGCGGATGGTGCAGTTGAGCAGTCAATCCGCGCGTGTAGCATGCTGTGTTGACGTGCGTATGGAAGTATCATGAGCTCGCCGGCGCGGGTTGGCGGGTTTCTTAGCTTGGGATGCTTTGTGGATTGTACTTGGATGTTTGTTCAAGTTGTAAGTGGTTAGCCACTTGGGTTATAACCCCCGGAAGAACAACTTAGGGTGACTTATTCAAGGGCTGCCGCCCTGTGCCGCCGGCCCCTGCTTGCTGACAGTGCACGTTGTTATGACAATTATGACAATTAACGGCACACTTAAAGCATATATGAAAAAGAAGAGCAGCACGACAAGGATGATGTTTTTGATGATGCATTGTTTTACCCAACATAAGGGATGCTGATAATTATTACCATGCACTCGCCATATCGCCAGCAGTTATGATGATAATTGTTGCTTTGCATTTTTAGCATCACCAGCAGTTGTTCTGATAATTATGACGACGCATTCCCTGCATCTCAAACAAGCCACTGCGGGATAAATTCGCATGACAATAAGCACCTTGTTGAATTTTACAAGAAGTGCCCCGGGTGCGTGAAAACTCGGGCAGCACCACCATGTTGGGGGCCATTTTTGTTTCTTCTCAAGACTTCGATGTATTGCTGTGGATGCGAAGTGTGCAGCAGTTATCATGACAATCATCACAACGCATCCTCTGCACTTCCAGTCGGGTCTAACGGCACACTTGAAACGTAAATGAAAAAGAAGAGCGCCACGGTTTTGATGATGAACATGTTTTCTTCATCATGGTCATCATCATCATCATCATCATCATTTTCATCATCATGTTCCTCATCATGCTCATCATCATCATCAGCCTGATGATAATCAGCACCACGCATCCTCAGCATCATCAGCAGCAGTTATCATGACAATCAAGACAACGCATCCTCCGCATTTCCAGTCGGGCCTAACAGCACACTTGTGAGGAACATGATGATGCAAATGATGATGATGATGAACATGATGATGATGATGAAGATGGTGATGATGATGAACATGATGATGAGAATGATGATGATGATGAGATGATAATGATGATGATGATGAACACCTTCTTCATTCATGTTCATCATCATCACCATCATCATCATTTTTATCATCATGTTCATCATCATCATCATCATTTTCATCATCAATTTCAGCATCAATGTTCCTCATCATCATCATCCTGATGATCATCATCAGTACGCATCCTCAGCATCACCAGCAGTTAACGTTCTCAGAGAACCATGCCAATTATCATGACAATCATGACGACGCATCTTCTGCATTTCCAGTCGGGTCTAACGGGACACTTGAAACGTATAGGAAAAAGAAGAGCCACGGTTTTGATGATGAACATGATACTCATCATTTTCATCATCACATCATCATCATCATGTTCATCATCATGTTCATCATCATCATTTTCAGCCTCATGTTCCTCATCATGTTCATCATCATCATCATCGTCAGCAGCAGTTATCATGACAATCATGACAACGCATCCTCTGCATTTCCAGTTGGGTCTAACGGCACACGTGGAACGTATATCCGCCGACCCTTTCTCTAAAAAGGGGAGGCGCACGGGAAGGGTAGTTGGCGCATAAGTATATCCAAAGTTTCATCCTCATCACCATCAGCAGCTGCAGCTACGATAAATGTTATCGTCACGGTCATCGTGATCATCATCATCCTTATCATCATCTCTTTCTTATTCTCTTATCCTTATCATCATTATCATCATGGTTGTCGTCATCTCTTATCAGGCAGCATTTGGGTTGCAGAGGATGCTGCGAGGATCGTTATCAGCACAGCCGTTAGTGATGCTAAGGATGCTACGATGATAGTTATCACCCTTGTCATCATCTTTATCATCATCTGACCATCACCTAGCATCATCTCATATCTTACTATATGAAGAAACCAAAAGGGACGTTAGACATCCTTGGCAACGCAAAGGATGCGATGATGATAGTTATCAAGGAACAAGTACTGATGCAGAGGATGTTGTGATGATAGTTGTCATGACGCGGATGATAACGATCCTCACGCTCCCATTCTCATCATGGTCGTCGTCATCTCTCATTAGGCAGCATTGGTGATGCAAAGGATGCTGCGATGATCGTTATCATCACAGCCGTTAGTGATGCTAAGGATGCTACGATGATAGTTATCATCCTTGTCATGATATAAGATGATGCTAGGTGATGATCAGATGATGAGAAAGATGATGACAAGGATGATAACTATCACATCACTAACGGCTGTGGTGATAACGATCATCGCAGCATCCTCTGCATCACCAATGCTGCCTGATAAGAGATGACGACGACCATGATGAGAATGGGGGTCATCATCATCATCATCAGCATCATCACGGTGCTTATCATCATCATCTTCTTCGTCATCGTCCTTATCTTTTTTATATACGTTTCAAGTGTCCCGTTAGACCCGATTTGAGATGCAGAAGATGCGCGGACATGATTATCATGATGACTGCTGGTGATGCTGAGGATGCGTCATGATGATTATCATGTCAGTTCATCATCATCATCATCAGCATCATCATCACGGTGCTCATCATCATCAGCTTCTTCGTCATCGTCCTTATCTTTTTTTATATACGTTTCAAGTGTCCCGTTAGACCCGATTTGAGATGCAGAAGATGCGCGGTCATGATTATCATGATGACTGCTGGTGATGCTGAGGATGCGTCATGATGATTATCATGTCAGTTCATCATCATCATCAGCATCATCATCACGGTGCTCATCATCATCATCTTCTTCGTCATCGTCCTTATCTTTGTTATTTACGTTTCAAGTGTCCCGTTAGACCCGATTTGAGATGCAGAAGATGCGTGGACAATCGTATCATGATGACTGCTGGTGATGCTGAGGATGCGTCATGATGATTATCATGTCAGTTCATCATCATCATCATCAGCATTATCACGGTGCTTATCAACATCATCTTTTTCGTCATTGTCCTTATCTTTTTTTAATATACGTTTCCAGTGTCCCGTTAGACCCGATTTGAGATGCAGAAGATGCGTGGACATGATTATCATGATGACTGCTGGTGATGCTGAGGATGCGTCATGATGATTATCATGTCAGTTGGTGTTCATCATCATCATCTTCTTCGTCATCGTCCTTATCTTTTTTAATATACGTTTCAAGTGTCCGATTTGAGATGCAGAAGATGCGTGGACATGATTATCATGATGACTGCTGGTGATGCTGAGGATGCGTCATGATGATTATCATGTCAGTTCATCATCATCATCATCATCATCATCATCACGGTGCTCATCATCATCTTCTTCGTCATCGTCCTTATCTTTTTTATATACGTTTCAAGTGTCCCGTTAGACCCGATTCGAGATGCAGAAGATGCGCGGACATGATTATCATGATGACTGCTGGTGATGCTGAGGATGCGTCATGATGATTATCATGTCAGTTCATCATCATCATCATCATCATCACGGTGCTCATCATCATCATCTTCTTCGTCATCGTCCTTATCTTTTTTTTATATACGTTTCAAGTGTCCCGTTAGACCCGATTTGAGATGCAGAAGATGCGCGGGCATGATTATCATGATGACTGCTGGTGATGCTGAGGATGCGTCATGATGATTATCATGTCAGTTCATCATCATCATAATCAGCATCATCATCACGGTGCTCATAATCATCATGTTCTTCGTCATCGTCCTTATCTTTTTGTATATACAAGTGTCCCGTTAGACCCGATTTGAGATGCAGAAGATGCGTGGACATGATTATCATGATGCCTGCTGGTGATGCGCAGGATGCGTCATGATGATTATCATGTCAGTTCATCATCATCATCACGGCGCTTATCGTCATCATCTTCTTCGTCATTGTCCTTATCTTTTTTTAATATACGTTTCAAGTGTCCCGTTAGACCCGATTT
>CAUJNA010000420.1:0-234515 GCA_963377175.1 Effrenium voratum | reverse complement strand
TTGCTTGCTTGCTTGCTTGCTTGCTTGCTTGCTTGCTTGCTTGCTTGCTTGCTTGCTTGCTTGCTTGCTTGCTTGCTTGCTTGCTTGCTTGCTTGCTGCTTGCTTGCTTGCTTGCTGGCTGGCTGGCTGGCTGGCTGGCTGGCTGGCTGGCTGGCTGGCTGCTTGCTTGCTTGCTTGCTTGCTTGCTTGCTTGCTTGCTTGCTTGCTTGCTTGCTTGCTTGCTTGCTTGCTTGCTTGCTTGCTTGCTTGCTTGCTTCTTTGCTTCTTTGCTTTGCTTTGCTTTGCTTTGCTTTGCTTTGCTTTGCTTTGCTTTGCTTGCTTGCTTGCTTCTTTGCTTTGCTTTGCTTTGCTTTGCTTTGCTTTGCTTTGCTTTGCTTGCTTGCTTGCTTCTTTGCTTTGCTTTGCTTTGCTTTGCTTTGCTTTGCTTTGCTTTGCTTTGCTTGCTTGCTTGCTTGCTTGCTTGCTTGTGGGTTTGTTTGTGTGTACGTCTTGTCCCTTCTTGTTTGTTTGTTTGTTTGTTTGTTTGTTTGGTTTTGTTTGCCTTGTGCGGTGTTTGTCCTGCTTGTCTTGTGTGTCTGTCTGACTGTCTGTCTGTCTGTTTGGCTGGTTTGGTTCTTTCTTTGTTGTGTGTTTGTGTTGGTCTCTCTTGTTAATTGGTTGGTGTTTTTTTTGTTGTGAGTTAGTTGGTTGGTTAGTTAGTTAGTTAGTTAGTTAGCTAGCTAGCTAGCTAGTTAGTTGTTTGTTTGTTTGTTTGTTTGTTTGTCAGCTGGAGAAGAATTAGAACATCTATTGCCTTTGTGTTGACCTCGCAGCTGTTGCTTGAGCGTGGCATTTGCCTGATATATTCGTTGCTGATGTGTTTATGCCACACCTGGCACCTTTGTTGGGAGGCGGTGTCCCTCTTCGACTATTGGGTGCCTTGGTGGCAGTTGCATGACCCGCCATCTAACTTTCTTTGCATAGTCCACGTGGGCACGAAGCGCGTCCGTTTATTGTTTGGACTGCAGAAAAGGCTAGGTCAGCTGGGCTAGTGAACAGAAAGGGAAATTGCTGCCAGATGCCGGACATTGACTGAATCAGTTGGAAACCATGGGATCCATCCCGCATGTGTAGCCGTTTCTTTGACGTTGTTTGCATTTGCAGCACCAACCAACCTGCCGCTTGCATCATTTCTAGTGTGTGTAACCAAGTGGCGAAGCCAAGTGGCATGCACCCGTTTTAGACAACACCGCTTTGCCCCTTCACGTTTGCTGAAGGAGACTCACCTGCCTCAGCAGTTCCAGCAGCACGACTTCACTGGCGCGGCCAGGAGCGCTGCATAAACCAAAATCCAGCAGGCGATTCTTATGGGCGATGTACTGCGTGGATCGGTGAGCTGGTCTATCTCGTTTGTGTCCGTGTGTTGGTGGCTTAGATAAATGCGGATGAATAAATGGTTACTTCTGGAAAGCAGGCAGCCGAAGGTGGAATCAGCAGCAGGCTGCGACGGATCGAATTGTCTGCGGACCTCGCTTGATGGTTGCAATTGGCCTTCCAGGCCATAAGGCTGACGCCGGCCTGAAAATTTTCGTTGCCATGTCTTTGCGGCGGCGAAAAAGACCCGAGAGCGCAATGTCCGTGTTCGATTCAAGGTCTGCGGTTCTCAGTTTGGGACCCGTGACGCAGACTTGCTAGAGCATGCCTTTGGGGAGTCCGTCAGAGTTATGGCTTGCTTTGAGAGTCGCTTTTGGACCTTTGTGCACAGTGCTCTTCCCTTGGCATGATCGTCACAGTATGTTTTTGTTTTTCTGGAGTCCGGGTTTTCATAGCCGTCTTTAGTAAGTCAACATAATGCAAATGACCCGACCTGGTTGAGCAAAGCACAGCACTGGACATGAGTCCCCTGGCCGAATCTGCGCAAGACTGGTGTCATTCAGCACGCCAGGAAAGAGAAGTACAAGCTGGAGCACTTTCGTCAATTCAAGGAACACCCGCACCAGATGTTTGCACACTGGGGCATCTCGTTTGGATTAGCGCTGCTGGCTTTGCATGAGTTCGATCTGTGTGACGGGGGATATGGCTTTTCTGTTGCTTTGGGAGGGGCGCCTACATCTACAGTGCCCCAAAGTGTTGTTTCATGTTGTTTCAGCTTCTTTAACAACGCCTGGCCATCAACGTGCTGCGGCTGCCAGCAAATCATGTCACTTCTCCCGGACTGGCGACTCGTGGCTTCGCATGAGAGCGTACTAACGTCACATCCAGGGCAGAAGTCCATCAAAGGATGCTGATGCAGTGACCGGTTTGGACTCCCATCCTTTTGGCCACATCACAACGAGCATAGACCAGGACACAAGTTGTTTTCCTTGGCATCGGGCCAACTCTTTCTCCTCCTGGGGTTGAGTGACTATGTGTCTCGTGGATGGCCTTTCACGCAAACTTAAATTCGATCCGCCACGGCCGAGCAGCATGAAGTTTGTATTTGGTTCGCCCTCTCCGAAGACATGTTCACCAGAGCCATGGCGAAACCGCACTGTTCCTAGTTGTTCCTCCTGAACAGCTTGGGTGTGGCCCTAGGGTTGTGAGTTGGGGTACTTGCGCCCAATTTGTCAGCGTGACGGGCATGTGCGGAAGAGACAGACGTGCGGGTCTCCCTGACTCGGTTTGCTCAGCGCGTTAAGCTCAGAATGGCTTTTTCCTCAATGGGCCATGCAGCTCAGTCTGGGCCGTTTTACTTGACACAAACATGGGCCCCTTTTTGGAAAGCCAGACATCTCTGAGTTTTAGCTAGTGTGGCACTCTGGCAACGTGCGCTCTGCAGGTGGGGTTCTGGCATTTCAACCGGTTCATCCAATTCCCGCCCACCACACCAACACCCCTAAAATCGTTTTGCCTACTTTGACCAGTGCTTAGCAGAATGTTTCCTCGGTTTCATTTCACCCCTTTTTACTTTGCTGTATTGGTTTGTGTTTCATTCTCGGCCTTCTCTTTCGAGAAGGCCGACGGCTCGATTTCAAACTTTCGTGTCAGGCCAAGAGCTTGCGCAAGTGGCCGCTTGACTGCAGCACGAGGACATCATCGTAAAGTACAAGGTATCATTCGAGGTGAAGAGGTACAAGAGCTTGGATTCCTACGTTTGGAATACTCAGACAGGAGTAATGTAGCTGACGCAGCTGGTCAGATGGATCGATATCAAATGATCCATTCTTGCTTATAGAAAGTAGGGAGAGATAGGGAAGTTGGTAAGCCCACAGTTCACGTTTGGACACCGTGTCTGCTGTGGAATGTACTGACGACTGAGCTTGAATAGTCTCCTTGCCAGGCTTGCACATGTTCTTTCTTCGGCACCATTCTAAAATGCAGGAGAGCGCTTCCTGGATCCACAGAACAACCCATGTTGAGCTTTCAAGATGGGTGTTTCCCGAAAGTTATTGCCACGGGATTCCGCAACAGTGGTTGGCCCAGTCCTTGCCGTAGCAAGCATCCAATGCAGCCATGGGCAAGGCCTGTGACATCTATGGGGACCTGCCCCAAGAGGCCGCAGATTCACGCCGGGCGGCCTAGTAGATTGGCGCCGAGGCCGCTTTCACCTTGAGCCATTCACAGGAAGGACACTCCAGAGTCGGACTCGCAGAGTTGCTGGTTTTGGGACCTGTTTTTGGGACGCATTCGGTCTTTTGACCTGTTTTTGGGACCCCTCAGGAGCCAAAAACCGGAAAAACAATATGAGGGCCTCGAAGCCCCAAAGGCCTCGATATTTGATTTCTTGGGCTCCTAGGGACTTCTTCCAGTTTGGCTTTTGTTTCGGGAGCCAGGCATTGAGCTGAGCGAGGCTGTGCGGGAGAAGTGGGGGAAGCTCTACGAGGCGATTGATCGGGCATCCAGTTCGTTGGCTGATCTGCGAGAGCTTGCTTAAGGTTGCTTGTGTGTGTGTGTGTGTGGGTGGGTGGGTGGGTGGGTGGCTGGCTGGCTGGCTGGCTGGCTGGCTGGCTGGCTGGCTGGGTGGGTGGGTGGGTGGGTGGGTGCCGGTTGTTTCTGTTGTTTTGAACAGAGATCTTGAGGAACTTCAATCATTGGGCTAGCGGCTTCAGCCCTTTTGATAGATGCCCAGATTTGAGGTGTGCGTATGGGGACATTTGAGGTGTGCGTATGGCATTTTCAGGTTTTCCTGCACCACCGCAACCCAGCGCATTTGACGCAAAGAGTTCTCCTCACCTTGAGATAATCACAGCACATTTGTCTTATAAGCGAACCCGCCCGACTGATCCGTGCTTGAGCTGGCAGGCCATGTGGTTCGTCCCGGTTGAGTGTTTAGCCAATGGGCAGTTTGTTTGCCTGCTATAACCACCTGAAAGACTTCTCTCTTAGCTCGGCCTTTCTTTTTTTTTACGCAGCGCCACAGGCGGAACACAGTGGGGTGCAACCTGTGCGGGGACATCCCGAATGCCTTACTCAATTCCAACAGAAATACACAAAAAAAGCCGTAGGGCTAGGATTGAAGTGGTGTTGTCGCTGGCCTGGTGTTCAATCGAAGGCAAACAGCTAAAGGTGTTGCGGCAGCCTAGCTGTAGAAACACCTAGGGGAACTCAGAACGGCGGGGATCCGGAAGGATCATCGATTTCGGCTGATCCGAATTCTGAACGCCAATGAATTTTGTTCGGATCGGTGCAGGCTCAGAGGGCCTAGGCACGGGTGAGCATGGGGCCTTCGCAGCAAGCCAGCCCTTGAGAGCGTTTTCTTGGTTGCCTGGCCAAGCTATCAAAACATTTTTGTTGAGTAGCGTCTTCCTTGCCTGGCCAAGCCGTCAAAACAAATCAACACCAGGCGAACCAGGGGCCGACGGTTCCATGCGGACACCCTCGTCCTCCAGCGGCCAGTCGCTTGTCCTCCGTGGCGGTGAGCGGCTGGCACAGGCGATGAAGGAGCTGCTGGCTCACAGGTGGGGCCGGGGGTCTGAGCCGAGTCAGCGACCCAAATCAAAATGGCCCATTGACTAGGTCCCCCAGTAGTGCCCTATTACCAACTTTTTTGGGAGAGGGTTCCCCTGCTAAAATAGACCACAGAAACAAGGGTACCCTTATGAACATCCATTTGCCACCTATTTTGACGTTCACCAGGGCTACAGGGTTTTAACCCAAAAAGAACGGCCGGTTTTGGGAAAGAACGATGGTTGAAAAGAATGGGGAATCAAGCCCTAGAAAAATGGCCCATTCATGTTTTACAGGGTCATTTGGTGGGCGATGAAATGGCCGTTTGTCCAACATCCGAATGGGTTTTCAGGGTTCCTTTCTAGTTGGACATTCAACGACCTGATTCATTCACATCAGGGTTTAACTCAGGCCCGGGGCAATCAAACATCAAACGACCAAATGCCACACCTCAAGCACCAATTGATGCAGGAGCCTTCGAACTGTGGCTTTAAAACGGTAGGACCTGCTTGTTTGCTGCGGTTTTGGCCTGGCCTTGCATACCGCATTTGCGGTCATGGACAGCTGTGAGGGAGCATGTTTACACCTACATTTGGCTGTTTGACCACGTGTGAAACAGGACTATCGGCTTCGGCTTGACATGTTGTTGGCTTTCACGTTATCTGGCTGTGGGTCAAAACCAATGGTACCATTTTGGAGTAGGTGAATTCACCACCCATTTTAGAACCTATTTTAGTGGGGATTGGGATGTTCACTGGGCATACGATTTGGGTTTTGACCCATGGCCATCTCATTTCTCACTTTCGCCGCGTCCCCACCACGACCCACCCAGGCCGTTTGCGCAAGTGCGCGCACACGGACGCACACGCACGCATGTACTGGCGAGCCAGCTCGTGTTGGCAGGTCATGAGTGGCATTGAAAGTTGATTACTGTTGCCCTGCAAAGCCTTGAGCAGATGCAGAGTGAGTTGCTGAGCGAACACCACGTCACCTTTTGTGATTTGTGGGTATATGATATACATATATATATATATATATATGTATTGCTGCTACGCGGAGCGTACACAGCATACAGCATGTGCACGACTTGAGGTGTTTTTATAGAACTGACGGTCGCCTTGTGGTGCTCACGGTCGCCTGTGCAGGAAGCACGCGGATGCCGCCTGGATGCAGAGCTGAAGATTTGGATGGGGCAACATGAAAGGGACCCAGCGGCTCAGGGGGTGCGGCGGTCTCCTTTGAACATGGAACAGAAGGAAGCTCGAGCAAATGCCTCCGAAAGAACCCTTGTCAATGACCAACTCCCTCGACACGGAGCAGAGTAGGCTGCAGTCAGGGCGAAACCGACGGAAACGGCCGATGAGTTGAAGAGAATGAACAGAACGTTTCGAGACACGGGTGGATTCTTGCGACTCTCGCCTCGCGAACCCTGCGTACAGGTAAGTTGGAATTTGCACGCCTCGGAATGCTAGATGCCAGCTTGGCATTTAACAGTCATGATACTTGCCCATGACAAGCACCAAGTTCTTGAATGGCCGGGCCCTTTTTCACAGATAGTGGAAGTCAGCGAGAGTTTGGACTGGCTGAGTCACTTCGCCTATTTTCTGACTTACTACCGAGGGCCACCGACATGGTCGAGGCCATGTGCATCGCAACAGCGCCAAGCACCTCTTCCACAACTTGCTCCTGGCAGTGCCCACAGTGCCCGGGGACCTGGATTCGCAGATGATATGATGGCACCAAGTAAGGGACAATCCCAACCATAGCTGCGGATATCCGCCTTCTTAATTCTTGAAGCATGGCTCTGGGTAGACCATGTTCATACCGGGTTTTGATTATGACTCATATGATGCCACTTCGTCGGCTGGTTGGTCGGTGTGGTTTCTGGATACGAATCCCGTCCCACCAAAAGCACAGGGTCGCACAAGAAAGGAAAAGATCCCTGGACCGACCGGGGTCGGTTTTCGGATCCCTGCTATTGTTGAGGAATACATACGTACTGTATTTATTTCTCTCAGATTTGGCGTTCCAATCGAAACAGAAAACAGCAAGCCAGCCAGCTAGCAGCCAAGTTGGCGAGTGAGGAAGTTGATTCAGGGTGGATCTGTTGGGATTCTGGGAAAACCATGTTTATTATAGGAGGACAGGAGGCCGGGATTGCGGCGGTCGGCATGCTGCACAGGTGCTTTCATCTCGCCCCAAGCAAACAAGAAAGGGCAAGTGTGGTAGAATGGCCGGTGGTATACAACCAGTTTGTTCGAAGCCTTGCGCTGTATGCAGCGCAAGCAGGCCGATATGGGGGGTGAGGAATTTTAATCATTACCGGCAACAGCTTACCTTTGTGCTGTATGAGCGCGGCCGACAACGGACATATTCAGGATACTGGTACATTTGTTTGGCCGACATGTGGCTTCCAAGACCATGTACACAACCACAATGCTGATTGGGGTGGGACTAAGGCAACGCTTCAGTGAAATGCACCATGTAACCATTCGACTCAACATGTCCATGCTTGCTGCTGGATACCACCATTGTGGCATGTTTGTTTCCGTTCAGGTTTCGGCACGCTTTTTGAAGAGGCACTGAGCTTACCAGGGCCAGTGAATGCCTGCTTAGCCGCGTGTCGTAGCTAGCAACAGTACCCTTTGAAACGGTTTTCCGTCTGGAACCTGGTCAGCGGCGAGCACAAGGAGGGTTCCAAAAAGAAGGTGCCCAATTTTGACATTCTCATCAGCTGCTATGTCTGGGCCTGTGTTTGTTTCTCCACATTCCAGAGTGCAACGTTGTCGTTCTGAGCGCAGGCAGACACAAGTGGCATCATGTGTGATGTTCTCTGGGGAAGTTGCGCATCGTTTAAGGAGCAGCTGCCTTTGCCTTGATCACCGGCTCGTGTGTGAACATCATGAATATGTTTGTTCATTTGTGGCACCACAGTTATCATACGCACCAACAGAAGTGATCATTTGCCTCACCTATTTGGCAAAGGGCCTCAAGACAGAGAGCCGCGGTCAAGGTCTAGGGAGCTGACTGAACCAACCCACCGAGCATCCGACGTGGATCAACCAGGACCAGGATTTTAGTCAAGTGAACGCCTGGCATGGTTCCTAAAATCAGCCAACTTACTGTAGCGGTTTCCGCTCAAGCAACGTGGCAATGATCGAGGGGGTTCGTTCAGATGCCTTGCCATGTGTTTCCTAATTGATCTCAATTGACCCTTAGTTGGAGCTTGCTGCCTTTGCCAACCGTCATGTTGCTCATGCTGTGTTAACTCCCAGGTCCTCATCCCCACAATTCTCGTGACAGAGTTCTTGAGTTACTACATTTTGTTTGGCACACAGACAGGTTTTTCACAAGCTATTTAACGCGCCGGAGTTCATCCTAATGATTTAATTCGGGGTGCAAACGTGGCCCGCCGCAAATTGCTTGCAGGAAGAGAGATTTCATTCAAGGAGTTGGTCTATGCAGTTTTTACGCGTGTTTCTCTTATTTCCTAGGAGGAGTACCAATTGTTGTTCACATATTTCGACACCTTATGACCCTTGTGCCCCCTTTGTTGCATTTTGCTTGGATGTTAGGAAAACCACTAAAAGTTAAACTTTTAGCAGGGGAGCAGAAAGCAACCGAGCCCCCATGTGCCACTCGTGCCCCCTTGTGCCCCCTGGTGCTTTGCCTAGGCTCGGCTGGCTTTGGCTTCTCCGCTGGCACTTCAACGGCGGCATGCAGGCTCCTCCCAGCGGGCCATGGTTTTTGTTCCCTTACAAGGTCCCCCAGCTAGGTGCCCTTTCTCACCCCTTTTTGGGGGGAGAGTTCCCCTAACAAAAATAGACTATAGGAAAAGGGTACCCTTCTTCTAACCTCTACTGGAGGACCCAGCTTGGCAAGGACCTTGGGCTTTTCTTCGGTGAAGATTGCTTGGCAGCTTAGATTGGTTCCGGGATTTGCACTCTTGTTGAGGGTAAGTGTGACACCCCCGAACCTCCAAACCAATTCAAGCCACCTAAGGGAAAGATGACCTTTGGCTGGTCAAAGGGTGGCTTCACCAGCTTGCTAAGAAATCTGATGATGCTTAACTGCAGCGGTGCGTTGTCAAGTATGGCAATATGTTTTCATCATGGCGTCCACCCAGTTTTATATGTTTTTTTTTTTTTTTCTGGCACAATTTATTTTGGACACAATGCAGAAGTCTCAAGATTGCTCGAGCAATCTAGCCAGCCCCTTCTAACATTGGTCAATCTACAATGCCCACCAAGAGATTCTGGCAGTTGAGTATATTTGAGTTTCATTCTTGATAGATGGTCAAGAATTGCTTGTTCGCCAGGGTGTTATTGTCTTGGGCCCGCTTCACTCGAGACCTTCCGTCGCACCCACCGACATAGAACCTGAAGGAAGATCCAGGGCCATTCAAGAGCTCAGCTGGGGCGCACCACATTTTTTTAAAAATGGAATCGATATTGCCCATGCCATCTCAAGAGCAGCGAGCGCAAACGGAAGACTGCATTCGGCATTCCATAAACTGGTGAAGAACGGGGGCCTACCAAGGCATCCAACATCAAATTTGACATCCAACCACCCTGTGGTATTGGCTGTGATCTAATAGGCCCGTCCTGAATGGGCACAATCTTGCAGTTCAAGCTTGACACTAGATTCTACGATAGCAAAGATGAGCGCAGGGTATGGCAAGGCAGATCAGCTCCTTTTGCTGGAGGGACCAGCACCTTCACCACCGTGACAATTTGATGTTCCAGACTTTCTTCGCAGTTTCCAAGAGGGTACTGTAGATACTCTGTAGTTCTCCCTGTCTGTGGTTGAATCGTGCACTCCGTGGATTGCCTCTGATCGCCGAGGCTGCGAAGGAGCATTTGAAGATGTGATGCCTTTGGAAAACTGCGCGTGTCGCCATGTCACGGGGCTGAGTAGCTATTTACCTTGTGTCGTCGTGGGAGGGCTGTGTCGCTACAATATGGCTGTGGGTCAAAAATAGGCACCCAAAATGCAACCCTGGCAAATGGAACCAATGGGCCAGGTCCCGTTGTTGTGGGTGGCACAGATTCGGGGCTTATACAGACCATTGGTAGGTGAGACAGCCAGAGCGAGTTGCATCTTTTCTAGAGCTTGCTCGACTCTACAGCATTGCACTTGAACTATTCCTGTGCAAAGCACAGAGGTGGGAACACGATGACTTGAAAAGCACGCGGCAAACACAGGTGACTCCCGCTGCCAGCAGCTCTCAAGGAAAGACTTGCCGTGAGCTTTCACCTGTCATCGCTCTATTTTGCTGCTCGACCCGCACTGGGCATGGCCCCGAGCTTCATTGCGCTTGGGTCAAGGGACAGGCATCCCTCGAAATCCTCAAGTTGCGATAGGAAAATATGATCGGCACGTTTGCGCAGCATCGGCCTGCTTGTGCCAGCGCGAGAATGCACCCTGCCCGTCCAAACCGATGCCAACATCGGATTCATTCGGAGGACCATTGTGAGTCCCAGAATCCCCCCAGAAATGGGATTGATTCACTATAGCTACTAGGAACCGCCCTGGGAAGTAGAGTCGCTCCAAATCGGCAGTTGGCACTCCCGTCCAAGCCGACGGAGCTGTGAGGCCCGTAATGCTTCGCGCTCTCTTCGCGTCCTTGGCCGTCTCCGCTGCCGCAGACTGCTTGCCGGGCGATGAAGCTCGGCAAGCTGGAAACATGCGGGGAGCTTTTCTTCATGGTGTCTCCCAGCCATCCCCTTAGCTCTTTATAGCCTTTTAGTGTTTGGTGATAGTTGTCATTTAGCCCACTAAAAGTTAAACTTTTAGCGGGGGATCTGAGGGCAGCCCAGTCATGTTTGGTTTAGGGATGTGTGATTCAAGTCGCAAGGTCCCAGGAATAGGGAAGGCACAGAACTGGCAGGCGCAGGCGTAGGTCTAGACATGGACCGCCCAAAGCGGATGTCATGAACTGAGGCAGTCTGCCGGGATCATGCGATGGACAGCAGCTACCTGCTGCCTGGCAAGATAAAGCCTTGGCAGTGTGACCCTTGGGATGTCTAATGCTTTCTTCGGATAAATCTGGAGGACAATACGTGTCAGAGGAACTCCCGAAAAAAAGAGCTCAAGTCCTTGTCTAAAAATGGAACCACCCCTGATTAGTCCTCCTGATGCATGCGAAATCAATGCTTAGTGTGCAGCACTGTGACCAAGCCTGGAGAGTGGTTGCTATGTAATGCAGACAGCATCAGAAGAGGTCGGTGAACCAACTGCTTGGCAACAAAGCACAACAGGGTGTAAACAGTAATCTGTGTGTGATAGTCTGCGGCCCCACGCAGGTTCTTGGTGTTAAAACCCTCTAGGCCCCGTGCCGAAATTGGGTAGCTGTTCTGAGGTCCTTGTTGGTGTTGCTTCCCAAGTTCCATTGATCGCCATTTGGCTCAAGACACAATTGAGGTTCAAGATCTGATGTGTGACTGCATACATACGTGATCGGCATTGAGAGCGAAAACTCCTTGCTTGCGCTGCATTTGTCAGGACCACTGTTGTAACTATCATTCCTTCTCCCTTACAACGTTTACACGGGTTCGGCTATAACGGCATCGTCCAGATGCCCACCTTTCCACGGTTATAACATGCTTGAGTGGTCTGGTGCACAGCGGCCCCATTTCTGGACGCCACCTGCCGCCTCTTGACAAGGTTATCGCCATTTGGCGCTCTTACACTGACTGGGAGACGCGCTGTTTATTGCGGGTATTGCGACACAAAGGAACGATACATTGCATAATGGCGTTCGGCGGTCAAACAAGTACTGCAACTTTTGGGAACAGCAGCTCAGAGGGATCCAATGGATTGATGGCTCTTCCTGCAATAATGGATATGGTTGCAGATTCACAGGATGAACCTGGGAGTGGAGGTTCCGCGCTATTCAGCGACATATCTACTCCCACAAGATCATGGAAGCAGATCGATGTTCATCAGGAGTCGAAGAAAAGAGAATCCCCACCGAGAAGATCATCATCTGCGCCTGCGACACCACGGACGTCGCAGAAGGGCGTGAGATCGACATCGAAGGGTGGGAGGTCAAAATCACCCACCAGTGCAGATTTTCGCGCTGTGATCAAAGAGAAGAATAAGATGGAGGTGGAGATCGGGGAATATCAGAAGACACTTGATGAAATGTCGGCAGCAATGGCGAATCTTAACCAAGAAGACTATGGAAGCACCATCCGGATCCAGGAGCTTGAAAGACGATGCGAGATTGCCAGCAAGCAGTCGGGACATCTAGTGAGTCACCACCAACACCACATGGCTGAGGCATGGCGCAAGTTTGAGGAAGAAGCCCAACAGATGCGCAAGGTGGAAATGAACGCATTTCAGTACGGGGAGAAGAAAGACATGGAGTCGAATATTATGATGCAACAGATGAGGCAAGCTGAAGGAACCATCATGGAGCAGAAGCGGGAGATTGCATTGATGAAATCCTACATGGCAAGCGAGAAGTCGGCCGCGCAGGAATCAGCTATACGTGCAAATCAGATACACCGTGAGGCTTCACAACAGATATCAGTTTATCAGCAACAGATCAGAGGCATAGAATCTTCTACATCTATCGAAAAGTTCAACGAGGAGGAGATGGTCCAAAGTCTGAAATCACAGTTGGAGCATGCACTCGTCAAGCGACCCGAGACGTACTCTTTGGAGGACTCCAGGGAACAGCTGATGGCGAGGCTGAATGACGTTACAGTATTTGCGGAACAGGAATCGAAGAGAGCAGATTGCTTGCTTCGCGAAAAAGAAGAGATCGTCAAACAGTATGAGTCCGACGTGTCGATGAAGGACCAGATGATTGTTGTCGAAGGTGGTCATCGTCAGGATGCGATCTTGGAGTTAGCCCAGGTCAAAGAAGAGAAACAAGAGGAACGGTGCACGATGGACGAGAAGTCGAAGGAGGCTGAGTACTGGAGACAGACAGCCAAGGGAGTGTACGATGAGTACCTCGAGGAGATGCATGAGCTTCAGGGACAACTGAAGGAAAGAGAGGCGACGCTCAAGCAAGAAGAGAGTTTTGTACGCCAACTCGATGCTGACAACGAGGAACTACGTGCACACAAGAAGCTGGAGACACAGGAAGCCTCCAGCAGCAAAGATGGACATCGTGAACGAGCAGCAGTGAAACGCGCTGAGGGAGGAACCCAGGCTAATTCAAATAGGATAGACAAGAAGGTGGCTGGGTCAGTCCCGTCATCGTCTTCAAATCAAATCCCTAATTCGTCGCTGATGCCAGGTTCGATCCTCTTTCCGTCTTTCGGTGATCCAATGATCGATGTACACCCATCCCAGATGCAAGGGGTTGTTGGGCATGTCCCACAATCCACTACTACGACTGGTGGTGGTGATGGGGGGGGAAACAACGGTACTACGCCCCCATCGGATTACGGTGGATTCCCGCCCAATGGGAATGGGCAGGGAGCGGGTCGACGTCAGTTGAGCCTCGCTGGTGGCGGAGGAGGACCTCCGGATGATCCACCTGATGATGAGGATGAGGATGACGACGACGAAGGAGATGAGGAAGACGAGGAAGAAGAAGAGGAAGAAGACGATCGGACACGGAGGAGACGAAGGAGATCGAGGGATAACCGAGAGATCAAGAATGATCGACCGAGAATCTCGAGGAAAGAGGCCGAGAGAGTATCTATTCCGGCCTGGCCAAAGATCCATCAACTTGACACCTGGAAGATGCAACTGCTGATGAATGTTCTGAGCGCATGTGAAGATCCAGATACCGACGCATGGACGAAATGGCTGGAGCAGGCTCTTGGGTTGAACCCAGACCTGGATTTGCTTAGCGATTCAGGTGGCGACAGATTTGCTACGATAGATATTAAGATGGCCATGGGCATGCAGAACATGTTGAAACAAGCACCTGACGAAGCCAAGGACGTATACCTCGATGCTACACGACACTCTGAACTACGACATCAACAAGGGGTGATCGTGAAGGGACGAGAGTTGGTGGCATTAGTTATGCAAACATTCAGAACTTCCGATAGAACGGATCTTGTCTACCACATCGAGCATCTATTCAACCTTGACTTTCCTGGCGACAAGAACTTGGTCATGTTCAGGAACAAATGGTATGATTTGTTGCTGAAGATGAGGAGCGAGGACAGACCCAGTAAGCTGGCTCTCAGAGACATCCTTTACAGGAAGATCAAAGGGAGCAAGAAGATGGAGTTCGGCCTCAATGCCTACCATAGACTACCGGACAAGCATCCTCAGAAGACGTATGAATTCTTATTGGCGTTGATCGACTATCAGATCAAGGCAGATCGGGAAGACCTGATGCTGGTCAAGTCGATGATGAAGTCAGGCGGGAAGGATGCGGCTCCAGCAACTGGCAAACAGGAGAACCAGGGTGGCAAGGGCAGAAAGGGGAAACCCGGTGGACCTGATGCCGCTCCTGTGCTCCCAAAAGCCAGGGCAAAGGGCCACGCTGGCAAGAACGGCAAGTCCGACGGTGCCAGCGACAGAGGCAAGAGTCCGGGCGGAAGCAAGGATAATCCCTGCTGGTACCACTTCAAATCGGCGAAGGGGTGCGTGAAAGGAAATGAATGCACTTTTTCCCACAGCAGGAAGACGGAGCATAAGTTGGAGAGCATGTCCAAGGGGAAAGGAAAGGGCAAATCCAAGTCCAGATCATCGTCACCAAAGAGAGATGATGGAGCATGCTTCGCGTTTCAGAAGGGGAAGTGCGATAAGGGAAGCGCTTGCAAGTATATGCATGAGCTCATCAAGAACAATTCAGCTCCAGCAACGTCAAATGACAAGGCGCAAGCCAAGTCGAAGGCTGCCGCCAAAGCCGCAGCGCCAGCCATTGCGAGGAGGGCCATCGCAATGCCTGCGATAGTCCTGAAGCAATCGGCTCCTGCAGGGAAGGTAAGCTTCAAGAAGGACGTTGATCAGGTCGAACCGGATGAAACCGAGACTGTCTACCACGAGCACGATGACGACGCAATGAGCGAATCATCGAGATGGTCTGGCGAGTCCGAGATCCCCGAGAAAATGGTGTGGTTCAAGGAAGTGCTCGACGTCGACGAGAACGGGGAGATCACCTACCTCGAAGACGAGAGAAGGCAATGGGAACGAAAAGGAGAATGGTATGGTTATGAGGACAATGAGAATGAGCCTTATCAGTACGTGTACGTCGACGAGAAGAAGTTCAAAAGCAGTGATCATCGTGAATTATCAGCCTACCAAGTCCAACGATCATTGATACGTGCGAAGATACTGAGAGAAGTGGTGGATGATGTATATAAGAAGCACTACTTCCCGGTGACCAAGGAGAGCAGCATAATGTTCGAGTATGATCGGAACAAGGACGAGATCAAGGAATCGGCTGTCGACTGGAAGAAGAAGCATGGTATGCCGAAGAACGTTTTCGCCATGTCGACGTGCATCAGCAAACGGGTGAAATGGTTGATGGACACCGGATGTGGTCATGATCTCATTGGAAGAGCCAAGGCGAAGAGCCTGGGTGTCGACATCGTGAAAGATGACGACGAGATCGTGTTCCAGACCGCGAATGGTTCCACTTCCACATCTGATGTGGCCAAGATAGTCGTGGACGAGTTGGACGAGACTGTCGAGCCGCACGTATTGGATGAGACACCCACGGTATTGTCAGTGGGGAGGAGATGCATGAAGATGGGTTATGCATTTCATGGTTACGCCAAAGCAGGGATTCGTGCACTTGCAGGTCAAGGACGACATCCCGTACCTAGTGAGTGATGGTAAACTTCGGAGTAACAGGCATCGCCCTACGATAGACGACCTCAAGGAGCACTTTTCGGAAGTATTGGCGATGGTAACGAACGACGAGGCAGATCAGGGAGGTGACGATGAGAACGACGTCACACCCGCCGCTGTCGGTGAGTCCGCAGAGGCCGAGGGCGAACACCACGACGGGGCATTCGACTTCGGGCCACCCGGAGGAGCCGGTCCGGTACGTCCGCCTCCCGTGGCTGAGGAAATACCCGTAGATGTTGGGTCAGTCCCGCATCGACATGGTGATGCCGAAGCTCACGAGGAAGAGGTTGATGAAGATGATCCAGATGCCGGAATCGAAGCAGACGTGTACGAAGGATCATCAATAAAGAGGAAAGTGGGAGTCCTCAAGAAGGACGCCAATTCCATCGCTCATTTGCTTACACACAGATACCGAAATCCTTTCTGCGAATCATGCGTCAAGGCAAAGATGAGACACTTCAGATCACGAACGGGAGCCTTCAAGAGGGAGGTGAAGACGTTCGGAGACCTGGTGACGTTCGACTTTGTGACGGCATCAGGAGATCATGAAGTGGAAGGCAGGTATGCGCTCATCATCCGGGATATATATACCGGAATTATCATGGCTTATCCCACCGCGAGAAGAGACACTGACTCAGTCGTCAGGGCCATCAAGCACTTCTGCGGGAGGAGGAAAATCAAGCAGGTATATTCGGATGACGGCCCGGAACTGATCAATGCGTGCGTGGAGCTGAAGTTGAACCACGACCTATCGCTGCCTGGACGGCCGCAGAACAATTCCCTTGCTGAAAGAACAAATCAATTCATCATTGACCAGACTTCGGCTTGTCTAGTACATGCCGGTCTACCCACGTGTTATTGGGTGCAAGCCATCACCACTCTGTGCCATCTCATGAACATCGAAGAGGTGAATGGATCGAGTGCATGGATGAGGCTGCATGGCGAGGAGTTCAAGGGCGAGAAGATACCTTTTGGTGCGCTAGTAGACTTCAAGCCGAGTGAAGCACGAGGGGGGAAGAGGGAGAAGTTCACATTGGGCAAACAAGTATCGTGCTTGGGCACTCACCGCATTTGCGGGCGCAGAGCTGAACATCAAGAAGGCAAAGGTTCCACCTCGGTTGAGAATGCCACACCAGACGGAGAGGATGATTCTAAAATCTCCTCTGACATTCCCAATACAACAGAAGTACAAGGTTGCCAACGAGACTTTGGAAGGGATAGAGATGTCTGTCGATGCAATCGGTCTGGATGCGCGTGACCGCCTGATCGAAGATGAGGACTACGAGCCTGAATTGCTGCAGAGTGACGAGAAGCGACTGCTTGATGATGAGGTCGATCAGATCGCTGGTCTACTGCTCGACGATGGCCCGGAGGTAATCGCCGGAGATCGGGGGGATCATGCAGGAGAAGAAGATGCTAGACCGAGCTCTTCAAAAGGGAAGGGAGATGGACACCCTAAGGGCGATGAGAAGGTTGTAAAGTCCGACCTTCCACACGTGTCAGTTGGACTACCTGGGGATGGCATCACGTACGTCAACGACGATGGCAAGGAGGTTAAAAATCGACAAGGCCGGAAGATCGTATCCTGTCGGGAAGGATGGATTCAGGCTAATGAAGACATCGAGACCTCCGGAGTTCACTCCTGAAGAATGGAAGATGATGAGTAAATATTACACCAAGGAAGAGAAGGCCGAGGTGAAGGGCGGTGGCAAAAAGAAAGAGGAAGATCCCAAGAGTAAAGAGCCTGATATTTCCGCGCCGGCAGAGGCACGGACATTACAGATGCCCGGTGGTAAGAGAATTCGAGCGATGCTTCGGAACCGCTGGGGTGGAGTAGAATGGCAGTACAATTGGGGATTGTGGAAGAACATATCAAAGATCAAGAACCCAATGGATGGGAAGCACTTGGCTGAGCTTGAATGGGTCAGGATTGTTGTTAATCCTGTCGACGGGGTGGTTGTTCTCATGGATTCCAAACAGTCCCAAGACGTCATGAGACGAAACGTTCAGCTTGAGAAAGAATTTGAGTGTCTGGTAGTAATTTATGCCTGGAAGTTCAAGTCTGAGGAGTGATCAAAGTCGACTCCAAACTGGACGAAGGCGGTTGCATCAGTCATGGAGAGTCATAAAGACGAAGCTGAGACACCATCGGGGACGGATCCATCGGTCGACGAATCGACGGACCTCACCTGGTATGAATGGGAGGAGTCTGCTGAGATAGTTTCTGGAAAAGTGCCACTCGCGAGGCCAGCGATAGGCGAGGACGGTGAAGCCAAGAAGTACCCATCGATGCCGTGCGTGACTTCTGAGCGAATACAGCACAGAGAGAAAGCTGTGAAAGTTGTACGATTCTTCGACGCTTTAGTATCCAGGCCAGTAGGCCGGAAAGAGATGTTGACCAACCCTGATGCATTGGTATCAATGAAGAAAGAGTGGTCGGGATTAATCGACCAGGGGGTCTTCGATCTTGGCGCGGTGCGCGAATATGACGCTGTCGCCAGAGAAGCAAAAGCGAAAGGGGAAGAAATACACATGGCTCGCGCACATGGCATTTGCGTTGAAAAGCACTCACAGTTGCCTGTTGGTGATCCTAAGAGGAAGTTCAAGGGCAGAGGCGTGTTGCTGGGGAACCAAGTGAAGAACCAAAGCTTTGAGGCTGCGATGTTTCAAGATTTGGGGAACTCTCCTGCTTCATTTGAAGCCTCGCGTTGGGCGGATTTTCTGGGTTGTCATGATGGCTGGGATGTGCAGATGGCCGACGCTGTTCAGGCGTATATACAGGCCACCTTGAGAGGCACGCCGTGTTGGATTGAATTGCCACCGGAGGCCGTGCTAAGTGAATGCAAATGGGATAAGTACAGAAGACCAGTCGTCCCGTTGAGGAAGGCGCTGTACGGACACCCAGATGCGGGAACATTTTGGGAGCAGCACTGCGATGAGTCGGTACGTGCCGTTGGTTTTGAGCCCATCGGCGAAGAATGGCCTTCAGTGTACATTCACGAAAAGCTCCAGCTTGTTCTGGTTGTGTATGTCGACGACTTCAAAATGGCAGGGCCGCAGTAGAACCTTGCCCAAGGGTGGAGCATGTTGCGTACACGTTTGAAGATTGAGCCCGAGACTGGACTTGACATGTACCTTGGTTGCAATCAAAGCAAGGGAAACGTCACTCTCGGGAACGGACACCGAGTAATAACGGTGACCTATGACATGGAACAGTTCCTACGTTCCTGTGTCGACCGCTATCTTGAAGTGGCGGGCGACGTGAAGTTGAATAAGGTTGTCACTCCTGAGTTGCATGAAGAAACAAAGAATCACGTCTCGCGGAAGCCTGCCAGAGAGGGGCAGTCAGTCGTGTGTAATTGGTGTAACAATCTTGTGCCCACCGACGGTTCTGCCACAGTGCCGGACCAACGGGGAGGGACTCCTGAGTTGGCCATGAAGGAGCCCGTGCGTGGACACCTTGCTCCGCATGCCGCTAGCGTACTGATGAAGTTGCTGTACGGTGCGCGGATTGCTCGCTTCGATCTGTTGCGGCAAGTGAATCGCCTAGCACGGAACGTGCATAGGTGGACTGACTCCGATGATCGGGGTTTGCATCACTTGATGTGCTATGTGCATCATACCAAACATTGGCGCATGGTCGGTTGGGTTGGAGACCCTATGGACGATGTGCACTTGGCCTTGTATGCGGACGCTGACTTTGCGGGATGCATTGACTCGCTGCGTTCCACCTCCGGTGGACACTTGAATATACAAGGGCCTAATACCCGGTTTCCGTTGTCTGGCAGCTCTAAAAGACAGGGTTGTGTGAGTCACTCCACTCCCGAGGCCGAGATTGTTGCGGCCGACGTTGCCATGAGATCGATGGGTATGCCCGCTCTCAAGCTGGTAGAGCGGATTCTCAAGAAGTCACCGAACTTTGTGTTCTATGACGATAACAAGGCGATGATCGGTGTCGTGCGATCGGGGAGGAACCCCACGATGCGCCACCTTGAGAGAAGCCATGGTGTTAGCATTTCGTGGATGCATGAGATGTTCACACGTGATTACATGTACTTGGCGTATGAGGTCACCGACAGGATGGCGGCCGATATTTACACCAAGGCGTTCAATGATGGGCGCAAATGGAAACATGCATGTTTGCAGATTGGTCTACTTGACCCGAGCTTGCTGTCTGACCCGGATACCCTCAAGGCGCTCATACCCACGTGTGATCCCATAAAGGGGACCATGCAGACCGCTTCGGGGACAGTTGACGGAGTTCCAACACACACATACCGATCATGCCCCCGGACCTATGGTGGTCTGGATTAACATCCAAAGAGGGATTGCATGAGCATGAAGGACATGATCCGGTTGTTGTTGCCAAGGGACCCAGATTGATGCGTGTGAAACCTCCACTCGCGGTTATGACACCGTTTGGGAGCAAGTGGCTTCGTTCCACTTGGTTTCTGAAGAACGGGTCATGGCTCAAAGTTGAGGATAGAGTTGACCCGGGGCTACAATGTGTGCGAATTGATGGTTGGGTTGAACGCGCAGTTTGGCAGTTTCATCCCGTACCGGTCGCTGCACCGGCGCGGAAACGGTCTCCACGACCACGACCAATTCACGTCGGGTCCGGGGATGTTGACATGCAGTCCGTGCTGGCCGCATTTGTTGAAGAACTGTCGAACGAGCGCATAGAGTTGAAGTGTGTTAACGACCTTGCTTTGGAAACGTTGCTCCGATTGAAATTGCTCATGCGTTATCTGCATATCAATCACGAGCAGCTTGTCCCTGGTCGTTGTTTTGTTCCGTATCGCATTGCGGTGAAGCACAAGCCACAGTTAGCGCCGGGTATTGAACTCGCGATGGTCAAACATGACGGTGGTGTGCTTCGCGCTCCTGTTCATGTCTCGCTTCCTGGTGTGAGAACTCGCACAGTCGTCACTCTTTACAGTGTTGACTTGGCTCGGCCCATCGTGCTGATGGCATGTTCCGAACCACGTAACTGGTTCACTGCTCTTGCCCGCCACGACGGGCCGCAGGTTGTCACCATAACTCTGGTTGATGACTTACTGAGCGAGTACGGGGGGAGAATCGCCAGACATGTGCTTACCAAACCTTCCGATTTGTTGTTCTTCGCCGGGCCTTGCACGGGGAGATCATCATGGGCACGCCTCAACAAGACTCGCGGCATTGACACCGCAGAGAAAATCGAGGCCAAACAAAGAGAATTTTGGAGATTATTTGAACGGTTCGTTGAAATTAAACGGCATGCCATGACAAAACGAGCTGCGATTTTGTTTGAGTTGCCTGGAAGTTGTGATTACTGGAAAGATGAGAGACTGCATGAGGTTGTGCATGATGGGACTAGTCACGAGTTTGATGGGTGTCGCTATGGCTTGAAACAAAGATTTGCAAAGAAACCCCTGCCAATCAAGAAACCATGGAGAGTTGTCTCATGGAACTTTGAACTTGGTGGCTCGTTGTCTAAGAAATGCAATGGAAACCATGAGCATGGACCTTGTGCTGGTCGTGAAACCAAAGAAACCCAGTTGTACACGTCAATAATTGTGGGTGTGAACCTTCGCCGTTTTCGTGCTCGAGCAAGGTGCCTCAAACCGGCACCGTTGAAACTCGCTCTTGCTTGCATTACGCGAAGGAGATCGCAGAAGCACCAAGCTACTGCGAGCGAAATCTGCACCACCCCAACTGCACAACCGAGGTGCTGGGCCAGTCCCGAACCTCTGGTGCATACGGGGAGCTGGGTCAGTCCCGAACCCCAAGCTTCAATAAGGAGCTGGACGAGTTCGTCACCTCAATCTGAAGCTGGGATCATATTGGGACAATTCCGTGGCTTCATTTGCAGCTGCTTATTTTGGGTTTTCCTGGTTCTGAAGAATATCATCAAGATGACTGCCAATCCGACTGTCGTCAACACGAATGAGTTCTTCTGCGTGCCTGTCGGGAAATCTAGGCAAGCAGCAATCTTCTTGGGAAATTTGGTGAAGAACGCCATCGAGGAAGGCAAGAGGATGCCCAAGAGGATGGAGGTGAGCAGCGACCTGGGTATGTGCGTGAAGTGGATCGAGGACATCGGCGTCCCCGCTATTTATGCATACTCAGCGTACTATTCTGCCAAGGGCCGCGGGATGATGAAAGGTGAAGGCCAGTCTATGAGGGTTGCCCTAGAGTTCATCAGCAAAGTTTTCGGACAGCTTTCTGCCGACGAATGCATGCTTGGATGGAGGGAATTCTGCAGCAAGGGAAAGAAGATTGTGTCGGCGCTGAACCAACTTTGCGGTGAGGCAACGATGCTGGCGAAGAACCCCGAGTTGCTCAACGTAACCAAGTACTGCATGGAAGGGGCGGATATGTTGAGATCAATCGCGAACATCTGGGATCTCGCACTAGGCGTGGCCGAGGACAACGATGAACGGTCGTTCAAAGCAGCATTCCACCAGAACACCCCGGTTGGGGAGGTGTACAAAGAATTCATCAACGACGAGTCATCTAGGGCATCGTCATCGAGAAGGTGGAGGAGCTCTGAGGAGTTCCAGACAACTGCAGAGTTTGAGAGGCACGACCGGAGAATCGCAAGATACAGAGATCGAAACTGGGGGAAAGTATTCACGTTGAGCGTGATCAAAGCTCCCAAGATCGACTCCTACGGTCGTGGTTCCAAGGACGACTACCAGAAGAATTGGGACCTTGGGTTGGTCTACCAGAATGAGCTGCAGGCATCGATGAAGAACCTCGTATATGCACTGAGGAGGGATGAGAATGCCAGCCAGAACAACCTATTGCGCTGGATGATCTGTGGGTCAACCCCCAGTGACATCTCTGACGCGTGCATCGGAGCGGTCAATTCGCTCATGTGCGTCTCTTTCATCATGAGGAGATTGCAGCCACTGCTCGGTGAGAAGGACTCCAAAGATCAGTCGTATACAGCTTATTTCCGTCCAGACAAAAGGGAGCTGAACGATCTCTACCGGGAGATTGAGTACGCCAGGGATTTCCTATGGTGCATCGATATGATCTATGAGTCGAAGCTGCCTGCGATGAACATCAACTCCATCAGTTTGGCACCGCACGCGGCTGACAGGGCCGCTGAGAACCAAGATCGGCGCAAGTGGGTGAGCTGGATGAAGGAGATCGAGAAGAAGGCCGAGAAGGACGTCATGATCGAATTCTTCCAGAATAAATACTGCACGATTCATGAAATCGAGAGGGAACTGGAGAAGTACCCCGAGGATTTCGTGGTTGGGGAAGAGCCGACATGGTGGGTGATGGGCTCATCGAAGACGGAGCCGCCACGGAAGACGGAGCGACAGCAGAAGTCGGCGTCAGGCTCCGGGCAAAGGAGTCAAACCGCTGGTGGGTCAGTCCCCCAGCCGGGAGCTCCAAGTGGGGGGTCGCAAGCCAGCGATGCTGTCAAGATCGACAACGAGATCATCGACTCCATTTTCCGAATGAACTCTGGCGGTGACGACGACAGATTGGTAATTATCAACCCAACTGCTGGACACGATACCTACACTTCATTCGAAGGGGGTACCACTTTGGGCGGCGCGACTGTCAATGTGAAATTCAACATAGACAACAATACGGGGTACCCAATCATACAAACTGTATTTGGGCCGTGTCTTGCAGAAGGCAAGAACGCAACATAATGGGAGTGTATGCTGAGATGCCTGACCTCTTCGCTATTGCACTTCGAGGAGAAGACCAGCGCGGAGAAGATCATTCTTTCCTATGTTGGGAAGGGAAATGCGGCATGGCTACAGCTGTATGCTTTCTTGTGTGCCCAAACAGGATGCTTGATTACCGGACGCCTTCCGGGCGCCAAAGCCATCAACGCGTTGATTCAGGCGGAGAAGAACCCGGACAACGCACCTGGACAGTTGAACCGGATTATCAATAGGCAGAAGAGGAGCCCCATTGGCGAGGCGACGATTCGCGACATGATGATCCACAAGAAGAGCTTCTTGGTCCTGGATTGGCCCCTGAGGGCCGTCAACTCGAAAGGGAGCACGAAGACCTTCCAGATGATGGTCAACGAACAGGGATGGACAAACATCGAGGAGAGATCATACTATGGGTCGAGTGAGCAAGTCTCCTCACCCAACGACACGTTGAATATCATCTCCCGATTGCAGAAGCTGGATAAGCTCATCGCTGAACGGCGGAGGCGAGACATGGATGACTCACCAATGTCGGTGCACATCTGGATGTCGCTATATGATTGGGTGTGCATGAGAGGATGCGGATGGCAGGTGACCGCCAACCCCATCATCGACTCCCTGCAGAAGGCGATATCTGACCTCGTCAACACATGCAAGGGCCTGGTCGTGGTGTGCGTGAATCGCGATGTTGCTTTCCATGGTGGAAGAGGGGACTTGGGGACGATCGCCAACAAGGTTAGCGAGATCTGCAAGGCGGCAGGCGCGCTGGTGACCGAGAACGATCGCCTGTGGCGCGTGGTCCATGCGCTCACAGGAAAGAACTACAAGATCCCTGGGAGCTCGAACTTGCAACATTTCCTCCTGAAACGACTGCTGATTGAGAAATCCATCGATGCGGTCGCACCAAGCAACGCGTTTGTGTGTGAGCTGGAGGGGACGTGCATAAACGAGCCCGACCTTCGATTCAACATCCCGAAGAACATGGAGGAATCGAAGGTGAAATTCGAGTACAAGCCGACCTTCACTGCACAGTCGAAGAGGAAACAAGAGCGGCAAGATGAAGGACACGGCGAGCAGGACGCTTTTGGGAAAGCCGATGCCGGTGATCAACGTCTTCGATGGTATACGGTCACGGAGCTCAGCAAGTTTATCTGCGAACTTTGCGCTAAAGAGATGCAGATGAGCAAGTCGAAGGTGCTCGGACCGAAGTCGAAGTACAATCCCTCTTCTTGCGTGAACTGTTGCGCGAACTGGAACGCGGACACGAACGGTATTGCAATGTCTATCGAGGGGAAGAAAATGTACACGCGCCTCTTCGCGGAATGCGTGGTGGCAATCCCCGACCTTCAAAACCTCATGGTGGACGTCAACAATATCCAGGCCATGATCACGATCATACGGGAGCTCGCGTATTCAAGGCTGAAGAAGGAGCTTTCTCACGTGGGATTCGTGAGCATGACTGTGGATCAAGCAGCGCAGTTCTACAACAACGGTCACGGGAAGCAATTGTGCGCATCCCGGGATGTGATCGTGTGCAAGAATTCCGAGGGAGTCGAGGAGAGGATGTCCATCTTCTTGATAGGCAAGGATCTCGGCAATGTGGCATATTCGTCATGGATCAAGAGTGTGCTCGACCAAGGAACGATGTATGAACTCCTGGGACAAACCACGAACGAGGAATCCTTGGGAGACGTCGTCGAGACGGTGTTGGGATTCTTTGAGGTGATGTCGTACTTCCAGCACGAACTGCCACTGTGGAAGGATGCATGGAAGATCAAGAGGGAGTTCGAGCAGTCAATAGTGCGACACCTCGCTGGGAACGTGACCCACACGACGGGCCAGAACAGAAAGCGGAACAGACCGTCCGCACAGCTCGGCGTGCCCACGAAGGAGGTGCTTGACATCATGAACAAGGTCAAGCCCAGACATCCACGATCCCTGATCACCGAGCCCTCTGCACAAGGTTCCAAGAGAAAGGCCACGGAGGGCGAAGATGAGGGTCTTGGTCAAGCACCAGACCCGAGTCGAAGTTCTCAAACCAATACTGAGAAGGAAGACAAGAAGCAGCGAGTGATCGACGGGCGGAGAGCGGCACTAGGATTCCTGGAGTCAATGGAGAAGTGCATGGGAGATATGGGGATCTGTAAGAAGTGCGCGAACCTGGCCCACGACGGCGACTGCAAGGACATTGAGGAGGCTGCTGGAAATGAGAAGGCGATGAAGGTGCTCCGTGAGCTACTCAGCAGTGACCCTGTTTCATCTGATGAAGACATGGGGGATACGGAGGAACCGTCCTCATCAACGTCCAAGGAAAGAAAGAAAGGAGGACAAGCAGGGAAAGAAACAATTGAGATGTACAGCTACACTATTAATTTGGTGGAGATGGCTGACACGGCTGAGGGAGGAGAGCTACAATGTGGTGGCGTCGACCTCACCTACAACCCGTGCGGGGACAGCAGGACATTCAAGAAGACGCTTGAGATGGGATGCGACACCATCCCGTGCTACATCCCGAAGTATGGCGATGTGAGTGATGTGCACTTGCCATGGGCGTATGCGTCCATCGTTGACCCCAAATACTTTCCCAAAGGTGCAATCCTTGAGCAAGTGGACGTGATGCAACTTGGCAAGAGTGTCAACTTCTGCATTGCTCCTTTCGACGGTGCTCCACTATGCAGGATTGGTGATGATCGCTCGGTATTTACTACAAGGGACCAAGCAAACCAGCTATCTCACGACCTATGCAGAGTCCTTCGACACAAGATCGGCAATTGCCGAGGAAGTGCTTTCAGGTGCGACGAGGGTGGATGGGTCGACATTGATGCTGTCATTGACGACCGGAACAACGACATATTCCCACCATACACCACGAGAGCGAAACGATACATGGGCATCATGGAGGTGATCAAGTGGCAGGAATCCGGAAGCAGAAAATCGAGATTCCAGGTTTTGGCAGCAAGGTTTCCGAGCATCATGAACCCGAACGACACGAGGGCAGCCAGGGAGGAAATGACCAAAGCTGGCGTGGATCGGGACGACATCGACAGGATGTTCAACAGATGCGATGGATGGTACAGACCTTGGTGCATCCGAGTCACAACCGGTCACAGTGATTTTGGATTCATGAGCTCATCCGCACTGGCGAATAGGTATTCCGCAAGAATGGGTGATTCTCTCGGAGGAGCATTCCATGTGACGTATGTGGAAAACCTGCCAAGCATCGTACGCTGTGGGTTAGTCCCCGGCGGAATCGATGGCGGCAACAGGCTAGCACTGCACTTCGGGGCGTTTGCTCCATGGGATGAGATGAACGTGGCGACGAAGACAACGCTACGGAACGTGAGGAGAGGGGATCCGATTGCGATCATCTATATTCCCAGTGCAACCCTCGCGCGGTATGGGGCTGGAGTCGCGGCTAATGGGACTTTCATGGTCTTTGACGTGATCCCGTTCTATGAGGTCAAGTCCATTTGGATTGGCAAAAGCAACGGAGGGAAGCGCCTGGAGTACGCTGACATCAAGAGGGCGTACTCGAAGTGTGTGGAGAACGAGATCTGCCCTGGCTTTGTCAACTCTTCCCAAGAGTCGGCTGCGATGTTCCTCCAGAACGTCGCAAAGATCAGCGAGAGGATGCCGGAGACCGAGACAGGTGCCGATAATCTGCACTACATCGTTGACATGGTTAATCGTGCTTGCGAACTCTATCGAAACAACAAGATGGAAGAGTTCAACGCACAGGTCAACGAGGTCCGGGACGAAGTCAGCAAAGTCGTCATCCTGAATGATGAGACATGGGAAGGACTGAGGTGCCGGATATGTCCATCATGTGCGACCGCGATCCCCACCTGCTTCTGCTTATGCCTGGAGTGCGAGGCACAACTGATCTCCATCGGAAGATACTACATTCACATCAAATCCGATGACGAGGAGGACAACCAAAACCCCAACGTCTCTGGAGATGCCAGGCGTGCACAGGAAGAAGCTAACCACGATGCGGCAGCACAGGAGGATGAGGACGAAGCGGAGGAAGTTCCGGGAGAAGATGACGACATGGACACGCAAGGATATACATCCGGCTATGCGTCAGAAGAAGAAGACGGCGGTTGGCATTACCGCGACACCGATCTGGACGTCACGGGACATTATAAGTTCCCAACGGATGGCGATCTGCCTTGACGAGCCGCGTGAGGCTCAGTACATGGCAGGATTTATCGCACTCCAGCTGTCCAAGATGTGGGGGATGTTTGAAGGTGGTGAGGAGAGAACGATGAATGCCGGACTCGAAGGGAATCCGGGCTGCCCTTATCACAATGATTTCAGGAGGTACCCCAACATCACTGAGCACGATCAGGAAGGTATACTTTTGCCGTCAACAACACTGAAGATTTCTCAATCGGAGAATGTTCGGACAAGAGCCTTCCGATCGGTTGAGGAGCGTGACGAATATATTCGTATGATGGTGAACAAATGCGAGGGACTATACACATTCTACAAGCTGTGGATTGCAGCGAGAATCCTCGATGTCACCAAGGAAGAAATGAAGCTCCTGGTCAAGGACCGAGTGCACCCGGTGGGTGATATTATTTTCAGATGTTTTGCACTAGCTTTCAACTGTAAGTATATATCATTCGTGAGGGATGGCCTAAACCTTGGCAAGAATGGTTACACGGTCAACGTGAGCGCCATCATCTCGGCCATCGACCCGAACAAATGCGACACACCCCTGCTGGATTGGTGCCTTCGGAAAGGGCACTGGTTGCCAGAGGACTACAACAAGAAGTGTGTCCGGGCACGAGAAGCCCAGAAGAACTTGGACGAGGAGTTCCGCCGACGTACCCATAGGCTGTCCATTGGGGACAGGTATGCTTCGTGAAGATGATGATTGCGGTACGATGTGGGCCAGTCCCCATCTGTTACTTGCGTCACATCGACACTGTTTCGGTGGAACGACTTATGTCATGATTTATATTCATGTGTCCAAGATGATTGGGTGTGTACATGGTTACATATTCCGATGACTATGACGCTCTGGATATTCATGGATGGAACTATTACCTTATAGATGATATCTTTTCATTATTTATGCATTGTCCATGGTATCTGGAATGGCTATGATTTGCATTGATTACTCACCGATGTTTCTTTGCCGGAATATGCAGACCGATCACAAGCGGGCGCGTCTGGTGGACTTTTGTGGCCAACCCATTTATGGATGACAGCTGCGCGATGCGCAAATGCGGCAGCTGGAATGTTCACTGGCGGTCAAGTGAAGTGGCCACAGTGTATTATATACACCTGCATATGGATGTGTGCTTCGATTGGAGGATGAATGTTTCACTTTTCGTACAATCGAACCCGGCATGTTTCACAGCGAATGAACGGTGTAGTGATAGCAAGTAAAAGAATGCACGACACGATTTCGTAGTTGAAGCCGTGGCCAGTGGAACGTTTTGTGGTGTTTGGACCGCATGATGAACAATGCGACCCAAATGGGGGATGTTAAAACCCTCTAGGCCCCGTGCCGAAATTGGGTAGCTGTTCTGAGGTCCTTGTTGGTGTTGCTTCCCAAGTTCCATTGATCGCCATTTGGCTCAAGGCTCACAATTGAGGTTCAAGATCTGATGTGTGACTGCATACATACGTGATCGGCATTGAGAGCGAAAACACTTCGCTTGCGCTGCATTTGTCAGGACTACTGTTGTAACTATCATTCCTTCTCCCTTACAACGTTTACACGGGTTCGGCTATAACGGCATCGTCCGTATACACCTTTCTACGTGGTTGGTATTACAGCTTGAGGGTTCGGTGCACAGCGTCCCACGGGACGTCACCTTGCCGTCTCTTGACACCTTAGTTGTGGCAGTGAGTTGTTTGGGAAATCACCCGAGGGGGGGGGGGGGGGAAATTCACGCAGGTAGCTAACTCATTCTCCTGTGTGAGTTCAGGAGGAACCCAGCCATGGCATCGGCCACACTGGATAGCAAAGCAGCGTTTGCAGAGAGAGCTCGCCAAATCGGAGTTTCGGAGGAATTTGCAACGCTGTTGAAAGAGGCTGGGTTTGGTACATATGGGGCTTTGGCTTTTGCGGTGCCTCAAAATGCTACCCAGCAGGATGAGCAACCATTTCTCAGTTTCCTCAAGCGCATCAATGGGGACGTGGATTTGTCTGAGATCGAGACGGCATGCATGCGAAGGTTGTTCTATGAGAGCCACACGCTGGCCCTGTCCGTCCTGAAGCAGCGGGTTGAAGCCGGGCCCGATCAGGCGCAGCAGGTGAGAAAGCTCCCAACTGCCGAGCGGGTGGCCAGACAAAAGGAGCAAGAAGATCGCCTAACGGGGATAATTTTTACTCCTGAGGTAATGCCATCCAATAAGCTGGTCGATCAGTTCGTCGAAATGCTGGAATCTGGCGTCTTGGTCTATTTGCCGCCGGATGCGTGCATGGCTGGGCTTGCAGGGGCCGGAACCCTTTGAAGTGCCTGCTAGATTGATTCAGGCACTTGTGTCGGAGTGATCGAGCGTCAGGAAGAGGGGGAGGAAAGCGGGACGCTGGGAATGGAGGCATTTTGTCACAGCCCAGACCGTTGCCTCGATGACCCCTTTTGGATAGCCATTGTCCGCATCAACAAAGGTGCTGTGTGCTTTCCCCTGACCGTCACTTGCACAAGGAGATGCCGTGAAAAGAAAGAGCGGCGACTCGTGTTGTCTATTTATGAGATGCTTTCACTGGGACGTTAAACCACTGGGGGGGTTTGGGGGTTGCTGGTTCCCCCCCCCCTTTTCTGGGATTGGCTCAAACAGGTTTCGCTTAAAATGGGAATTTCTGTTGCAAACAGACAGTACTTTCTCTCCGTGTAGCGACACAGGGACTCGGTGAGTCCCGACCTGTTTGAGACCCCTCCCCAGCGTTGCTTTTTCTTAGAACCTGTGGGAAACTCAAAACCCCCAGGTTAAGATTTCTCCTTTTTTTTGTGCGTGTGACTCTCTCAAAGAGAGTTGACGCTTGCACATGCCAAGGGTGACAAACCAATTGATCTGCTGAACCAACTTTTAACAACCATGTGGTTTGAAACAAACCGCCGTGATTGGTGTTTCATCCCATTTTTACATTGCAAGCATAGGCTTGCAATTGCGAAAGCGTGACGTCTTTCAGTTTTTGTCCCGTTTGGACATGTGATGATTTGGACACCGATCCTTTTTGGCTTAAGGGAGTGGAGGGTGGGTGTCCTGTTTGCTTTTTGACACTTCAGAAGTTTGAGGAAAAACCCGCCCAACCCGCCCTGGGAGGAAAGCGGGACGCTGGGAATGGAGGCATTTTGTCACAGCCCAGACCGTTGCCTCGATGACCCCTTTTGGATAGCCATTGTCCGCATCAACAAAGGTGCTGTGTGCTTTCCCCTGACCGTCACTTGCACAAGGATGCCGTGAAAAGAAAGAGCGGCGACTCGTGTTGTCTATTTATGAGATGCTTTCACTGGGACGTTAAACCACTGGGGGGGTTTGGGGGTTGCTGGTTCCCCCCCCCCTTTTCTGGGATTGGCTCAAACAGGTTTCGCTTAAAATGGGAGAAGACCCTGGCCGCGCAGGACGGCAAGTGCGCGCTGTGCGGCTGCGGGGAGCTGGACCACGTGGTGCCGGTGAGGCAGGCCTTTGCGGGCAGCGTGCAAACCCTGCAGGCGCTGTGCGGCGACTGCCGCAGCGAGAAGACGCTGAGAGAGAGCGCGTAGCCCACCAGCCCGGAGTCATGGAGTACGCCCGGAGCCCCAAGCTGCCTCCTCTTGTCTTTGAGGCGCAGGCGTGCAATAGAGACGTCGGCGTGGACGTGGTGCGCTGCGCCCCCTTCCCCCTGCCCATCCTGTGCCCGGCGGACGGCGTTGAGCCCGTGGACGGCGTGCTGCCGGACCTGGGCTTTGTGGAGGGCTGCTGCGACGCGAGGCAGTCCTGCCTGAATCTGTTGCCGTACGTGGGGCCCGGCTGGTACCCGAAGGTTTCGCTGGCCGCGATGCTGGACCTGGGCGTCTGCCGCTGGGACCACATTGTGTTGGGCATCTCCGCGCGGAGCCACGTGGACGCGGCGACGCTGCGGCGCGCGCTGGAGCGCATGGACGCCGCGTGGCCCGAGAGCGAGGAGCACATGGCCAAGCTCAGCGTGAACGCGATGATAGGCCTGTGGGCGCGCAGCACGGAGGTGGTCTACAGCGTGCGCAGCAGCAGCAGCGAGCTGGACGGCGCGGGCGCGGACTTCTCTCAGGCCTTCGTCTACGAGGGGGGCATGGTGTGGGACTTCGTCTACGCCAGGAGGCTGCTGAGCAACGGCACCTACCGCCCCATCCACGACGCGGTCCTGGGCTTCGAGCACTGCATGGTGGCCAAGGCCCGGCGCATCCTGGACGCGCCGCCGCGGTACCTGGCGCAGGTGAAGACGGACTGCCTGCTGACGCAGCGGCTGCCGAAGCGCTTCACGGAGCGGCTGCGGGCGCTGGAGGCGCTGCGCCACCCGGACGGCACGCCGGTCTACCGCGTGGAAGAGACGAAGCCGTTGCTGGGCAGCAGCAGGGCGCCGCGCATGGAGGCGGAGCGCCCCAAACAACGGAGGTGGAATGGACGACCCTGTGGGCCACTGCCTGGCGGGCAACTCCCTGCTGCTCACGGGCCTGCCGGGCACCGGAAAGACGCACCTATTGTTGGGCGTGCGCAGGTACGTGGTTGGCCAGCAAGTGGATCTTGGAGCCCGCGTCGTTGTCCCAAAAAGTCACAAACGCGCCCATGAGTTTCGTGAAGGCGCGCGCCACGGTGACGTTGTGCTCCGCCACGCCGTTCGGGACGCTGGACTGCTGCGTGTGCACCGTGGGGTAGCTGAACACCAGGGACCTTCCTGAGAGGAGCACGCGGTTGAAGGACTCCACCAGCGCAGAGTCCAGGACGACCTGGGAGGCCAGAACTCGGACGTTCTGGATCTCAAAGTCGGTGCTCAGCGTGGCGCCGGCCGGGTGCGCCCCGGCGTTCTCGGACCACAGACCACAGCGCAGTTGTGGCGTCCGCGAACTCAATTTCTATCACCAGGTTCAGCTGCGGCGGCAGCATCTTCCCGCAGCGCAGGATGCCCACCATGGTGGGGCGCAGCAGCACGTCCGCGTAGCCGCCCTGGTGCACCGCGCGGGCGATGCGCGGGTCGTTCACTTGTCGAAACCCTCCATGGCCTTGTTGCGGTTGTACTCTCTGCCCTTCAGCAGGTCGTGCACGGCCACGGTGCGCCCGTAGTAGTTGATGTCGTCGCAGCGCTGGCCGTTGGCGAAGACCTGGACGCGCTGGACGAAGCAGGCGGGGTTGGGCGTGGCTGGGGCCAGCGGGTTGGTGCCGTCCGTGTTCCTGACGCGGAAGGCGATCTTGATGGACTCGGGGTCGATGAAGGACGTGCCGCTGGTCAGCGGGATGCGGCAGACCCTAGAGGTTGTGGGGGAGAAGGAGCTCAGCGAGCTGGGGAAGTACTGCACGTCATGCCGCGCCGTCACGTAGCTGGTGTTGCTTGTTTTCAGCTTGTAGTCCAGGCTCTGCATCAGCTCATCCTGGGCTCCGGCGGTGACTACCTCCATGCTTGTTTATATACACGCATTTTGACTCGTACGGCGAAGGAAAACTATTCTTCCAGGGCGTATATTGATATACGGCCTGGAAGAATAGCGTTTTGCAGCGCAAAACCGTGCAAAACAAGCTATTTGCCCAGGGCGTACATCTATGTACGGCCTGGACTAATAGCTTTTCTCAGCGCAAAACCGTGCAAAAAATGCTATTCTTACAGGGCCTACATTTGCGTAGGCCCTGGAGGAATAGCATTTTTGCAGCGCAAAACCGTGCAAAAAAGCTATTACTCCAGGGTCTATATTGATATAGGGCCTGGAGTAATAGCATTTTTTCAGCGCAAAACCGTGCAAAACAAGCTATTATCCCAATCCGTACATAGATGTACGGACCGGGCTAAAAACAAAAGCGTGCATTTTTAAGCAGCCTCAATGTCTCGCGCCAGCTGGTCAAAGCTGGGCGGGGTACCTGGCGGTGCACGGCCTCCGTCAGCCGGCTCACGTCGTCCAGGTGCCGCTGCCCCTCCTGCGCCTGCCTGCGCTCGCCTAGCCAGTTGTTGAAGGCCCGCGCCTCCTCCAGTTCTCGGTAGCGCTTCAGCACTGGGGTACGTCCTGCGGAACCACCGGAGAATGCGCGGCTCGTTGCGGGGCTCAATGGACATCATGCTTTTATACCAGTGGTCAGCCGGTCATAAGCGGACTGCGCTCTCCAGCATGCGCAGCGCGCGCTGCTGCTGGAGGCCGTAGACGTCCACCGTTCCTGCCGTCTGGAAGTGTGCCCAGCTTCGCCACCCCGTTCGGAGGCACTGTGAAGTACATCTTGGCCGTGCTCCAGGCACCCTGGTCGCCCACGAAGCTGCCGTACAGGGGGTCGTAGACGTTGTCTGCCTCGGACATGTACACCACGAAGTTGGAGGCCGTGCGGAGCCGGTACCGGCAGGCGAAGAGGAGCTCTCGGCCCGGGGTCAAGTTGTAGGTTCGCACGATGTTCCACGGGTTCACCGCCAGGGTCAGGGTGTAGCCGTCCACGCTCACTGCGCCCGCGGTGTGCGTGGCCAGGACCACGCTGCAGCCGCTGCTGGGGCGAACCGTCCAGTTTGACAGTGAGACGTCCGTGGGGCCCAGGATCTGCTCTCCTATGGCGGCCACCACCTCGTCGGCCCCTCCGTCGTCCGGAAAGCGCACGGCTATTTGCAGGGCCGAGGCCGCCTCCGTGACGCCGAGCTTGCCGGCAAGGAGACCGTCCACTTGTGCGATGGTGTAGTAGCTGAGCAGCGCGGCTGCGATGCTTGAGGCCGTTGCCGTGTCCTGGTCTGCGGCCGAGCGGTACGCCACCAGCGCCGAGGTGATTTGGTTGGTTGTGAACACGTCCTGATCCGGGCCCGTCCGGTAGGCCAGCAGCGCGCCCGCGATGGCGGCCTGCGTCTGCGTGTCCTGCGCGCTTGCCGTGCGGTAGTCTCCCAACAGCGCGTCCGCTTGCGTCGAGGTGTAGTAGGCCAGCAGCGCGGTCGAGATGGCGCTGGTCGTCTCCGCGTCCTGCGCCGCGCCCGTTCGGTAGTCGGCCAACAGCGCGTCCAGTTGCGCCGAGGTGTAGTAGGCCAGCAGCGCAGCCGCAAGGGCCGCGTCCGCCGCTGCGATGGAGTAGCAGTCTAGCGGCGTGACCCTCGCCGCTATGTCTAGGGAGTGCTGGTCCACCACCGTCTTGCGGCCGTAGTTGGCCGCCACCGTGGCCAGCGCGGCGTTGTTGGCAGAGGCGATGGAGCCGTTCATGGCCCCCGTAGTTGGACGGGGTGCTCTTCGTGGCCACCACGCCCTCCAGCACAGAGACCCGTGGTCAGCAAGCTCTGCAGCGCTGCGATGCTGCTTCCGTGCGCGGCCACCTGTCCGTCCGTGGTGGCCAGGGCCGCCGCCGTGGCGAGGGGCGCGATTGCCGGCGCCAGCGCGCTGCCGTCCAGCTTTGAGGCCAGCTCGGCGGTGACTCGGTCGTCCAGGGACTGATGGCAGCCGCGTTGTTGCCGGAGGCTGCCGTGTTCACTGCCAGGTCAGCTACTTGGGCGTAGGGCGTCAGAGCGAGGGCCAGCTGCCCTGCTGTGACGTGCGTGCCGTCAGTTACCTCTCCGTTGTCCAGGACCTCCGGGATGTTGCCCGTGACAGGTCCTTCAAACATGTTTTCTTAGGAGTAGGTGTTACACGAATTCGTAACGCAGGGGTGTTGTACTTTCACAATACGCCCTCCCTTGAGTCGCTATGTGTCATTTCGTAGCGCTGGGTGGTATAATTATATATCATCTCGCAACAGCCCCTACCAGTACGCGAAGTGTGGAATGACGCAGTGTCCGATGGCGTCGGACACTGGGCATGAAGCGAGGTCCTTCACTTATGAGGCCTCTGATGAATTGACCGATGGCGTCGGTCAAAACGCTTGGGACACCTCGGCCTCATGATGAGACCGGCGAAGCTATGCGTGCGTAGTAGGACAAAGACCGAAAGCTTGTGTCAGGGGTCATGGGACACCTCCCTTGTCTCAGTGGTTAGAGCGCTGTCTCTGCAGCACCCCTGGTCCGGGGCTCGACTCCCACCTGCGACCGGGCATTCATGAATCAACCTTGCCCATTCATGAGCCATTGATGAATCACCCGGTTCCATTATTGACTCAAACTTGCCAAGAACCGAGTCCTCTCGGGAACCGCTTTTGCGCACTTTTCGGCCCGGCGACGAAGCGGTGACAAAGCGGTGACAAGCGGTGACAACCTCGGCGGGCTGGAATTCACCGGTTTTCAAAGCGGAAAACTGAGCAAAGTGGTTGTCTGGAGCCCGCTTTCGGCCGAAAACAAGCGAACTCGCCGTCCGACACGGAAAAACGGACTCTTCGGACTGTTTTGAGCGCTTTTTGCGCGGTGACTTCAGCGGTGACAAGCTCGGCGGGCTGACGGACCAGCTTGGCGGGCTGTCGGGCTCCGAGCCTGGTCCTCGGCGGGCTGTCGGGCCGCGGAAAACCCTGCGGAGAACGAGGTCCGGAACTGGGGCCGCTTTTGCGCACTTTGCGCCCAAAAAGCGAGCGGTGACAAAGCGGTGACAAGCGGTGACAAGTTCAGCGGGCTGGAATTCGCAGGCTTTTCGGGGCAGAAAATGGAATTCGGAGCATGGCGAACGTGTGGAGCCGGTTTTCGGCGGAAAACGAGCGAACTTGGAGGCTCAGGCGCCACTTTTGACGTCTGACACGAAAAAACGAACTTTTCGGAGTTGACCGTTTTGAGCGCTTTTTGCACCAAAAACGGAGTGGTGACAAAGACCGGTGACATCGGAAAAACGTTCAGCTGGTTGGAGAATTTGGCTGTTTTGCAGGGTTTGGGGACCAAAAAACCAAAATTAATAGGTTACTATAAGCTGCCTTACTACTGCGTGTGCCGAAGACGACTTGGTAGGGGTAGGGGGCTGGGCAATCACATCCTCCCAAGTGGTTTGGTTTGGCGAAACCTGGAACATGCGGGCCGTATGGCCTTGCCTTGTCAAGCCTGGACAGCGGTGCATCGCAACAAATTTTGGCAGACTGCCTTGCGTTGCGTCTCTGAAGCGGCTGTTCACAGCCAGGCCACGCGCTCCCAGCGCTGGTAAAAGGCTAATGCTGCGTGGGGCGGGGTGGGACGCGTGGGACGCGGTCCTAGATCACGGGGGCCCGCCCGAGCCCCCGCCCCGACCCGACGAGAAGAAGCTTATCAGTAAGTGGCGGGCGGAGCTGTCAGACAAGTGTTGAAACATAAAGGCACAAAGCATCAAAAGGGAGGTGGGAGCCTGGGGCCTCTCTGTAGCCTCCGAAGTGCAGCTTTGCGGCACCGAGGCCAGGCGCGCCGTGCTCCAGACGCCCTGCAAGGCTGCTCCTCCTCCTTTTCACTTGCGGCCTGAAGGTCGGTCGGGCCAAGCCTTGCAAGGCTTCGCGCTGCATCAAAGTCCAAGCGAGATACCAAACTGGCCTGCCTGCAAAACAAGCAGCCGAGTTAAGGCATGTTGCACTGCTCCTAGCTTGAACCCAAATGAACCCCCAAAAGAACAAAGCAAGTCCGAAGCGGCCGCAGTTCTTTTTTACCGGGATTGCTGAAAGTAGCACTGCTTCCAGGGCACTGGTGCGCCTGGAACAGGAGGTGCGTTGACCCCTCGTGAAACTAAAACGGGCAAGACAATGCGTGTTCTTGCAAGTGAATGCAGTGCTTGCAGGGCGCGGCATGCGTGCCCGCGCCCAAGGTCCGGAGACTGAATGGTCCGGACCAGAGTTGGTCCGGAGACCTAGTCTGGAGACCAAGAGGTCCGGAGACCACCAACGAAAGTGCAGAGCGTCTGCGACCTATGCTTGCAGAGCCTTGTATAAGGCAGTGCAGGGTGGGTGGGTAGGTTTCAAGTGGCTCCTAGCTTGAACCCAAACATGAACCCCCAAAAGAACAAAGCAAGTCCGAAGCGGCCGCAGTTCTTTTTTACCGGGATTGCTGAAAGTAGCACTGCTTCCAGGGCACTGGTGCGCCTGGAACAGGAGGTGCGTTGACCCCCCCTTCAGTGTTTCAGGCAACCCCGGTATAAGCGAGCCAGCTGGGCCGCCGGCCTCATCACCCGCCCTGGGGTTGACCTGGCAGGGCAAATGTCCGCGTGACAACGCACGCTTGCGGCTGTAAGCAGCCTGTTGCTCAGGGTCTGCACTTTTTTCGGTCAGGGCTTGATGTAAGCGGCTGGCTGACGCTGACAGGGCGAAGACGGCGATTTGGTCGCAATGCATGTTGGGATGCAAATAAGGCTGGCTAAGCAGTGCTGGAGGCAGCTGCCAGGTGTTCTGGGCGCCAGGGCGCTCCATCGGACACAGCTGAATACCTCGGCCTGACATTGCTAGGCCCGCAGGGCTGAAGCGTATGCGACTTTCAGGGCGATGGCTAAATCGGGCCAACCGACCTCTGCTGAGATCGTCTGCCCAAGCATTGCACCTTCCTGGAACGCGTCGGCTGCAGCAGCACATTGTGAGCGTGAGCCCAGAAGGCTGTTAACTGCACGAAAAGTTGCAACGGCCAGGAGGTCGTGAACAACTTAGTTAAGGCTTGGTTGCGTTGCGGAATTGTCCGTGCCTGAAGGCATGCCGAACGTGGGGCCCGGCTGGTGCCCGAAGGTTTCGCTGGCCGCAATGCTGGACCTGGACGTCTGCCGCTGGGACCACATTGTGTTGGGCATACAGCTCGCAATGGGTCTAGTGCCAGTGCTTGAGGAATCGCAGGCCGCTCAAGCGCTTTTCGAATAGCCATGGCGATGATGCGGACCAGGACCAAAAGCCGAGGCTGGCAAGCTTGTGACGCTACCGTGCCCGCGGTAGGCAGCGGCCAGGTATGTGCCTCTGCCTTCTCGGGATTGCATTGGCGCTGCTCGTGCAGCCGAGCACGGCCTGGGTCTTGGGACGCATTTTTTTCGAAGGTTTTCAGGTTTCAGGAGTCCCTTGTCGCCGCCGCCCAGGACTTTGCTCGAGGAGTTCCTGGGCTGAAGGAGCATGAAGTCCCTCCTTTGGATGTTCTTGTTTCGTGCTGAGTGCCAGGACAGCATATTGGCCCAGTTCTCAGAGTTGCCCGCAGGCGCAAGCAGATTGCACTTTGGCTCTTTCAGGCAAAACGGCACCCGTTGCATGCCGGAGTCGCTCGGCGCGCCGGGGCTGCGCAAGAGGACTCCTCCGACCCGAAGCCTGTTCGCATCTTTTGCCGGTTGCCGCCAGGACAACAGTGGCCAGGCCTGGGGGACGCGTGCATCGGGCTTGAACGTTGGGCTTGTCGGTTGTCAGGACCGGCTCGATCTCGAGGAGGCGGCGGGCCTTCAGAGAAAGCGACGTCCCAGCCTTTTCTAGCTCAGGTGATTTCAGAAGCTGAACGGGTGCTGAACACATCGGCGACGAAGAAAGACATGCAAGTGGTCATGCGCCGCTTTAGCAGCACATTGGTTGCCGCAGGCGTGGTGAAATTTTGAGCTCAGGAAAAGTGCAGCTGACAGATCCAGAGAAGTGGAATGATTTGGTGACTAAGCCTGAGTTAAAACAGCAGCTAAAGAAGTTTGTGGCAGAGGCAGGAGTGTTTGCTTGTTTTACCAAAAGGTGAGTTCACATGTCGTGGCATTCTTTGTGACACAGGCCAAAGCAGCCTCAAAGGGCTTGAAAGAGGCCGTGCGTTCGTGCGCGCTGCTTCGGCGTGTGAGTCGAGCTGGGCAGGACCTGCTCCTGCAGCAGCTGAAGCTTGCGCTCGCGCAGCAAGAAGCTGCCCAGGAGCAGGAAGTTAAAGCCGTCGCCAGATTGGAGAAGGCGGAGGAATCAGGCACCAAGGAGGAGGTGGAGAAGGCGAAGAAGGAGGTGGAGAAGGCGGAAAGGAAGGTGGAGAGGGCGAAGAAGGAGGTCAAGGAGGCGAAGGCATGCGGCCGGACGAAGGAGTCCGAGGCGGGCGGAGTCGGTCGCTTCCGCCGGCCGGCTGCGTTCTGGGACTCTGATCGTTGCGTGCGGTTCTGAAATTCCCCGCGCGGCCCACACATGGTTTTGGTGGGGCTGCCCTGATCGCATCCAGAGAACCAGGAAATCCCAAGATAGATTTTTTACAGATTGCGGCGGTTCGTGTCGTTGGCAGGCTCGGTATGGAGCCCCCATGAACGGATGGTTGCCTTTCCTTGTTGGAGGTCGGTCATTCCTGCCGGTCGACATTGATTGAGACGTGCCGTTGATCGTTGTGAGTGATTTTGCGCTTGCCCCCAGCCTGCTTTTGAAAGAGCAAGACCTGCCCTTCTGCCGTCGGGGAGAGGGAAGGCAACTCTGATGTCTTTGCACCCATTGGGGTCGTTGCTGCTGCAGGCGCAAGTTCTGTGAATGTACCCTTTGATACAGTGAGCTCAACCATACATTCCCCGCTTTGCATCCACGGGCAGCGTTTTTGCTCGATGGTTTGGCCCGTTTTGCTGCCATTCCATCCCCTTCTAATGTTCAGTTTTCTCCGTACCTGCTCATATCTGCCTGATTTGGTGTGAGTGGTTAGTGGCGCGCAAAACTATCAAACAGTCGAGGGGGAACCCGCAAGTATTGAAGAGCCTGCTGTTCCAGTCGCGCTTGCGTTTTCTTGCCGCTTATTTGCAGGGCACAAGCCGCTTGCAACGATCCCTCGCCCCCAAGTGCGACGTGAGAGAACAGCTTTGCGACAGCGCAAGGTTGCTGGTGCGAGCTTTCTGCTTCCCTCGATTTTGATGCACATCGCAAGGTCCCCCTTGGTTTGAATTGAAATTTCTCATCGCGAGGCATGCCGCAAATGCTTTCAGTGGGGTTGCCGTAGTCACATCCACAAAGCCAGGAAATCCGAAGATTGGTTTGTGCAGAGCGTAGCACTTTCTGTTTGTTTGGAAGCTGGCTGCATTTTTGGCAAATTTAACGTTCCCGTTTTACCTGGATCTGTTGCACTTAACCCCAGAGAAGCAATGGAAGCCGCCCGTGACATCCCCTCAAAATTGTGGGTTGTTAAGGCTCAAGTTGATGCTGGTGGCCGTGGTACAGGGGGAGGTATCAAGCTAGCAAAATCGGTTGAAGAAGTTGGCGACCTACTGCTCGTTGTGTGTGGTTCTTGAGCGACCGCCCGGCATGCTTTCAGTGGGGCTGCCCTGATCACATCCACAGAACCATGAAATCCCGAAATTGCATTTGCAGATCGCAGTGTTCCTGATTTCATAGACTTCAGCTTGCTGCATGTTTGGCAGACGTGACACGAACCAGCGTGGAGGCCTACCTGGATCCTCCAAGGTGTGCTTTTTGTTGTGCTCTTTCAAGAAAAAGTGCTTTTTGGCTGAAAAAGCGCTTTTGCTTGATGCGGGCTTTTCCCAGTGATGCATGCTTTTCTTGCTTGGGCTTGTGCTGAAAAAAGTGCTTTTCCTCGGTCAAAAAGCGCTTTCACTCGGCCAAAACGCGCTTTTTCTGACAGGCTTCGCGGCAATCTTGAAAAAGAGCAGTTGTTGGGTCAAAAAGCGCTTTTTGAAAGAAACAGCAGACATTATTGCTTTTTCGCCAAACGGCGGAAATTTTGCACACCCGGAGTGCCCAGGTATGAATCGATGGTTGAGCCCAACAGTGCACCACCTGCTTTGCGTCCCAGAATTGTTTGGTTGTGTTCCGTAGCGCTGCTTGCTTGCCTTTTGCTTGCCTTTGGCAGTGGCTTCGCCATTCGCTGTTCAACACCTCTCCATTTCCCGGCACACATCCGTTTTGCAGGACCCACTGGCCATCATGGCGAACTCAGAGCACACCGTGGAAGGCTTGTTACGCCTTCGAGCCTGCCTGAAAGAGAAACTGCCTGCCATTCATGTCGAGCCAAACGATGGCGAGTTTCAGGCTCGGCCTTGGGAGTCCCAGGAGTTTCTGAATAGGGTCTCCAAGATGTTGGGGGTTCGAAGTCGCAGTGGCTCTTTGGCCAAAGCAGACAGCCCGCTGCTGGAGTATGCCACGATGAGTGGCGCTGGCAAGTCACGTTGGGGTTTTGAGGTGGAACGCTTGCTAAAGCGGGACCAAAGCTTCAACTCGTGTGCAATCTCTCGCATAGGGCTGAACTTCAACGGTGGCACTGGTGCCGGGGGAGCTGATGGCACGGAAACAGAGTATTTGTGGAAGCAAAACATAGACTTGGAGCAAATCATGGCCACACTACTTCTTGCTCGGGGGCTTTTGCAGTGCTCGCCAGCCAAATTGCGGGAAGATTGGTCAAAGGGCTTGACAGTCAATACAGTTCTTGACGCAGTCTTCAAAAGCTTTACAAACAGCTCAGCGGCAAACAAGAGCATACTGGTTGTGCATGTGGATGAGCTCGGCAGGCTGCTGAAGCGTGGGTTCAATGACAGACAACTCAAAGACTTTGTGAACTTTTTGGCTGAATACAACTGTCAGCCGAATCCTTCGGGATTGGTGGTGCCGGTCATTACGCACACTGCACCGGTGGTATGGGATCCAGAGCCGACTGTGCTACAGTTGGAACGCTTGAACCTTTATCCGTTCAGCTTTGAAGACTCCACGAAGTTCTTGCCAGGCTTGGCCTTGACTCCTTCACCGGTACAGGGTTCAACTGATGGGGGGAAGGGCATGATGTGCAAGTGCTTTGGTTTCGAGAGAGCAGATAGCATGTGATGCACACTTGCATGCATTGCGTCCTGTGCTTCCCCTGAGGCCTGAATATCACTGGCTTGCAAGCCCGGCTTGCCATCAGTGCCTGCGGAGGTCATGCAGCGTTGCTGGTCCAGTTGCGCCGCTTCATGCAACGGCAGGCCGGTGGACTTGGTCCACTGCTCACATGCGACCGCGTCTATCAACATGAAGCGGCCGTGCTGAGCGAGACAGTGCGGCCAGCCTGCTTTGCATTGGTTCAGGCTGTGCTGCTGCAAAGCATAGTTCCCAAATCCAAGTTCCAGGACTTTTTTCAACTTGGCCTAGCCTTCATTGAGAGGACGCGGGCGACAGTCCGGGTGACGGTACCGTACCCATTCTTCTTGAACCTGCTGATGCAGTTGGATCGCCCAGAGCGTTTCAAACACCTGCGACCCGAAAATCCCACTGGCACAGACCGCCGCTGGAGTTCGAAGGCGTTCGAGGCACTTTGCACAATGCGAGTGGCCATTGACATGGATGGCTTTCCCTACGACCTGCCCTGCGATCCTAGAGCAGCAGCGATAGAATTCAGAAGAGACAGGAAATCTCGTGTGTGTCTTGCAGAGAGCGATACGGAGCGGGGTGTGGACAGCATCGGATTTGACGGCAACACCATGACCTTGGTTCAGAGTAAATACCCAGAGGCTGATACAACCCAAGAGTGGAAGGAAATTAGGGAGTTCATGAACTTCGCAAACACGACTGGTGTTGATTGGGCTAAATCAGCAAATTGCACAAGAATTTGTGCAATCTTTGCCACTGCGAGGGCATCAAGAAACTATGAATCGGAGTGGCCAATGGAGCTCAATGTCCAGGAAGTGGTCATCACTTACGTAATTTACGCCAAGACACAAAACAGCAGAAGGTGCGCAGTCCGGACAAAGCAGATCGATGAATGGATCCCTCCAGGACTCATGTGCATGTAACAGCAACAGAAGTCGCGCGTCTGGACAGCTGCTGTGGCTGCTGCTCCTGTGGAAAAAGTCGCCAGCGTTCCAGAGTCAGCGCCAGGGAAGTCTGATTACAGGGTCTGATTACAGAGTCTTCGCCAAATTGCTCATGCGTGTTTGATTAGTTGTTACTGTTTGTTTATCCTAAGAATGTTTCCTCAGGACTCCCTCGTCTCGGCTTTTTTGGCATAAAGCTGCCTGACATTGAAAGACTGCTTTTTGAACGGACGCATCAACAGCTAGAAGGAGAGGAGAGTCAAAGTGGCTGTACTGGTGTACGCATTCACGAGGTCGGGTCTCTGAAGACAGAGCTCGCCAAAGGTCTCCGTTACACGGCTCCGACAAAAAGACACACACACACACCGTGTTTTTGGTGCTGGCTGCTCCTGGACAGGGGAAGTCGCGCTGTCTGCAGGAGCTGCCTGCGTTCATCAACGCGACTCAGGCCATTGGCCAAAGGCGGAAGTTGTCGTTCCTTCTCACCTTGGAGAACGGACACGGGAGCCACAGGGCAGCGGCGTCCATCCGCTCCAGCGCGCGCCCCATGGTGTTGGGGGATACTGGTCGGCCCAACCGTTCTTGCAGGTAGCATGGCCTGTGTTGGAGGCTCGCCGCATTTTTTGGTCAGTAAACGTTGGAGGCTCGCCGAAGAAAGTGGCTTGGTACTGGTCTGCCCAACGGGTGGGGGGAGCTGGGCTTGATACTGAGCTGGCCAACGGGGTCCGGCGCAGTCTGCCGCAGCTCGGGACCCGTCAAGTTTGTCAAGTTTGTCAAGTTTGTCGAGCCTGTCACATGGCCTGAAATTTGTGCAAAGTGATGCAAAAGTCGGCTTGGAAGTCAGCGCAAAGTTCAGAAAATAGCCAAAATCACTGGGTTTGACAGACTTGACAGACTTGACAAACTTCACAAACTTGACAAACCTGACAAGCTTGACAGGGCTCCCTGGGCCGGGCAGTAAGCTCAACGTGGAGGCAAGAAGCTGACATGCCACGAGAGCCGCTTGGCAGGCAGCAGACAGCTTTGCCAAGGCATGTCAGACAGGTCTTTTGGGCCAGGCAAACAATGAGGTTTGAAGAATTAGCCAGCGAGTCAGCCAAGGACCTGTACATGTCCATGCAGGCAGACAGCCAGCGTCACCGTGAACAGGCAGGCGAAGACAGAGAGGAGCACATAGACAGCTTGCCGCCATGGCCCGGTAGGGAGGCCAGACAGATAGGCAGGCAGTTTAGCAGTCAAGGCCAAGTCATCATTTCTGTTAGTTCCTTTTTTTTTTGGTTTGGGGAGTGTTATTATCATTTATGTGTTGGAGTTGTTTTGTTTCTGCTAGTATAATTATAATTCTTTATCATTTTTGTTCATTCGGGGGAACAGAAATGATGACAGCCAGGCGAGAGGCCAGGCAGGATTGGCTATAAGGGGGGAACAAAGCCAGGCAGGAAGCCAGGCAGAAAGCTACGGAGCCGCGCGAAAAAAAAAAGTCAGAGAGTCAGGGAGTGAGGGACAACCAGGGACAAACTTTTGGGGAGAGAGTCAAGAACAACCTTTTGGGAACCCACTAAAAGAACCCAACCTTTTGGGGAAGCCAGCTTTTGGGGAAGCAACCTTTTGGGGAATTGAGGAACCCACCTTTTTAAAAGTGGAGCTGGAAGCTTGCTAAAAGTGCCCCCTAATAAGGATTTCAAGACTTTAGTATTGGTTTAGTGTTGGGGCAATTGAAAATCAATTGTACGGAGTGGAAATCTGGCCTCGGGCCCCGGATTTGCATTTATTATTAATGGGGTCATTCATTAATAGGGGGAGGAGATTATTGGTTTCACACAAGATGATCTTATAAACGTGAGCCGCATGTATTTGATTTGATGGACTGTTGGCTGTATAAAGGCAAGCTCGCGATGGCACCAAAGTTGGATTCAATCCGGGATGAATGAACATTGGCTAGGGGCAATGCTCTCATAGCTGGGAGGAGGCACGGGAAGGTCTTGCGGCCAGCGGCTCAAGCGCGAGCTAGGTTGGTTTAACAATTTTTCAGGCGTCTCCATCAGATGAACGTTCGCATACCCAAGCAACGATGCTCTTTGTCCAAGGCAAGCTTTGGGTGCATTCCCACCCCTTTTCATTCCAAGGCCAAGGACCAGTTTCCGAAGTTTGGCATGACCATGAAGGCGGCCAACCCATAGCAGCTTCTTTATAATCGAAGGGGGAAATTCACACCGCCAGCTGGCGATGCAAACTCCACTTGCGCCAGTGTGTCCTTCAGATCTGTCGGTGTTGTTCAAAACAAAGCGAAACAGCCCATTGCCGCGCGTAGTTACCTCATGCAAAGGACCCCAACAACCTTTTTCGTGAAGCTTTCAAAAGCTACCCTGCCCAATTCCGCTTGGCAGCTGAAAAGAGGAACGGTGCAAGGCATTATTGGGGGCCTTTGGAGGAGCCTGGAGGTGTTGAGGCTCTCAACCCATCTTTTGTGATTTCAGGACAGCGCCGCCAGAGCTGCGGCCGACGTGCAGAACGCCGTGAACGGCCATGTGAACGCCGAGGGGGGGTGATGAACTGAAAGGGGGCGATGAACCCGAGGCAGAGGGGGGCGATGAACTCGAGGCGGGGGCTCCCTTTCAGGGCAATGAAATTCGGGAAAGGCTGCGCGGAACTTGGGAGGGAGGCGATGAACTTCGGGGAGGGAGGCGATGAACTCGCTTCTGTGCGGACTACAAGCCCCTTTCTAAAACGCACTCCCGCTCGCGCTCCAATGTCTGCTGAATGTTGCATTTCACTTAATTGCAAACGTGGCGCAGATGGGTGTGGAGCAGCTGGACCAACTTGCGCCCTACTGCTCCGTCGCAGTCTTCATTGTCCGGACGATTGGGCTGGCTGGACCTGAGCCCAGGACTTTCCTGGCCAGGTTTTCAGGGACAGCTTCTACCTTCTCATTTGGCGGTGAGATTATGGGGTTTTCTTGTGAGCCTTGCTTTTGGGGCCATTGTGTGGGAGTGGTATGATTCGCGTGCTCTGCGCGGGTGGCCACGCTTTCTTGATACCCTGATCCTGTTACGCCTCAGGATCAGACGTGCAGTGCGAACCAGCTCTCGGTGCTCTCGCCTGTGATTTATAAAGCGTTGCCTTTTTCTGCAGATGTTTTCCTTGAATGCTGCGAGCTTTATTCTACATCTCGATCGATGCACTGCACAGGCAGACAAAGTGCGGGCACCCTATGCAACAGCTACCTTTCGTGGTTATTTGTGAATGCAGGCCTGCAGTACGGTCCAACTTTTCACGGATGGGTGCTATGTTTTGTGATTGGTATGGAATTGTCGTGGACTCCTTTTCGAGCGCTGGTTGCCGATTCTCACTCGCCGACTGGTTTTTCACTGAAATGTACGCTTACGCTGCTGTTTGTTTATTTCGTTTGATTTCGAAAGGGCCTCGGGAGCGCTACGCGCCATACACTACATATCGATCACCACGCTGCGACTGATGGGCGAGGTACCTGTCTTGGCTTCTCCGCTGGCCTTTTGGTGCCGTCGCCGCAGCCGTGCGTTCTCGTGCGGTTACACCTTGTACTGCTTTAGCAGAACTCCGGGGGTGGGTCCGTTGCCGTTTGACGTGAGTGGTGGCTCTTGCTTCTTGGTTTGCTTGACAGTACAGTGTTCCGCCCTCTTTCGGGATTTCCTTTTCTGCGCTTTTGCACCTTTGTGGTGGAATGGCTTATTGCGGGTATGAAGTTTGTCCTCGTAGCACGTTGGAAGTTTCGGCGCCCCTCGGGGAACTGAATCGCCTGTGCAGCCGATTGCCGCGGTTCACTTCTGATCCAAACAGCTTGGAACCAGATTCACACCCCAGCAGGTAATAGACCTGGAACCGGTCGAACACGCGTTGTTGACCGGGATTTCCGAATCTCAGGCCCCGCAGAGGGTGCAGAGCAGGAGTTGGACACGCATTGTTTGCCTTCTCTGACTTTCTCTGAGCAACGCCTGTCAAAAAGGAGCGCGACCGTTGTCCGCCTTCCCCTTTTTCGGGTTTTGTGGGTTCCTCCATTTGGCTTGAAGCAGTGAACCGGATTCTAACTGGCGTGATTGCGGCCGCGTGGGTCAAAACAATCAACTCATTTTGCAAGGGCCGCGCATTGTGTACAATACTTGGCTCGGGAGCTCTGCAATGCCTGTTCGCACCATGGCGGCCATCCTTGGCTTAAGGGAAATGATGCCTGCCTTGCTGCTGAGTGTAGGGCCAGGCGCAAGGCCTAGCGTCTTACACCGTTTGCTCACCTTTACGCCGGCTTCCTGCATCATGTGGGAACGCTCGGCCTGAGGCTGTGCTGTGTACCTGGCCTTTCACTTTGCGTCCTTTGGATTGCAGGCCAATTAGGGAATTTGTTTTGCTTGTCGCTTCTCAAAAGCTTTTTTGTTGCACGTGAACTCTCCGTTTAGTCGACCGGCGATTATGCTGAAGGCGCCACGGGGAAAAAACAGGCCCGGGGCAGCACCACGGCGGGGACGGCAGGGCGCAGCCAGTCTGGCTCGGCAGCGAGCGTGGCAGTCGTGGCAAGCCGCTCGGCAGGTGGGCCAACGGCGGCCGCGGCAGGCGTTGGCGGGAGCCGGAATGAGTCGGCGGCGTGGCGATCTAGCGCCCCAAACACCTGCAAGCAAGCATCCTGCGCCGGGGCTAGGATGTAGCCGTCCGACAACGAGAGATTGCAGGTGGGGCGGCTGGGGGGGCAGGCGCTGCGGCGGACAGCTCCGCGCACCACGGCGCTGCCCGTCGGTCAGCTCTCCAATGGGAAAGGGAATGCGCACACAACCTGCCAGCTGCGTGCAGCGACGGCACGCACAGCCAAGAGCTCGGAGTTCCCACAACATCTGGAGGAGGCCCCGCCCGCTGCCACGCAGTCTGCGCCTGCACGGGCGGCTGTGCGCCCTGCCAAGCGGCTACGCTGCGTTCATGTGGCGCCGAGGGATCGGCGACCAATGCGCGGCTCGGTGCGCAAGTTCGGCTTTGCCAACCCGCACGCAACGACATGTGCCGCCGGCGGTTCCGGGGTGTCCTGGCCAGTGAACGTGCGGATCGCGTAGTCCGCAACGCTGGCCTGCGCCGGTCCGGAAGACGAGACGGCGGATGAAGGCCCGCCTCGCGGCACGACAGCCGCAGCCCGCACAAGTCATCTTGTCCTTGCGCAGATCCTGGGAAGACCGCTGCATGTCTCACGCCATTGCCAGCAGCTGCAGCTCTTGGTGGTGTCAGAGCACGAACGCCACCTTTTCCAACTTCCACTCGGTGACGCGTGAGAGCAGCACGGTTTTGTACATGTTGCCACGATGTAGACGCCTCAGCCTAGCCTCCGCTGCACTCCGCCTCTGCTGCGCTTTTGCTGGACCAGCTGGTGAACCGGCGTCCCCTGCCACCTTCTGGGGCCAGACTGCAAGAACTCATCCGACATGACATGCTATCACCTTAAATTCATGCGGAACGATCTGTACGTCCGCAAGAGCAGGCTGTGGCAACCATTTGCAGGATGCTTCGGCCTTGCAATCGGCTGTGGTGCTAGCTTCATGTTTTGCCCGAGCCTGCTGGCGCTGGCATGCGCGCTGTCAGACGGAAGGCTCCGATGGGTGAAGTTTTGAGAAATAATGCAACAGAGCTTTAAGACAGTGGTCGACTTGTATTTCGTCCAGACGCTGCCTTGCACTTGAGCAAACTTCAAGCTGTCCGAGTTTGCGCACATGCCCCGCGCTGATTTTCTACTCAGCAGCCAGCCGGAGCTGCGCACGTGTCTGGCACCTCCTGACTGGCAACGAATCGCATGGAGTGCACCAAGACGTCTTGAAAAGAGATTGCCGTCGAAACCTCGGACTACGCCGTCGAAAAAAGCACCATACGTTTAACTTAGCCACGGCCAGCTCCGGCTGCCGCGGCTTCGGCCAAATCTTTGTACATGTGGAAACTACGATCGCGCTGAATTGAATCAATGCGTGGAACAATGAATTTTGAATGCTGGCTTGTAACATAGCTCATGATCAGGCATACTTTTCACATCTTCTCGCAAATTCCGCATGCTTTGCGAGCCACCAGCGCCGCTCGCTGCGATGTACTGCATGGCGACGCAGCAAAATGACCGTAGCAGCTTGTCGTTGGATGCCTGCAGCGCTTACCGGGCTTCCGTGTAGGCGGGAGGTGACTGTGAGTATACTCGTGCCTGTCATCGAAGAAAGATGGCGTCAAACCCAGCTGCCTCTTCCTCTGTGTCTTCTGCTGCTGTCTCCAAGCCACCTTCCGAGTCAGAGCCTGCGTCGTCCGACTAGCTTACGCTCTGGCAACTTCCGCCTGCTTCTTGGCGCTTGCTTCCGCAACCGATAGCTTGGCAGCGGCTTCTCTTCGCTCGTTGGTCTTACACACTTCTCCGTTTGCTTGCCTTCGGCCGCTCTTCGCTCCATGGAGCTTTAAGTTTGAGACAACGAGCAGCGTTAGCATGATTCGATCTTCAGCCGCCTTCGGCCTGAGCCCTTGTGCAGCCTTCCGCCTGACATCTCTCGTCCGGCCTTCGGGCCTTCGGCTGGCGGCAGCTGGCAGCTGCCAGTCTGAAAGCTGCCAGTCTAAAGTGGCCAGCCTGGAGCTGGCAGCTGCCATGCTGGAGTCTGAAGCGCAGCTGCCACCTGGTGGCTCTGAGTGGACGCGTGGCCCTAGGCCCTTTGAGCTTGCTGCTTCTCTCTGCTCCTCTCCGTGCAAGCGCCATCAAGAAGGAAGGCGAGTTTGCGCGAGGCACAAGCAATGAAGCACGGCAGAGGGGGTACACGTCCAGGCCCGTGACAAAGGCAAACCGAGGGTTCCAAGAAAGAGAAGCGCGCCGACGGAGCTGAGGGGCCTCTCTCCGTGTGGGTAGTTTGACTTGGAATTGGGCGCCGCGAAGTCGGCATTGAAGCAGGAGCCACGAGAGCTCTCGGATTCGGACTCATCCGAAATCTCAGGATGCCAGATGTTGCAAACTTGCAATTAGAGCGGAGGTCAGTGCTTTCACGCCAGACTCTGGTCAGAGTTCCTCGCTTGCGGGCATTTGCGCATAACGGGAAGACATTGAGTTGTTGATTGAACTGTTCCACAAAACAGTGTGCCGACAGAGATGCGTGAGATTGTTGCAACCTTTCAGCATTATTGTCTTGCAGAAGGTGGCTCCTTCTTCCTTCGCCCTCTCAACGGCCACGCTCCGGTTTAGAGTTGCAACTTTGCGGTGACTGTGTGCAAGCAAGTCGACGGTCAGCTTGTGGATCTCATCGCGACAGTTATGAATACAACAGGAACTTACATAACGGCGGCTGACATGAGAGCGCCTGTCATTGATGCTTGCTTTTGTGCTGACAAGGGTGTTTTGTTGCGTTCTCAGATGACGATGTCCAACAAGTACAGTTACGATGACTCGTTTACATGATTCTGTCGTTATATATTGCCTTGCAGAGGACAGGAAAGGCGATCTCAGGCATTGAATTCTTGTGGGTTGTGCCTAGCAACAACATCTGCAGTTTCCCAGACCTGACGTGGCCATGACTCGTTTCACCGTATGTTTTGTGTGGCGGCTTCCACAACCGCCTGATCGAGAAGCTTTGTTGATCAGGGTGACTGGGAGCTCCAATCCATGCATGTGTTTTTCATTGCGCTTTGCTTGTATAGTGACGTCATGTTTTTTGCAAGCAAGAATCGGGTGATTCTCCAAACTATGGGACTCTTCCACTTAAGTTTTCCACTTCGAATGGCCAAGACTTCCCAGCGTGTTGCCTTTCGTAGAAAAGAACCTATGGGTTTCAGTCTACGCTGGGGTTTGTCAGTGCACATCTTCGTCTGCCGGTCTTTTAGCTCGGCTCAAACGCGGTTTGCGGCGGCAAAGTCACGAGCAAGGCAAATCCCAAGGGTTCCATCAACAAAAAGACACTGGAGAATCACGGGGAACATGACTCACGTGGAATCCCTCATCCAACAGGGAAGACGTAATCGTGCAGCCGCGAATCATCTCCAGTTCCCAAAATCATCTTGGGTTGCGGCAGTTTTGCTGAAAGACATACAGCAGCCCCAAGCTTTCCACTTGGCCTTTGACGCAAAGTGTGTTCCGCCCAATTCCATTTACAAGTGAGAACGCGACATCTCTACATCCAAGTCTTAGGTTAGTTATTGGCATTGGCTACTGACGCGACACCTCCGTTCTTCTGCGTGGCCTTTGGGCGACTAGGCAATTGGGGATCGGCAGATTTTGGCAGATCTTCCGGGGAAAGGGAAAAGGGTTTCAGGGGGAGTTTTCTGGAGAAATCGGTGTGAGTCGCGGCATGCAGTCTTTTTCGAGCTCCCCTCACAATCAGCCCGACTTAAGTCGTTTTGAGCTGGAACGGACTCCGTCCTCCCGAAGAGTGGCCTGAAACGGGACCTGGCGCCGGCCCGGAAGTGGTATGGGGGGAGGGGACAAGAAGCTGGAAGCGCAGCCGCATGGATTCAAGAGGGGGGGTTCACCTCACACGAGCATCGAACACATCACTGACGAGGTGTTGGAAGCAAAGCACAGCCCAGAAACTCTCACTTTGACCCGAATTTGCGACAGGTTCGCGTCCAGAGATGCCGACCGCTCTTGAAGGTTTCTTCGTCTTGAAACGCGGGACGGGATCCCTCAAATGGTGTTTTTCTCCTATGATTTTCCCTTTAAACACCCGGCACCCTGAAAGAAAGACCAGTTGAGTTTTCCAGAGCTTGGCGCAAACTGCGGGGGGGGTTCGTCTCGCCCGTTTTGGGGACAAACCCTGAGGCATCACCTTCCGCTTCGTCTCGGAAGCGGAAAGGGCGATACCACTGCACCTCTGAAAAGTCGCGGGGAACTGGGCCGGGAGTCTGGGTCAAAGCACCGGGGCAACTGGACGAAAAGGTTTTGGTCCATGTTTCCATCCCGAAAACAACCCAAATTTGGGTGTTTTTGGCAAACCGCAGAAACTTGGAGCCTGGCTGTTTCTTATTTGCCGATCGGGCAGCCCAGTTTGGAGTTCCGGCTTGAGCCACAGCCATTTGGGGGACTGGACCCTGTTGGACCGTTTTGTGATCCAACCGTGTGATCGGGGGGAAGAGTTGAGCTCTTTGAAGAAAAGCCCAAGCTGCGTTTCCTGGGGCTTGCGTCTTCTGGGCAGAGTCTTCTTCTTGGTTTTTGAAGTTAGGCGTCTGACGTATCCTTCTTTTGAATCTATTCTTCCCTTCCACTGGTCCCCTTTTCAACAGTAGGGACCGAAGCCTATGTTTTTCAGGAATGTGTCGTGTGGAAGATTTATCAGCCGATGCACACGTTTTTTTTTTTTTGCATGACTAACGGACACGCTCGTTTGCTCGTGGGTATGAGCAAACTAAGCTTTTGACCCTTAAACATGCGTACGTCTCGGGAGGAACTTTCTGCAGCGAAGAGGGTATGTCCTGTGCAGATTTCAACGACCTGTTTCTCGCTCTGCTTCCCTCCTCGTTTGCCTTTTGACCGGAATGCAAACGGCTCCGATGCGGGAATCGGGTGGCTCTGGGCATGGAGGATGGGTCTTACGACCCGAACCCGAAGGGAGGATTCACCTTGGTCACCTTGGGTTATCGAGAGACGCAGAAAGAAAGGAACGTGGGCTGACATCCCCCGTTTCGGGTCCCGATTCCCGTTTCGGACACCGCCAGGGGGATGGGTATGCTTACGGGTCATTCCAGAACTCGAAGAAATTCCCCCGATCGCATCCCGCGAGCACGGGACGACCTTGTTTCTCCACCGCACAGCTCATTTTGTTTTGTTTTTTGAACGAAGGTGTGCTCGATTTTCGCCGCCGCATTGCACCAGCAAGAAGATCGTCCCGGTTTGGTAAAGCTGAAGCGTGCAATCGGGTCGTAAGACCCATCGTCGATGCCCAGAGAACTGACGCCATATCATTTGGGCACTTTTGGTCCCCCAAAGATCTCCATTCAGGGTTCCACTTTTTGAACAGGTAGACTTAAACCCGGTGGGTCAGACTACCCCCAAAAACAGGAACCTTTGGGTTTGAGCCTATGGAGTCAAGAAGTGGAACCGTTGCCATTTTTTGGGAGGCCGTTTTGGAGCCTCGCTCCTCCGATCGATTCGAAGGCTAGCCAGATGCTCCGGAGACTGAGTTGCTGCGCGCCGGCCTTGGACACTTTCCGCAGATCAGAACGGGGTTCCTGAATTTTTTCGAGGCTCGGTGAAGCTGTTTGGGTTGTTCTAGTGGTAGCAGCCTCGCGAGAAAGCGCGATTTTTTTTTATGCAGGTCGCGTATTTCGGGATATCCATTTGTCAGGTGCGATCTAGAGGCACGCGAGATTAGAACCTCGGACTTGAGGAGATGATGTCCGATTTGCATGATCTCCAAGTACATTTCTCTTTGGTGATCTTGCCAGATCTGGGTTCTTCTGTATTCTAGGTGTTGACACCTTAGGTTGTTCTCATCTTGGGCGAGAAAAAGATCGAGACAACGGGAGCGCGACTTTCCGCCTTTTCATGACGAGTTTTTTGGGGCCCTTACGAGTACTCGAAGTTTCCGGTACCTGAAAGCTGCTGCTGGGTTTCGCTTTTTGAGACACGCAGAAATGCAAACAGGCAAAGCACTCACTGCACACTGTTGTGGAAACGACGCAGGCCTGTGGGGCTTATAGGCACTTGCCGCCCTGGAAACACTCGCCTCCGGTCAGAAAGTGCAAATCGCCCAGAGAAACATCTCCGCGACCGGCCAACTGAAGGGGAACCCAACACTCCAAGCTCTTCTTGCCTCAGCGCAGGTCTGTAGCACCGCTGTAGGGGAAGGGGGCCTATTTAATTGCTATTGGGTCGGACAACAAAAACTTGGCCAAGTATCAAGCTTGTTGGTCATACTCTACGCAGGGGTTGAACAAAAGGTCCGGCAAACATGGGCTGACCATCAGGGAAACCATCAAACAAGGTTTGATATTTGAACCACATAGGAAAAGTCCCCATGGTCATATTGGGGTCAGGAGTATTGGTCAATCCCCATGTTTCAATGATAGTAGAGTGCCTTTGACACGCCCCACAAGTAAACGGCGGCGACTTCTGACCAACCAACTCAGTACACTTGGCGAATCAGGTTTGTGGGATCGAGGAGTTTCTCCCCACTGTGATACACAGGAATCTCCTCCTTTATATGGGGGGGTCAGTCTTTGAAGAACACTTTCTTGTATCAGAGGTGGCGAATCATTTGGGAGTGGCTGACAATTTTGGAGCTGCAAATCGCGGGGCTTGGTCTGGCTGGGAACCGTTTGGTACCATTTGGGCTTTCGCCATTCTGGGGGATTCTGGGGCTGTCCATTTGACCCACGGCCATCAGGGGCGTTTTTTTCGTCTCATCGCTCGTTTCGACTCGAGACTCGGCGCGTTTCAGGTCCACGCAGGCGGGCGGCCGGGTTCGGAGATGGCATCTTGCATGCGGGTCTGCTGTCCTTCCGGTCGGCCAAAGCCACGAAGCCATTTTAGGAAAAGCTGAAACGAGGAGAACAACAACATCGAACTTGTCATGTTCGACCGCTGATTCAGTGTCAAGGCTGCCATGCGGGGCTTTTCGCTCCTTTTTTTTTCCCGCCTCGCTGGCGGGCAAAAGTTCTGCCCGGCTCGAGGCCTGCTGCCGGAAGCCCAGGAAGTCGTGTCGCAGACTGCAACCAATTCGGCACATCGTGGCTCAAGCAGATTGGACACAGAGACAAGTACCCTTTGCCAAGTTCTTGGCGCAAAAACGAAAAGCAACAGACCACAAAACTTGCAATCGGTGAGAGAGATGCGATCGGGAATGAGAGTTATGGAATGAGCCCTACAAAATCCATCCAGCTGGTGGTTTCCTTTAAGGGGACCCCTGGGTTCATTCCCTCATTCCCTGCTGAGCACCAGCAAGAAAAGGGTGACCAAAGATTGGCCAAAGGGTTTGTTCAAAGGGAAGGCACCAATTTGAGGCTAAAGTTTTTTGAACTTTTCAGCAACTGGTCATTTGTCTTATTTCTTGACAGCATTATCACATACAGAAGGACCCCCACCCCGGCAAAACAAGTTCTCACAAACCCCGTATGAACCGCCTCTCAGAAGTCTTTTGTGGGAATTGTGGCCTTTGGTGTCATCCCTAATGTTGCATGGTTGATTGGCATCCACCATCGCGCTGGATGGCTAGATGGTTAATGAGTTGCTTGTTTGGTCGATTCGTTTGTTGGTCAGTCGTTCGCTTGGTCGCGGGTTGGTTGGTTGGTTGGTTGGTTGGTTGGTTGGTGGCTGGTTGGTTGGTTGGTTGGTTGGTTGGCTGGTTGGTTGGTTGGTTGGTTGGTTGGCTGGCTGGCTGGCTGTTCGGTCGGTCGGTTGGTTGGTAAGTCCTATGAACATATTGAATATGTTTTGCAACCAGATTGCCAATGTACCCCAAACATATGTCACATTCGAGCAAGCTGAACGTAGGCTTCGGCTTCATTTGGTTTTCCCCTCCGACTCGAACTTGCTGGCATCCATTCTGGGTGAGATTAGTCATAGACATCAGCAAAAAGGATCTTCTACAGGATTTTTTTCCTTTTTTTGGCCAAATGCCCACACAAAGCAGGGATGTCCCGTAGATGTTTTCTGCAGCCTTCTTGGAAGCTTCGTTCTCGTGCTCAAACTCGCGGGAGTTCAAGGAGACTTCGGGGCGAGCGGCGGAGCTTTGCGCGGCGCTTGGCTTTGCTTCTTTTGTTCCACAAAGCTGCAGCGCTTTGGTTCCTTCGATTGAACCACCCGTGGCTTGCGCCCTTTCCTTTTGTTCCACAAGCTTTTTCTTGGTTCTGGATTGGTTGACGCTGAACAACAACAAAACGCCCCCGTGAGTCAGAAGCTGAACTTGGATGATCAGGCCATGACGCGGACATTTGGTGCCAGTGTTATTGCTAGTTTGTTCAACAAGTTCCGCCAACAAGGCGGAAGCTTTTCCAACCCCGAAAAAGGGAACCTCAAATTGATGCGCTGGAGATTGCTCAAGTTCTTGACCCCTTCTTTTTGGTCCAAGCCAAAGTTCGGTACCCGGACCTTTGGATGTTGAAAATAAGAAGCTTGAGGGTGGCTCCCATTCAACAAGGCCAGATCTTGCGACTGGATTTTTTCTCGCCACGTGCTTTGGATTGGTGAGGTGTCCCGGAAGGGGTGTGTGTGTGTGATACCTATTAGGGTTTTCGCGCTTTTTTGACGGAGGACGCCCAACTCCCGCCCAACTCCCGCCCAACTCCCTTTTTTCCCCGAACCCGCAACTGGACTGTACCTTGGGAAGGCCATCGGACGGCTCCTTGCAAGACGAGTGTTGGTGTGGGCACTGCCTGAACAGCATCTTGAATGTCAGATCCCCCCATACCAAGCCAATTCTAGACCAGGTTGGCCACTGTGGCAGTATGAAGTCAAAATTGCAGCCATACAAAGACTAAATCAATACCAAGGACTGCTGGGGAGAGGGGATCCAAACTTCGGGCTAGATGCCACACAGGTTCTTTGAACGGATCAGTGCATACCTACGCAAGGCAAACGTTTTGTGCGCAGCATGGACGCAACTCCTCGCGCCAAAAAGGCCCTTTTGCGACTGGCGGTGTGACCCCCAACGAGGCTGAGAAGATGCTCACCGCCGCGCAGCGAGGCGCCTGGGCCAAAAAAGGGCCCAAAGAAATGAGAGGAGAGAAGCCTGGGAGTCTTCCGTGTGGCCCTGGTAGAAGCAAGTTCGAACCTCCCCCCGGAAAAAAAGAAGAAGACGGGGACGGACATGAAGTTAGCCGCCTAAGTGCTACGCGAGGACTTGCCGAAACCCAAATTCGGATCCTGAGATTGGGCTCTGTTTGCCATTGAGTGTGACCTAAAAATTGAGTGGTTTGGATGGCTGTTTGACATTGGGCGATCCCAACTTTTGCAATGACCAAAAAGAAAGCCATCGGGAGACGAACAAACTCGAGCGAACTTTCATTTCCGGGGCGCTCACGGAGTTTTTTGCCACAGCCAGCTGGTGACCCGTCTTTGTTCCATTCTTAAAAGAAAAAAAACAACAACAACAAAAAAACAAATAAAACAATATGTCCGAGACCGAGATCAAAGGTCAGGTTACCCCGTTGGTCTTTTGGATTGGTTTGGATTTGGACTTGAAGCCATAGAGCTCGTGGGTTGGGACGCCACCCCTTCAAGCCACCAATTGGAGGGAAGTTGATTAAACAGGGCAGGAGATGTCCAGAAAAACGGGACCCTTCCTTCTTTGAGCCCTATTCTTTTATATACGGCTTGGATGTGACCCTGGCCAACGCCAAAGATGAGAAAGGGGAAAACACCACAAGACAGGGGGGAAAAAACAAACGATTGATCTTGCGGCTGAAGCCGTTTTCTTCCAAGCGAAGATTCAGGTGACCCTTTGGTTTTGAGCTTGGAACACATGGCTTTACCCAAGCAAGAAACCTTTGAGGAGTCGGTTTGCCTGCGATTAGTTCTTGAGCCGAAGGAAAATGTATTTTTCCACGAGCTCCCAAACGAGGGGATGTCAGGAGCCCTGGAGCGGAACGACTACGCGGACGAGCTGCGGAACCTACCAGAGCCTCTCGGCGAGACGAGACATCCGAGACATCGACCCCCCGTTTTTTTTTTTTTTTTTTGGTTATCTTTTTATTTTTTTTATCCATTTTTTCCGAGTTGGGTGGCTCAGTTTTTTTTGGTAGTTTCAGTTTGTTTGCTTTTTGTTTTGGTGTAAGGGTTCAGAGTCGTGTTTTTTGGCTTATTGTTTTTAGGGTCTAGAGGACCGAACTCGAAATCAGGCAATCAGGTTGGCGCTTTGGATTTGAACCTTGGGCTCCAAACCACCAAGTCGAGGGGATGACCATCAAAAAAAGAGAGCCTTTTTAGCAATCAAAAAGAACACTTTCCCAAATAGAGGGGAGCTGACAAAAAGACACACACACACACACACCTACGCTTCCACCGAGTTTTGGGTAAGTTTTGACTTGGGGGTTTCAGGGTGCAGAGGTGGCGGGTTCCAAGTTGGTCAGTTCAAACCCACAACCCGCAAAATCCAGTGATCGATGCCAAATGATTAGCCAATGACAAGGGAACCATTGACAACAGCATGAACAAGCCATTTCGAAAGGATGCCTTGTTGACGGTCGTTACGCGTGATGGTTAGCTCACAAGATTGCAAAGGCAGTCAGCCAAGTATGCTGAAAGCCCAATGCGAATCTTTTCAGATGCAGAAAGCCGACCCCCAAGCTGCGAAACACAACGCTGGTGTTTGAAGAACCGTGTGGCGAACGAACATGGATCCGGACTCGGTGAACCACCGGCAGGTGCCTTCGAAACGAGGGGAAATACCTTTGGTCCATCATCGAAAGCCAGCAGCCGGGTAAGTTTGGCGGATTTTCAAGCTCGACACTTCGAGTTTTTGTTTTTTGGTGCTTGGGTGGCACATGATCTCCTAATGAAATGTGGGCTGGCAAGCCCTTCAAGCCCTTGTTTAAGCATGTCTAAAATGCCGTCTCAACTTCCTTTCGGTTTCCCGAACGAAACCCAATCGGTGTTTTTTTAAGCCACCAGTTGGCCAGGCTCGGGGAAGATTTGGAGCATGTCTCTTTTCAACCAAGCGAGGTGGGTATCTCAAGCCAAGGAGCCACGCATGTTGAGGGCCTTGATACCACACATCAGCAAGCTTTGAACTCAGAGGTCGTTCTTTTTGCGATTCATAGAGAAGCCTCTCATCTGAAACCCCGTCCTGCGTCCACTGTGAGGATGTCGCCGATTCGACTCGATTCGAAGCGAAGGCCATTCGCCTCGAATCTTCGATTCCGAGGACGCTGCCGGAGTGCGCGCCGCCCGCGAAGGCGGTGATCCGGCGCAGCCACAACGGGCCCAGAGCCTCCGCCGGGCCGGGGGCTTGGGGCTTGGGGTGCGGGGGGGGGGAGTGGGGGGGGGAACGAGCTGCGCCGGGGTTGGTTTTTTTTTGGGTTTGTGGAGTCTCTCCTTCTTCTTTTTTTTGGAAGATGGGATTGAACCCAATGAACAAAGTGAGAAGGCAAAGATAGGCGCTCAGGATGTCAGGGCTGAGGACTATTGAGAGCCATAGCCTTTGGCTCCCCTGATGGCTCCACATCAGTATTGGAAATCAGGATTGCCCGTTTTAGTTGCTGTTTGAAGGGAAACCACATGAAAGCTACTGTTGCCATTTGTCCCCAGTCAAGTTGAGCAGTGCGCAACCACACCCAGTTTGGCCAAAGTAGATGGCCGTGCTGCATGGTCTCACTGCAGATCTATAGCTATTCTGGGATTTTTGTTGTAGGGTGTCTCCTTTCTGTGTTGACAGGGGGAAACGGAACCTGGTTTTTTACCAGCCCCTCGGGGCCTAGCCCAGGGACTGGTTGGTTGGTTGTTGGTGTGAGCTGGGCGGCAGCATCCCCAGCATCACCAGCATCACCGGCCTCGCTCGGACCAGGGCTGCCTATTGGCTTTGATTTGGTGGCAGAGAGTAATGAGGGCGTTGCCCCAAACCACCAAAACCAGCCCAAACGGTTTGCACACCTCGCGTAAATCAGCTCCAAGCCAACTCAAACCGACTCAAAGTCAACCTTAAACCCTCCCAACATCCTGGATATCAGCCCTTTGCAAAGCCGAAATGAGCCCCAAACAGACCCAAGACCCGCCCTCATTATATAAGACCGCAGCAGGCCCAACACTCGCCCGAAACCAGCCCAGAGCAACTCTCTGCCACCAAATCAAAGCCAATAGGCAGCACTCCGAGCGAGGCCGGCGATGCTGAAAATGCGGCCCACCAACCCCCCAGCCTGGCCAACGAGGCCCCGCAGAGAATACCGCCTGTTGCCCCCAACCTGAAAGCAAAGCAAGGGTTCCCAGCCAACCTCTTCAGAGCTACATGGGGGAGGCCTTGTGCTGAGCCGGGGCTGGGGGCTAGCAAAAAACGAGCAAAACAAGACACCTCAATCAGGGGGAACCGCCTTTTTTGTGTGTGGTGTTTTTCAGAGGGAGCCCTTTGGGGAACCCACCCCATTTTGGACCTAACTCCGTCCCCCGATTTTTGGCTACCCGTTTGTGCAGCATGTTTGTATTTCTTGGGCTTTGGGCCTTTCAGTTCGAACGGTGTACGCAAGGGGATGGATCGAATTGGGTCCATATCGGACAGGGCAAGTTTCTCCAAACGGGTCTGAAACTTGGCGTCTTGACCAATTCCAAAAAGGGGTACCCTCCCACCAAATATGGAACCTAGGCACCACTCAATATGGAACCTGACCGGGTCCGGGAAAAAAAAGAAAGGCTTTCAAAGGGGCTGTCAGGCTCGTCTCAGCCGTGTGAGGTTTCACCCCAAGAAAGGCGCCCCAACGGCCCCAAACTTTGGGAAGCGCCTTCACTTTCGGGCGGGCTTACCATCTGGACCCGAATGCATGTGTATGATCGGCGTGCCTTGGACTTTTCGTTTGCAGAATTTCCTTTGAGGGCTTCCCGATGGTAAATTGGCCGGTGAAGAAACATCCAGATGCGATGCCCAACAGATTCTTTCGGGCATTCGCCACTGCCAAAGAGCGCTGGAGGATTGGGTTGGGCTTCTCACAGGTTCTTCCTGCCACCTACACCTCCGCTTTCTTGGCGAGGTGCTTTTTGTATCGGTCTCACTGGGTGTTTGGATCGCCTTGGCTTTGGTTTCTCAGGGACCCCTAAGGCCAAAGAAGGCCTTCCTCGAAGGCTTCTCCCCGCAAATGCCGGGCCCCCATGCACCAAACCAAATCTTTTTCTTTGGAGTTTCCCCATTTGGCACTTGCAAAATTCAACAGGGAAGCACCTAAGTGGTTGGACATGAATCCCACCTAAATGGTGTAAAACGGGTTCCACGTTGACACACAACATGGCCCTGGGAGTTGCCGTGCTTGCAACATTTGCCTTTGAAAACAGAGGAAGCCAAAGCCGAGCCCAACAACCCATGTGTACACGCATGGGTGTGCGTCTTTTTGGGGACCCCCCAAAAAACGGTGGTCTTTCTTTGGCTTCACTTGGAAACCCACAAAGAAGGAAGGCCCTTAACAACAGCAACACGCGCACAAATGCTCGTCCATGGAAACGCATCAACGCCTAAAGGTCGATCAAGGCTTATTGGATGCCGGTTGTCCGGGTGCTTCTCAGTGAGCTGTGAGGTTTTGGGAAGCCTTTGAGAACCTAGGGACCTGTTCTGAAAGGGTCCCTGGAGGTTTTGAGAACCAGTTAGGGACCCTTTCAGAACCCTTGGGATCTCAACGAAACCACCAGCTGGATGGCTCCAACGCCGCATGAACGAACCGAGGTCTCGTTTTCCGGAGCAGATCTACCCAGGAACCCGACTGCCGCGATGAAGCGATGTTTTGGGCCGGGCTTTCTTGTTTTAACTCTCTTGGTGTTCATTTGGGTATGCATCAAAATAGGGGACCCCAACACTGGTGGTTTTGCGTTGGTTTCCCTTTTTAACGGGGCTGCAAAGAACAAAGTTTTTTGCTACCAACACCCATCCACAGCTTTAGGGTGTCCACTTGTTGTTGGCGTTTACAAAGGATGCTGAGGTTGCTCTCGGTTAGCCGAAAGCCTGCCAAGAGGCAGCTTTCGTTCACCTGCCGAAGTTGTTTGCTGAAACCATAGGTTGGTGAGGGTTTGGCACCGACAAATGCCTCCAAGGGCCCGTGATTTTTTCAGAGTCTCTCTCAAAGCTGATTGCAACACACTTGCCGCGGAGTCAGAGGTTGGCGCTTTGTTTTCCCCGGGAAAAGAAACACATGATCATGACTTAGCGTTCATGCTGAAATGGACTTCCGATTCCATCACTGGATGGCGGAAGGTTGTTCTGGGGCAACACGGGGTTTGACCCTCCGGCCCCTTTTAGGGAGGCCGTGTTTTTGCTTGTTGGTGGCATTGCCCTGGTTTGTTTGTGGTGGCATTTGGAATTGTATCTTTCTGGATGGATTTCGACCAGCAAACGTTTTTGAGGTTGTGAACTTTGGATGGCGAAAGGTTCGGTTGAGAGTTTCTCCGCTAACCTCTCCAAGGGGCCCCTTCAATTTGCGCCATTTGCCTGGGTGATGCTCTGCACTTTGGCGACATGACATTTGCTGTTTCGACTCGTTTACCGAGTTGCTAAGCAGGTGAGCTAGAAAAGCTCGCCTCCAGCTAAGGGGGAAGGGGCGGTGATGTTTGCAGCTTGGACGGTGAATCACCATAGAAATCTCGGTCCACATGCCGATTCGGGGGCACCAGGAGGCCTCATGAATTTCAGTAAGGAGCCTCATGAGCATATCGTGAACCTCCATGTGAACCAGTCATACAGAGAACTCCGGCTTTGTCCGGGTCGAAAGAAAAGAAGCCCCCCCCCCCCCCCACTTTTACCCCCCCCCCCCCAAAAAAAAAAAAAAAAAACAGAAGAGGAGAGAAAAGAGGAGAGAATAGAAAGAACCGTCTCGCCAGAAAAAGATGACCCGCGGAAGCCAAACAAAAACCAACGGTCACCAGCGCTCCGTTCGTCGGACGGCCGGGGCTCGGCCGTCGGCCGCTGGGGACGTCGATGTCGCGCGGACGCCGCGGCTCCGCGGCTCGCGCAGGTCACCCCCAGAACTTCACGCCGCTGCGGCCGGTGCCTGCGGGCTTCACTGCACTCGACCGGGCGCGCCCGGGGGGATGGGGTGGGGTGGGAGGATGGGATGGGGGAGGGATGGGATGGGGGGGGATGGGTGGGGGAGGAGTGGGGAGAAAAACGAGTCCGGGTAGGAGGCCAAAGAAAGGAAAGAGCATGTAACGAAGTCGGGTGAAGCCGAAGAAAGCGAAAAAGCGATTTGAGACACGTAACAGAAGCAGTTGTACTCAATATCCATGATTGGGTTCTTGAGTCTTTTGCCTCATGGAGGAGAAAAGGAGAAGCCAAAGGAGCAGTTTTTTTGCTGCATTGTTGCGGTGAGGATTCTGAGCGTTTGGGGTGGACACCGTCCACTCGGGTTCCTTCTTGCCTCTCGAAGCTCTCCAATTTGTTCGACGCCTGGGCCCCATGAACTTGGGCTGAATGAGATTTTTCCGCGTGCTCGGAACGTGACAAAGCGATGGAAACGCGAAAACTCCGCGGGGTAAAGGGCGGGAGTAGTGACTCGCTTTCAGGTCGCCAAATGCCTCGGGTCAGTGGTTGAGGGCCTCTTGGATGGTTTGGGCGAAACAGAAGATACCAGCCCGGGTTTGCTGGTTTGCTGGTTGGCTGGTTACGGCCAACGCCTCCATCTCCCACGTGAGCTTGTCCCTTTTTTTGAGGACCTTGGCGACAGAATGGGAGGCCCTGAAAGCATCAGTTGCTTCCCGGTATCGTGAAATACTTCTCGGAGCAATTGCAAAAGGACACACAGACTTGAGTGAAAAAGTGGGGTCATTGCAAGTGTTGTTGAAACATCACCCGACCGAATTGACACTCACTCAACCTCGGCAATTTAAGAGATAGCAACGGATGTCTACTGTGTAATAGCCCGTCTCCTTTGCACCTTGCATTCGCTGAAATGCAGAGTTTCTATTCTTTTCGCATGGTTTTGCAGGGAATATGGCCATGACCGGAACGCGTCTTCGATTTGTCGACACCGAGGCAAAAACAGTTAGACACGGATGGAATAAATGAAAATGAGCCTTTTAATTCCAAGAACCGAAGAGCAACCGAAAGAATCCAAAAATCAGACGTCCGTCGCGAGGAGATGCCATCCGATCTCCGGCCCTCGACGGAGCGGCTTGAAGTTGGGGCTTCCAAAATGCGCGCCAAAGGTTTCGGCTGAAGGTCCCTCAATTTCCAAAGGAACGGCTTCCAAAATCCTTCCTTAATTAGGGCTTTCCTTTCGTTCTCTTCTTCTTTGATTGTTTTTGCACATGAGAAACGGAAACCCCCCAAAAAAAAACCACCCGGATCCTTGGGACGCCGTTTTCTCCGAAGAAGCTCCCGCCTGGTCTTCGACTTCCCGACTCCTCGGCTCCCGACGCGTTGATGCGAGAGGCGGTGCGGGACGTGGCCTGGGAGAGCCGCTTCGAGCTGCTGGCCCGGCGCATCGCGCGCGGCGCCCGGGCTTCCGACGCCGACGCCGATCCGATCGAAGCCGTTGGAGAACGGGAAGCGAAGCGGAAGCCGACCAAGAGGAGCCCGTGTTGCCCCTTGGTTTGGCCCCTTTCTGCCCCTTTTTTTTCTTGTGGCGCCTTTTCCTTATTTTTTGCACTCTTGTTGCCCCTTTTTTGCACTTTTGTGGCCCGTTTTTTGCGGCTTCACCGGGAAAGAAGCTAAACAATCACTCTTGCATATTCTTTCCACAACATCCGAGTCTTTTTAATGGAACCCAGCAAGAAGCCGAAACATCGATCGGTGTTTGAAAAGAACGACGGTTGAACAGAAGTGTTGGAATCAAACCCTATGGGACTTTCATCGTTTTTGGGGAAACGAGGTCCAAGTTTCTTGTTTCAGAAAGGCCAAAGGAGTGAATCAAAGGCTCATGGGGCCCGGCGAATCGGATCGATGGTCACAAGAATTTGGTCACAAGAATTTTCTTCTTCTTGTTCTTCTGATGGTTAGGGGAGATGGATTGGTTGCACATGGATTGGTTAGGGGAGACACAGCTGTCAAATGGCCTCGGAGTCCTTTGGATTGGCCCGGGCCGGGTCGAAGTTTTGTCAGGCCTCGGAGCGGAGCGGAAAGATTTCGGCTGGGCGGAGTTCCGTGTCCCTTTAAATTGCCCCTACCAAAAAGGGGTACCTTGCAAAAAAAAAGCGCGAGAAGAACGGGGGCCTCAATGACTCAAGGAACGGCAACAGCCGGTTTTTCTTTCAAATGGCTGTGGCTCAAAATTAAACTGGATGGGGCAAACCGCGGGTTTTGGTGCATGTGTCCACTTAAGCTTCCATTGTGGAATTCCGGTTTTTCTTGAGCCACCGCCACAAATCGTTTATTTTTTTTTTGGGGGAGGGGATCCCTTTTTCATCTTCGGCACCTCCCTATGAAAAAGCAGAGCACATCCGGCCGTCCGAAGCTGCTTCGAAAAGAAGCCGGGAGCCTGGGGTTTTTCTCGCAGCGGAATGGAATGAACCGTTGGGTCTTGCAACCCGCCGGCCGAAAACGGGAGGTTTCTTTTTTGCTGAAGACGGGTGACAGAGCTCTCATCTTTGATCTCTCGGGATCGCAAGTTGTCGCGTAGCCAAGAGGATCTTTCGGGATCTTTGAGTTTTTTGTTGGCGGTTTGTTTGGGCTCCATGAACGGGCAGCCTATTTGCAGGGCACCCGGAGTGTGGAGGGATCCTTGCTGGGAAACCGTGGGACAGCATTTTTGTTCGGACTCTGTGCCACCAAGGACTTGTTTTCTTGCACCTGCAATGTTGCCCCCATTTCTGCAGGATTGGCCTTTTCAGAAAGGGTTTCTCGTTCGCGGTCACGCGCCATGAGCAGAAGGGCTTTCCCGAATCTCCACTGTTTTTCTTTTCTTGAGAAATCGCGGCAACTTCTCCAAGAAAAGTGGGGCAAACTGGTCGATGAGAAGAACAAAACCCGTCTTTCCTCGCGTGGAACCAACTCCTCCGCGTGGAAGCTGAGGCCCCGCTATGCAGCTCCGGCCCTAGCTCTCGCCGAGCTGAGACAGGGTGAAGCCGCCATTTGGGTGTGGCTCAACATTTTAAACATTGGAGAGCTAGGGCTGCGCAGGTTTTAGTCTCTGGTTCCATTTACCAAGGTGCCATTTTAGTACATGTTTGTGAGCCACAGCCATTGCGTGGGTGGGTGCGTGGGTGGGTGGGTGGGTGGGTGGGTGCGTGCGTGCGTGCGTGCGTGCGCGTGCGTGCGTGCGCGTGCGCGCGTGCGCGTGCGCGTGCGCGTGCGCGTGCGCGTGCGCGTGCGCGTGCGCGTGCGCGTGCGCGTGCGCGTGCGCGTGCGCGTGTGTGTGTGTGTGTGTTGTGTGTGTGTGTGTGTGTGTGTGTGGGGGGAACAATCATCCTAAACAAACCAGGGCTCACCCTGCAACGAAAAGAAGCACCCATCTGACAAAGCATATCTACAAAAAGAACCCCAACCATCCCATGCCGCCCCTGAGCCTCTGACAGGCTGGGACTTGCAATTCCACTTAAACGAAGACAGCATGTGCTCACCGGCAAGCCTTTGATCACCCGTGGTGTGACTCAATATCCCCTTGGTTTCGCTTCTGAGGTCAACATCCTCAGGAATAAAAGACAAAAGCACGAGCTTGGGGGTAGTTTGTGAAAAAAGAGTGGCTGTTGTTGGGTATTTGTGCCCTTTGCCGCCATTCAACAATCAAAACGGCATAGTGTAAGTGTTGAGGCTTGGTGCCCTCAAAGCGACCAGGTTCACCCACATCCGGGCACCTCACCCCAAAACAAAAAGTGGCTTCCTTGGCTTCCTTGAAGAGCCCCCAAAAAAGAAGACCACACCCATACGAGCGGTCAAAACTTCTTGGCCTACGGTCGTATCCTTAACAAGAAATATGATCATGGTTATTTTCCTTACCAGCTAGATGACCATCCCTGACCCCAAGTAGTGTTGACCCCGGATTTAAAACATCCCAGTTCATGTCTTTGGGAGGGTGCTTCTCGCTGGGTTTAGTTGCAATCAGACTACTTTTGGAGGGCCCGCCCCCCATATGAATAAACTGGGGTTGATGAACATCTGGGGTCAGCATTACATCGACGCTTTGGGTTATAGTCACCTTTGCGAAACCCCACGTCCATCCAGCCTAGGGTTTCATCCGGAGCGCACCCACGCACCCACGCACCCACGCACCCACACACACACACACACACGTTTTACCAGGTGTTGAGCGAAACTTGATTGCCTCCAAGGAGTTTTGGTCGGGTTCACTGGCTTTGACACTTTCTGACACCATGTCCCAACAGCGGCACGATGCCCGAGCAAACTTTAAGATGCTTTTAAGGTACTTCCCCTGGCTTTGGCGCCTTTCACATGCGATGCCACCCCAAGCGCCCCGACGCCCGACCTCGGCGCTCCGAGCCTCTCCGGGCTCAAGGCGGAGCGAGCTTTCCGGCTCCAAGGGGTCCGCTGCCCTTCTCGCCCCTTTTTTCCTTGGGTTGGGAGAGTCGGAAAGCCACCAAAATAGACGGAAGAAAATCGGGTAGAACAGGGCTTCTATCCTCTCTGGAGGGCCTAGTGTTTTATGTGGGAATCTCAAACCGGTTCATTCCATGTCACATTCCATTCCCCATCGCGGCAAGTAGAAATTATCATCGGAGCTCTCGCGGCAAGATTGGGATTTTCTCGTTTCCTGAGACCGATTTAGTTCAGGTTGCGGGACATGGCCTCCTACAAGGAGGGGGTGGGCACCAGGCGGTCCAAAGGGTGTGTTTGAAAAGAGGCGTCAAAGACCTTTCTACCAAGAGTGTGGAGGCAAAAGAGCCGAAACGTATGGCACTTGTGCATTTTACCGCTTTTAGGGGGCATCAGGCTTGTACCCAATAGGAGAACAAGACAAGGCGCTGGAAAAGGTGGAAGGTGCCTCGAACGAGGCGGAGCCAGTGGGCACGCCGCGCCGGGAGATGCAGGCGTTGGGCTAGAGAGACCCAGCCGACGTTGTGGTTTTCCCTTGGCTTTCCTTGGAAACAATAAATTCCCCATTGAAAGCCACCGGACATGATTTGGCTTCTCCGTTGTTCATTCCCTGACAAGCCTCTGTATTCAATCACCCGAAAGAGGAAGTTGTTCAAACATGTCAACCAAACTGCGACGTCTAAACCGCACAAGACTTGGCCCACAAAAACGGGGAACACGGAAAACCATATGTGGGTTTCTCAAAATTGGCACTGGGACCCTACCCCTCGCTTCCTTTGGTTTCCCTTTAAACCCCATCCAAAAAGGGCTCCGTTTTCTATGAGGCCTTGCCTATGTAGAGATCTTTGAAGGAGACCCCAGGGCCCGCAACAAATCTGACTAGAACCCTCGGATCCTACGCCGGGGAGCTGGGTCTAAAGACACAGTGGCGTGTATGTTTGTTTTTTTTGCAGGTACACCGTTTGGGCCCTTTTCGGGAAACCACGCGTTCTGAGTGGTCCCCCACAAAAAGACAGAACCAAAATTGATGTTTTTCGAGACCCTTTTCAAGGCTGGTCTGTACAAGGCAACCAAAAGGACACCTTTCAAAATGCTGTTTCAAGGCTCGGGGAAAAGAAAGGAAAGCCACAACTGCTGCTTCTTTCTACTTATTTTTCTTGGGTGAGTCCTTGTTTCATATCCACACCCATGTGGGTTGTTTTGCCCATTTGAGAGCTTTTTAGATCTTTGGCCCGATCGTTGTCCATGTGTTGATCCGTACCAACGAAAAGGCTTTACTTTATTTGCAAGACATGAGAAGGCTGCACAAAGACATTTGGACTCATTGTATTACCATCCTCAAAGTCACCCTCAAAGTGGTAGGTTAAAAGGAAACAACCCCAGTCATTGACTTTGAACAGCTTCCCGAGACGGGCAAAATCATGGCCCACAATCAAGACTGTCAGTTGCTATGAAGCACGCACCATTCACCGCCCAACCATATTCTTTACGAGAAACGATAGACGAGGGGGGCCGGAATCCACCGCCCATAGTAGGCAACCAAAGGAAACCATCCATGACAAAACCTAGGGGCAGTGTCCGGCTGGTTGCCATGGCTTGCCTGGGAGCGCTGAATGAAATCCCCCCCAACAAAAACCACCGAAGGCCAAGTTGCTGGTCAGCGCATCAATTCTCAGGTACCGCATGGGTGGTTTGGAGCCGGTGCTTTTCGGGAGAATGGCGCTTGCCGGTTAGACCTCCGAAGCACTGGGCTCCAAAATTCCACCGGGGAAGCTGAAATTTGGAAAGACGCGCATGCTGAACTTTGAAGGGGGATGTGGGCCACGAATCTCAGGATACCAGGGATTTCACCTCTCTTTTAGGATTTTTTTAACCATCTTTTTCTGAGGGGTGTTTTGAAGGATGTTGCTTGGGCTCAATAAGCTAATATCCTTTAAAGGTACATATCTCTTGTCGTTTTGGTGTTCGCCGTGTCCCTTTCGTGTTTTTCTTTGGCCCGATGAAGCTCCAGCCGCTCTCTTTCCTTCGAGTCAGTCGAGCGCTAGCAAAGGGTTCGCTTTTTTGGAAAGCGGTTCGCTTGTCACCTCTCAGAGAGTTCAAAGCTTTCGCAAGCTGTGAGCGCCTTGCGAATTTATGTGGGGGTGGACCAAAAGGTCCGGCAGGCATGGGGTGATCATTAATTAGGGAAACCACCAAACAAGATGACTCTCCCCACTCAATGGGATTAGTTATCTATGGCCATTTGGGGGCCGAACGGAATATTGATCAACCTCCCATGTCTACACCTTTTCACGCAAAAGCAACGTCAAGAATCAACCTGAGCAAGCTCCTGCGGTTTTGTCCTCGTTTTGCCTCTGACTTTTGGAACAGCCCGACTCTGAATCAAGCAAGTTCCTCGAATCACATATATATATATATAGACAACATGTTTCTTGTTCCTAAGGTGTTTCATCATATCTGGTTTTCATTTTCGACTTTCCCTTTCAAATCCACAGATGCGTTTCGGTGACCGCCTTTTCGGCCGACGGGCTTTTCCGTCTTTCCGAGGATGGCCTGGTGGCGGGCATCCGGGTGCGCCCGGTGCAGAACCCCTACGTGAGGCGAGCCGAGCTCTTTTTTAAAGAGTCCTTGTTTCATCCCCAAGCTGTGAACTAGTCAAATGACACATGGGGGTTGATCAATATTCCGACGGCTTTTCCCGGCCACCATTTTGGCCAATTCCCATGTGTTGGAAATATTCATTCATTTTCTTGGTTTCCCAACTGGTTGGGTCGTCCCATTACCGGACCTTTTGATCGACCCCATGTTTGACAGGGCAGATCCCCCTCGTTCGCCTACCGGTCGCTGATATTCCCTGCTCTTCTTCTGGTCAGTTGCCTCTGTAGCCAGTGACTGGACCGGCGGGGGCGGGCATCCATGGAAACACATGAGTAACAACAAAAGACCTGGTGGTTCTGGGTTGAGATATGCTGATGCACAGGTATTTGCAGCACGCTGATGTTGGCCATGTTGAATATCACATGTACCAGACGATCAAGATCTTTTGTGAAACACTGTGACTTTTCGGATCTGAGTTTTCGGGGAGCCATGTGGTTTTCACAATGTATTCTCAACACTTTCGGGACCTTTGGGAAAGTTAAAGACACCAACCAAGGAACCTATTGGTTGTTGGGACGAAAAGGAATTCAGGCCAAAGCATCAAACATCTGTGGCGGTGGACAAAAACTGAAGGCACTCCAAAATCAGCGGAGGCTCGGTCCATGTTCGCATCCACCTAGTTCTGACAAAGCAGAACACATGTCTAATGTTGAAACAAATCAGGACCTCAATAGAACAACATGCATTTCCTATTTTGGTTTGCACATGTGGGTCTTGCCAGACCTGAACATAAGTTCCCATGCCACAAGTGTGCGTCTTGAAGACCCACAGCCGCTGCCGTTTCGATTCCAAAGTGGCAATTTGGTGGGGACCACATTTTGTGAGGCAGCCAAATAGCTTCGAGACATGCGGAGTGCCATCTAGGAGAATTGGGTCCACATCCGCCTCGAGCGGCATTTGGCCGGTTCTAAGAGGGGCAGGTGGCCGGTAAGAGGGGCAGGTGGATCTACCCTCCCACCAACTAACATGGGATTGTGCACAAACCGGGCCCCCGCCCAAGAGGCAAGTCGTCTTTCTAGAGGTGTTCCATGGATGGGTTTAAACCACCTACATGCAGGCAATGGTTGGTTCACGGGTAGCAACCAGTTCCAACAAACACGAGCCATTTGAAGCATAAGACAAAGAGAGCCAGTCCTGTTCGTCTCTCCAAGTCAGCTGGGCGTCCCTGCGAGCCACGAGCCACCACGACTCATCCCCCCCCCCCCAGTGCTTCCTCTCTCCCCGTGGCACAGCTCGCTTTCGGAGGTTGAAGCCTGCGATGAAGTACCGCCTCAATACCTGGCGCCCGCCTCGGGGTCTCGCTTCCGCTTCGTTTTGTTTTCTTAAACGCGCCCGGGGGGACTTTTCGCGGGAAAATTGTTTTTTTGTTTTCTTGGCGTTTGGTTCCTTCTCGGATTCCTCAGGTCGACCGCGGTTTTTGTTTCGGCCCCCTCCTGCCTTTCCTGTGGATGAGGTCCACCAGTTGGAACTGATTGCTGGAAGACCTCTCCTTTGGTGCATGTTGCCAACGGCTGTTGGGACTTTAGCTTTTTGCCCACGATTTTTTTGGTTTTCCGAACCAAACCGCTAAAAGTTAAAGACTTTTAGCAGGGCTTCGCAGAGTTCGCAAGACCGAGTTCTCATTCCTTCAGAGCCAGCCCTCCGCTGGATTCCATCCCGGCCAGTTGGCGCGCCAGCGGACAGGACTTCCGCGCGCGGTTTTGGGGCGGTCTGCCACATGGAATTCTCCGGGAGATCTCGGGGCGCGCTGGCAAGCGCGCGCCATGCAAGCTGGAGCCGCTCACATGTTGTTCAGGGAAATTCCGAAGGTTTGACTTTGCCCCATGTTGGGAACGCATTTTTGACCCACAGCCAGATTGAATTGACAGAAGATGCAGCTTGGCAGACAGGCAGTCGCGGAACTGGAAGAACTGGTCGCCCGGGCGCCCGGACGGAAGGGGGGGGGTTGGGGTTACGCAAAACCCGGGTGGTGTCTGTTGGAACCCCCCTCCCCCCCTCCCCGACAAGGTCCCAAACTGTAGATTGGGGGATTCCAAGCCAAACCGATGTTCTTTGCCATCCCTTGCGCGTTTGGTTTGGGGTATGACAGACCCGTGAGGTTCCAGAAGAGCACAGAGTGCATCTCTTGGAGCGTGGGAATCTGTTGCGGAGCACCCTTCTGGCCGTGCCAGCTTTTTCTTGCAGAAGCCCATTTTTTGCTTCAACAGGAAGCCAAAGGGAAATCCGCCAAAGGTCATTTTCGACAAATTGAGACCCCAAAGCTCAAAACTCGCGGGTCGATGGGTTGGCCCCAGGATCGATTTTCCAATTTATGGCTGCAACAAGTTCGTGGTTGCACTTGGGCTATGTTCTTCCGCCACACACACATCACCTCTTGGGGTCTTTGGCCCAACACGGAGGCCAACAGGCACAGCTCAAAGGCAACTCTTACGACCCAAACGGGATAGAAGAGATCGCTGGATCAACACGCCGTACGGATACCAGGTCAGAATGTGTCAGTGCTTCCCGGCAAACCAGTGTGGTAGATAAAGAGAAGTCATCCATGAGACCAGGTAAACGTGCCTGACTAAACTGACCCAACAGACCTCTTTGGAATATATTCTTGGAATATTGTCTTGAAATATCCTTTGATACTTTAATATGCTGCTGTTTTTTTCTCCCTTGGTTCACTATCGTGTTGCACTGGGACCATTGTTTGATGTTCTTTCGTTGAAACCCTGTCAGACAAAATCGGCAAGTCCAAGGCTCCTGTCATGCAATGTGAGGGCGTTTGGTTCGGGTAGCAACACTCGGTTTGAGTTGGACCGCCAAATGGTTGGACCACCAAAAAGGAATCCCCCCAAAGAACCCTTGTTTTGGAGAACTCCTTTTGAGAACCTCTCAAAGAACTCTTGAAATCTCTTCAGTCGGATTTGGAGAAAAATATGAACGATGCCTTCGGCAGATCTGGTGTTTCTCTTTTGGGAGGGGGGTGGGGAGTGCGGGAAGAGCCCCCACATGGGTGTGGGATGCAGAAATCTGACCCCCTCAGATCGAACTCGAACCCCACGAATTTGGCTGATGCATCTTGGGTGTGTCCTTTGAGGCCCGGGTTTCCTTTGGCGAAACCGGGAAACTGTTCAGGACACATTTGGGTGGATTTGTTGGAGGTCCATTCAGACACGCCCATCCGCACCCCAATCCCAGATGACCGGAACTCAGCCAGGCCCAACTTCTGCAACGTCCGCGGGAGTCGGCGCAGGCGGGGTTAGCCTGGCGGGGTCCAGCGAGTTTTCCCCGTGATATGGCCCGGGGGGGGTGCGTGTGTGCGTTTCAGGCGACCCTGCTTTTTTTGGTATTGTTAACGGGAAGCGAAGAAAGAGGAGAACCACAGGTTTCGGGGGGGGGAGTCCACTTATTTCAACACGTGTTGATTCACATAGAAGGTTCCACGCATGTAGAAAAGGCATTAACATCCCATATTTGTGCTCGGCAGACCCATCTGAATATTGTGCTTATCAGGTATACGGCAACCGCTGATTGTTCATTTGGCATACAACCGAAGCGCGATTCCTTGGATTGCTTGTATAGCTAAATGGGCGCGTTTCCCAAAATTTTCAGGCATGGACCAGGACCCAAAATAAATGGTCTACCGGTTTCGAGCAAACGACCCCCCTCAAATTGGGTCGAACTGAAGGAAGGCGCACATTGGGTTTGGGGTGTTCACGAGCTCTTTTTTCACCATGCAATGAGATCAGCCACAAGCGCTTACCATGTCAAAGGTGGTTTGGCTGTGCCGAGCCCCGAGCCCTCGAGCCCTCGAGCCCTTGCACCGAAGTTGGCCAAACTTGTTTTGATTGTTGCTTCCAACATGGAGGGACCCCCCAAAAAGTTGTGTCTGTAGTTTGCTTTGGTTCCTCAGCAAACAAGGAATTGGACGAGGGGCTCGTCGCTGTCAATATGTTATCCATATGTTGTATCAGGGTTGTGGGATCACTTGGGGTTATCCACCCACTTCTACTACTGTGATACAAATGGTGATACAAATGGTGATACAAATGGTGCACCCCCTCTTTCGGGTGAGTCTTTGGGGGTTTGGCCCTTTTTGTAGCACAGATTCCTGAAATGTCCATTCCAACCACAGCCCTGTTTTACAGCCATCGAGGCGATTCCCGGAAAGCCATTCCAACCACCGCTTGTTCCATCGGAAGCCCAACCCATCGAGAGATTTCCAGGTTCCGCATCCCCACGGACATCGGGCCCTACAAGGACGAGCTCGGCGAGTGGCACCCGCCGCGGCTCTCGGGGCGCTACAAGGCCAGCGCGAGCCCCGCGCGCGGGTTTCCGCGGACGGACGGGTCGGTCCCGTGGGATGGGCCTGCCGTTTCTTTTGGGGCTCGCGAAGAGTTTGATGGCAACCCCCTTCAGGGCTGGAAGGGAAACCAAAGGACCGTGCCCACTTTTAGGGGTCCCACCAATGAGTGTTTCTGTTTGGGAACTCCGACATCTTGTTGGGTGTTTCCCTCTCTGCCAAAAATACACACGAACAAGCAGGCACTAAAGCATGGTTTCATTCCAAACTGCGACTGGTGTTTCCACCTCCCCCCGCGCCCCAAAAGGATGGTTTGCCAACTTTTCCCCAAACCAGGGGCTGGGGGGTTGATCTTTTGCGACGTGTGTTGGGGTATTTGGTTTTCAGGGTCTGAACAGCCTCGTGTCCATTGCACCGGAAAGGTTCCTTCTTAGAAACCTGACTTTGCTCAAAGCCTGGCGCCGAACCGTTTTCGCATCGGACACCCTTGGCCGTCGAATCGCCTTCACACCGCTCAGTTTTTGGCCAACTTTTGAAAGGGATTTTAACCCGCTGGAACGAACCCGAGTCCGAGCGTGGGTTGCAACCCAGAGGGGCACCTTCGCTTGGCGAAAAAAACAACCAGGACTTTGTGGGCGCAAAAAGATGACACAATTCCCATCCCAAGGGGAGAAACAGTAGTCGAGGGCCTTGCCTAGCAATAAATTGCTTTCATACATACACCCCCCCTACATTTTTTTTCATCTTCCATCTTCTACCCTTGTTCGTTTTCATCATTTTTCTACATTCCTTTCTGTCCATCTCATCCGTTTTTTTTATCATCATTTTTCCAAAATTTTCGCCATCATTTTCTCCTTCCTCCTCGCCTCATTCATTTCACCAACTACCCTTCAAAATGTCATTTCCTCAATCTCCTCACCTCATTCATTTCAAAAAAATAAATTTTGCAACGGATATTGCAAAAAATATTTGTCATCAAAAAAATATTCGAACTGTCTAAAAACGATTTGTCCATTTCTCGGACAAAAAATAGAACAGCAACAACATCACTCCCCTCCTTCGTTTCATCACTTTTATCATATATTTTTTTAGGCTTGGTGTCCCTTGTAGGATTTTATCTTCAATATATAAAACGCTATACTTACATTATAATTATAACATATAAGGGTATAAATGTTATTATTATAGTATGGTTTTAATCTATCTTATATTCAAGTAATAATATTTATCAAGCTCATGCTCGTAAAATAATTGCACAGCATTAATATTTATGTAATATCGATTCCTGATTTTTTGGTATTTAAATATATTATTCAAGAACTGATAGTTGAATACTGATGATGTTGAACGCTTAAACCGAAAACGATAGGTAGACATAATTGGATATACTTCTTTTCGCGGAACTAATTTAGTTTCTATATTATTTATTGCCTGAATAAACTTATTGTATATGTTGGTTTTTTCTTCTTCCCTTTTTTTCTCTTCTTCTACCTTTTTAGTGTTACATTCCTTGCATAATATTAAACTTGTATCACTTGTCGGAAAATCATCATGAACGTGTGTTTCTTCCACACATCCACACGTCTTAGTTTCTCTTGATGTTAAAGTCCATCCCATATTTACTATAATATATATAGTTTGTATTTCTTTAAATACTTTTTTCCAAGAAGTAAAATTAAATATTGAAATATAATTATAACATATAAGGGTATAAATGTTATACTCATAGTATGATTAAGAATTATGGGTTACATTTATAGTCAGGAAACATGTCTTCAAACATGTAATCTACATATTTATCAATATCACCAATGTCTATATATTTGATATTGTCTTTTCCTATTATTGAATAAATATATTCCCAGAAAAACAAATTAACTAGTAGCCATACTTGATATTTAGTGTTGTGGTAAGACCATACATGATATTTAGTTATTCTAAATTCATTCAAGACCTCGTTTATTTTATCTTTACTTAATAAATGCCAATCAATCGCTTCAAACATGTCTCGAAATTTTTTAACACATGCTTTATATGGTTTAACTGCGTTTGCCCCTCCAAACCTCTTAATTAAATCTTTATTATTGAAGAACTCATCAATTTCTTTTTCAATTGACTTTCTAGCAATTTTTTGGTAAAAACATACAGGAAATCGTTCTTGATATCTCATAAAGAATTTCAATTGTAATTGAAACTTTGTATATCCCTTATCCTTATGTTCTTCAACAAACAACTTTTCAAGGTCTCTTGTTATACAGCATTGATTACAATATACATCATATTCACTTATTTTACTACACAGATTAGCAGGTAATAACTTATACAATGTTATATTAACATCATTCCTTTTAGTTGTACAACATTCGCACTTTGAATAATTAAATAACATTTCCACTGTAATATATATAGTGTTTATTTCTTTAAATACTTTTTTACAAAAAATAAAATTACATATTGAAATATAATTATAACATATAATATTTTACATGTTATTATTATATTATGATTATAATTTAAGTTCAGGATAATAATTTAATTGATATATCTTACCTCTTTCATACATCATTTTAAAAATAAGATTAATATCTCTCACTGTATTTTTAACATTAAACTGTTCACTTTCAATATATGATTTTATTACTTTTTTTACATCAACGCCGGGTTTACTATAATAAATCAACATCCATAATATGTCATTAATCATTTCATACTTTTTCTTACTGATTTTAAGAAACTGTTTAGCATAACCGTAAGGCGGTCTTTCATACACAGTTAAAAATATCAATATTTCATCTTCAACATTTCTTTCATCTATATTTTTAAACGCCAAACAATTTTCTATTATATTTTGATATCGTCTCCATCTTCTACAAGTTCTACATATATTTTCTTCGTCCAAAGAATAATCAATAATATTATTAACTATTCCATTAGGTAAATTCAATTTATATAATTCCATATTTTCTTTTTTAAAGTGGCAACAATCGTAGCATTTCTTATTGATATAATTATTGATTTCGGTTTCCACCATTTCTATTATAATATATATAGTTTCTATTTCTTTAAATACTTTTTTACAAGAAATACAATTAAATATTGAAATATAATTATAACATATAACATTTTACATGTTATTATTATAGTATGATTATAATTTAAGTTCAGGATAATAAGTTAATTGATGATTATTAAATTGTGTATATATCTTACGTCTGTCATGCATCAGTTCAAAAATAATATTAATATCTCTCACGGTATTTTTCAGATTAAACTGTTTGCTTTCAATTTCTGATTTAATGTCTTCTTTTACATCACACCCTTCTCTTCTACGATGTAACAATATCCATAAAATGTGGTTAATCAGTTCATACTTTTTCTTACTGATTTTGAGAAATATTCTAACATAACTATAAGGTGGTCTTTCATACACAGTTAAAAATATTATAATGTCGTCTTCAACATTTCTATTATGTCTTCTTTTCAGATTTAAATGACATCTGATTAATTCTTGATTATCTCTCCAGGTTTTACAATTTTCGCATATATCTTCTTCATCCATTGAATAATCAATAACATTATTAACTATTCCATTAGGTAAATTCAATTTATATAATTCCATATTTTCTTTTTTAAAGTGGCAACAATCGTAGCATTTCTTATTGATATAATCATTGATTTCGGTTTCCACCATTTCTATTATAATATATAGTTTTTATTTCTTTAAATACTTTTTTCCAAGAAATACATTTATACCTTTAATAACTCATGTCTCAAAAATGCCCTGTCATAATTTTCAATATAATAATATTCCTGTCCTAACTTCTTTTCAATCTTTGCTATTTTGTAGGTTTGTTTAGTCCATACTCCTACTCTCTCCTTTTCATTTGGTCTCCTTTTCCTGAATATCTTAACTTCATTTCCTACATTTAAATCTGGATAAACTCTATTTCTTTTGGCTTTCATACCTAAATTTAAACTCACTTCTAATTGGTGTTTAGGCTTTCTTGCTTCTGACGGTGTTAAGCCGTGCGAAGTGTGCTTTATTCCATTGTTATAAGTTAATATAGTCTCGTGTATGTAGTCTGTCCATTGAATAGCCTTTCCTTTCTTTTCATCGTTTTCAACCCTCTTATACAAGCTATCTTTAAACGTCCTTATCGCCCTCTCCGCAAATGCTGGGTGTCCTCTGGTTCTGTGCAACTCTATTTTTTCACCCTTCAAGAAATCTATAACACTTTGATTGTTATAAGCTCCTTCATCGTCAATATAAATTAGTTTGGGCTTTCCACCCATTTTTTTAATACATTCCATCAGTCCTGCTAAAATGTCCGCTGGCTGTTTTGACATAAGCGGGACAACAACCATATACTTAGAAAATATGTCAATACACATCATGCCAACTTTCATTTTTTGTTTAGGGATATCATTAATGAAAAATAAATCAATTTGAAACTCATAATATGCGTTAGGAGCTACAAATGAATTCTGTCCTCTTGGCTTGGCTTTCTGTTCTACATTCTTCCTAAAAAACTCATTAATATCGTTTATAGTTATTGTGTTATCCTTTTTTCTTGCTTCTTGTAAAGTGCGGTTCTTTGACCCGAAGCCTCCCTTATCATAATAAACATTATTAATAATATCTTGCTTAGATGCCATATAAAATAAGATAGATATTATTTTTCCCGGCGATTACAGTTTAAACAGTAAGATATACAGTTTTCCTTATGATGGGCATACTCGTTGTTTATTCTTTGGGCTGTCATATTGCTATTTATTACTCCATTATTTATTTCTATGTCAAAATCTGAACTGCATTTATTACATCTGGTATTAAGCCTGTCAAATAACCATTTGACATCAATATATTGTTTGTTGTCTATTTCTCTCTCTGCTTTCATGTCTTGTAATTTATACTGTTTAATTTTATGTTCTAAATATCTGGTTACTTGTGCTTCATTTAAATCAGTATCGTCTATGTCTGCTTTGAAAAACTTGACTTTATTGATATCTCTGCACCTTGTAATCGCTGTCCAAATCCACTCACGGCTGACCAAATGTGATTTATCCCATTCGTGTATAGTAATGCTTTTATCTAGAGAAGCCCCTTGAGACGAATGACATGTAGCACAATACGCATGTATAAAGTGCTTGTCTAAAGTCGTGGTGTTTGTCATGAATATAGTTTTACTTTTGATATCTTGGATTTCTACTTTCCAATCATCAATACTAATAATTTCATAAGTAATATTTACATTAAACGCCTGTCCCATTTCCTTTTTATAAACTCTGCATATCACATGCTCTCCAATTTCATATTTATCTGTCTTTCCTAAATTACCTCTTACGGTCTTGCTTACCCATTTGCACCTAGCATTAGTATAGGCTATGTTATGCTCTCCTTCCATGATGTCGCTTGTAGTTTCAAAATGTTTATTTACTATTTCCTTAATGGGCAGTTTATTTTTCCAAATGTCATTATATATATCATTCAATTTAATTTTATCTTCTTCTGTCTTAAGTCTCTTAGATATCTTAAGATAAATCTTATATTTAAATATTTGATTAAGACAGTTGTTTAAATATGTCTCGTGGTCCTGGGTGTTAGTTAAATCAGCTATAGGTTTCAACTGCTTCCCGTCAGCAGTTCCTATAATTATCTTCTCTGGGTGCGTATCCTTAAACTCCCTAACTCTGTTCAAAATATAATTACCTGCCATACCTAGCTCATCAAACACAATACAATTATAATCAGAATGGTCAAATGTCGGTAGTCTTTCTCCAGCTTCTATTGGGATGCTAAAAAAAAAGTTTAATGTTATGGCGTCGGCTTCGGTTTCTTGCTTCTGCTTGTTATTAGAACATACGAATAACACATTATAACCTAGATTCTTCATATATTCGCCTATATAACACTTGCCGCTTCCAGCCAGTTTTGCTTTTAGTAAAACCGGATGACATGACACAATTTGCTCACAAATGCTTTTGGTGTCGTATTCGTCTTTAACACGAATTTTTACATTATTGTAAGTCGGAATTTCTGATAACTCATTAACCTTAATTTTGTATATATCGCTCGGTGGTGATACTTGTTTATTGTCTTCAGCTCTCCATCCTCCCCTTTTGGTTGAAAACTTAATCAATGTTTTGGCCTTGTCAATATTTTTCCTATCAATAATGAAGGCATCGGTTTTAACACTATGCACATTGATATTGTTGTTTTTCAATGTTTTATAATCTTTATGCATTTTAAAATTATGTCGTTGCATGAGTAGCTCTTTAATATACCTAAATCCATTGGTTAAGTCTTGTTTATGTGTCGTTGTCAATGTGTAATATTTGACTTCTGATTCTTTCTCAACGTTTTTGATATCGTATTTTTTACCATCTATAATTTTATAACATTCACGACAATGATTGTGATAATACATATTATTTTTCCAAAATTTATATGTACCATCATCAGAATTCCGGTACCTATCATCATCATCATCATGAGCCTTAAATTCTAAAACCCATCCCTCGCCTATGTTCCTTTCTAATTCTTTAATATATTCATCTGTCATCTCTGTCAAAACCTTATCATCATAAAATCCACTAATTTTATTAATTCTTCCCCCATACAGATTTTGATGATACAATGCTTCACTTAATGTATCAAATACTAAACTCTTCTGAGACTTGTTAGTTCCCTTTTCTAACAATCCGATATTTACATTCGAAATCAACTTCTTAACCTTGATGTCTTCACCTAAATTATTTGATATGTTAGTCTTCCATAGGTTCTCAACTATACTTTTATAATCTACTTCATAAATTGAAGAAGGCTTTTTAACATATAAAATTTCGACTTCGTCAATAAACTCTCCTAAAAACATGCCATACATTAAATTATATTGTTTATTAAAAAATAATGATGTTTGTTTTCCAGTAAACTTAACTAAGAATAAACATAATTCTCCCATGTTATTAAAATCATGTTTACCACAATCATAAGGCATCCAAATGTCAAATTGTTTAAACACTGGAATTTTTACGATTTTAGTTAAATTATGTGTATATGCCTTGTTCTGGTCAATCTCTATATGTAATTCATTACTATGATAAAAGTAATGAAATTTACCAGCGGGTGCTACTGTCCTGCATGTGTTTAAAATTTCTACATCAATGTCATTATAATAAGATTTATGCAGTGGATTAAATAATGATTTATTGAATTCAAACATCGCTCTCGACATCCTATTATAGGTGTCTTCAGTTTCTACTGTTATACTTGCATTGAAGGCATCAATCAAATTTTGTGTTTTTATCCTGTATGTAATTATTCTTTTCTTAATCTTGAATTGAAACATCAGCTCCGAAATGATACACGAACTAAATTTAATTTTCGGGTCATATCCCGCCTGCTTTGCTTGATAATACATTTTCGCCAAATCATTGTGTGTATATATCATTGTGTATTCGTCCTGTTCGGTGTGTTTTAATATGTCATCCAGCTCTTCAATCATGATGCATTTAATGGGTTCCTCTCTATGATTTAAATAGAAGTCGGTAGACGCATTCACATTGATATTATACTCTTTCTTGATTCCTAAATTTGATTTCAATTGTTTCAAGTCCTTATTTAATGTATATATATGGTCATTCTTTATTAATGCGTAGAATGTTTTGATATTGTGGTTTCTTTTTGGTGGGTCAAATGTAAAACTCAAATTACCTACAATATCGAAAATTCTGGCGGTGATGGCATACTCTTTAAATACCTTGTTCATGTCTTCTATTGAAGCACCATGGTTTTTGAATTCCTCGTCTGTTTTGTCTATGAGTTTCAAAATACTCTCTCTGGACATCTTCTTCATATTCTTGTCTTGTCCGTAAAAATCATTCAATGTGTTAATCCAACATTCGTTTTCAACATAATGCTTTACCTTAATGGCTTCCTCAAAAGTGCAATATTCTGGGTCGAGTTCTGTTTCCATATATCTATGAAAAATACCAATATTATTTGCGTTTTTTAAGTTCTTCTTTTTAGGGTCATAATCTTTAATATCTCCTTCTACCGTGTCGGCATCATAAATGACTACTGCATCTATATAGTGCTTCATTGTCTTGTATTGCCTAGCGATGTCGTCATCTTGTGCCAGTGTTTTAATAACCTTCTTAAAAAGGTTTTTGTCATACAGTCTAAAAATTCTCTTCTTGACTAATTCCTCTATCCATCTTCCAGTCTTCACTCCCGCATGCTTATCATCAAAATGCATGGGATAATATGTCCCGCCTTCAATGTCTTTAAACGACGCTTTTACCTTATGTGCTCCATATCCACTCATAGTAAAAAAACGAAATCCGATTGTGTAATCTCTGGGTTTTGTTTTGTGCCCTCTTGTTATGTTCTCCTGTTTGTTCTTTTTCATTCTTTCGTTTAGTGGTTCTCTCTCTTCATATGTGTTCATAACCTGGTCATATTTTTGATTTGCCTTGCTCTTTTCATCCTCTGATTTTGCCTTTATGAAATCATTAACAATCTTCTCCGCTGTTGTGTATTGTGATATTTTCCTGTCGGTGTATAATCCTATAATGTCTCTAACCTTTGCCTTTTGTTGTGTTGATAAATTCCCCTTGTTCCTTTCAAGTTTGCTTTCTAAAGAGTTAATATTTCTTTTTACAGCTTTTGATGTCATAATAATATTTATATTATATATTTTCTAGTGTCAATATTTCTTTAAATGCGTTTTTTCTTGAAATGTTATTTAATAATAATTTTTAGTATATAATTATATTTTATGTAAAACTTATTTAAAGAAATACTGTGTTAATAATATATTAACAGAATGCCCAGATTATCAAAATATCATGATGTTGCTAAGGACTTGAACCCGGATGACTACACAATGGAAGAGATACAAAAACAGATGGCTATATACAACCGCTTGCATTATCTTAAGAACCTACACAAAGATGGATGGATGGAAAATAAAATTGAACAAAGCAAAAAGGCATATCGTCAGAAAGCCATAAAGGAATACATAGAAAAACAAAATATAGATATTGATGAAATTCAAAACCCTCAAGAACTACTTGACAAGCTCACGAAATGAAATACTTAATAATTAATAATAGATTTTTTCTTTTTCAATAATTTAGTTTCCAAATATTCTACGCGATGGATTAGTTTTGATAAAGCATCCCAACTAATACAAGCCATTCTGTCATAACACATCGTTAAGTATTCTCCTAAAACATTTACAATATTGTATTTAGGATTTATATATTATTGACCATCTTGAGCAATCCATCCTAATTCAGTCTTTTTAGTTTTTTGATTTTTAACAAATGTTTTAATCTTAATGTTTTTTACCATATTTATAGTATCGTCTTCTACATCTTCTATATTATCTTTCAGTCTCTTGTCGCTACTTAAATTAAATCCGTTAAATGATGAAAATTGAGTATCATCCAATTGCAAATATTTAGTGCCATCAATATAACTATCAATAGTTGTTGATGCTTCTAATCTTAAAACAGCATCACTATTTAAATGTCTCAAATTGATTTTATGAGCAATTCCAACAGTCATATCACCGTCAATAGTCCAGTCGCCTCGTAATTCGCTATTGCTACCACTATTTAAAATAATTTTATTATCAGCATATGTTGAAGATAATCCAACAACCAAATTAATAGAGTTTGACGTGTTGCTATTCCTGATTATTAAATCATTTGTATCGACATACATTTCAGCATTATCAATTATTAGTTTTGATGTGTTGCCAAATTGAACATTGCCACTCGGTGAATTTTGTAATAATAAAGTATTTCCTGATACTGACTGAACCTGATTGACTTCAACTTTCTTACCAGAAACCATTGTTAAATCGCCGTTTGTATATACATCACCTAATATATCAACTGGTTTATTGAAAATGGTTTTAGATACAGCGCCGTCGCACATAAAATACTGATTAGAAGGATTTGTAATATCGCCAATACTACAAGCAAGAAAATTGGGATGATGAATATAAAAACCTTCTGTTGCCGCGGGTGTGTGTGTTTCTAAATATGGAGTTAATGCATTGTCTAAATTATCAATTTTAGTTTTAATATCTGTTGAAAAATCATTATTTATGAATAAATTTCCTTTCATATAAACAGCACCTTCGAAATATGATGTTCCGTGTGCTTGAGCAAAATTGTATGAAGTATGAACATTACCGTTAATCGTAATTCTTGAAGCATTATTAGGTCTTCCAATAATAACATCTCCCGTATTCCATCTTAGCCATAATCTATAAGGTGTAGCACCTGTTAAACCTTGATACGAGTCCAACTGACAACCTCTTTTAAATTCTAAGCGTTGGTTACTTACGGCATCTTGAATTCTAAAAATTGGATTAGTATTATCTGTTAAACTAATTATTAGTGGAGAGTTTACTGTTTGTGCAGTTGTGATTGTTTTATCTAATTTTTGTAAATCTGCTGATATTAAACTGTTAATCGTATTTGAATTTTCGGTTATTAATAAATCTTGTGTAGTGTTGTCTGATACGATTGAAGCAAATGTATTGCTGTATGCAGTATTTGTATTGAATAAATTAGTATCGTTTGTATATAATGTTGATACATCTGCTAAAATTGTTGATATTGTGTTTCCGTGTCCTGTTATTAGTGAAGAATTTGAACTTATATTATTGAAGTTTGAAGTGATTGTATTATTGGAATTTCCTACTAAGAATGTATTAGAACTAATAGTATTGAAGTTTGATGTTTTTGTAGCATTTAAATTACTGATTAAACAAGTATTAGAACTAATATTATTAGCATTTGTGTCAAGTTTAATTGTATTTGCGGATATGGTCGGTAGTATTGAAGTTATGGTTAATCCGTGTGCTGTTATATTATTAAGGTTGCTTGTAATTGTTGTGTTTTGATTTACTTGTTCGTCAAACATCGTTGTTGAAGTAGCATTTAATTCAGTAATATCAAGAATATTAGCATCTATCTTATTTTTTTGTGCTAATATCAGTGCATCAACTTCTTCAGTAGTATAACCGCCACCCAATGCGCCTGTTGTATCTGATAATTCTTGTTTCGTAGCATAAACACTGCTTAAGGTTGATGGTTCTGTTGAATTTATTAATACTAATTCGCTTGCTATAATTCTGCTTGAGCCATCCAATGATAATGTTGAAAACATAATTATTATATAATAGGTTATAAAATAATTATTCTATCTTTTTTTCCTCTTGAACCAAATATACCTTTATTTAATGCATTGTATTTTTCTTGCTTCTGTCTCAAATATTCATTTTGCAATAATTGGTAATGCTGTGCTATATTTTGTAGCGGGTTTGGAGGCGGTTGTGGTTGCGTTCTTCTTGGGGGCGGGGTGTTCGCTATTATATTATTTTGTTGCTGTGATGCTTGTAGCATCGCTTCGCGTTGTTGTGGTGGAACGTATTGCTCTTCTTCGCGGTGCGCTACTTCGTGACGCGCCACTTCGTTGTATTCTACCTTTTGGGTTTTTGCTATTGGAGCTGCTTTTGGTTTAGGCTTTATAGGTTTAGTTTCCAAAGGTCCTTGGCAATTGCGTTCGTGGCTGTATCTGTATGATTTTAGTGTTAAAGTTTTGGCACATTTTGGACAGGTTATTCTCTTTTCATTGCGCGCTTGAGTTTTTGAGTTGTTTTTCAATGGTTCGCGTAGCAACGCGAATGCTTCGCGTTCTACAGGTTTTATTTCTTGTGTTGGTTCTATTGTTGGTTCTGCCTTTGGTGCTTCTTCTTCAATTGGTGGTAATTCATTTACTGGCTCGTCTGCTTCAATTGTATTAGTAATTTCAGGTTCAACTTCTGACATATATAATATATTATATATTTTGTCTATATGTTTTTTATATTTTGTCTATATGGACAAATTGAGAAATATATTATATTCAATTGTCTAATTGAAATAAAAGTGAGAACTGTATGGGTACCCCGTGAAAATCAATAACTTCGTTTCTGGAAGTTGTAATTTTAAAGTGTAATCTCCTAATATTTTTACCGCCTACATCAATAAAATCTGCATATATGGGAGAGGTGTAGTCGCTAATGACTCCGCCCAGTTGTTGGTTAATTTGAACTTTTTTTATTACTGAACTACTAAAATTATTAGGTGCTGAATATTTGTAGTCGCTTAGTTGAGGTGAGTTAATATATACATTTTGAAAAGGAACTAAATTGAAATATCCACTTAACCAAGATGACGCAGGTTCGTAGACAATATAATTACGTTAATAGACTTTGGTCTTAAATTGTCATATTCAAACTGTCCTCTGTTCCATTCGCCATTTACATAAGTTTCTAATTCTTCATCTGTAGGTATTTGATTTTGTAAGTTAGAGGGTCATTTAATTTAAGTTCCATTTTGCGTTCGCTTTGTCCATATACTGTCAAAAACAAATCGGGAGCAATATCATTAAATGCCGCGTTTAATTCTGATTGTATTTTAAATGATAATTGATTGGCATAATAAATTTCACCGGATACATCAACGGCAGTGCTTCTTAATAAGACATTGGAACTATTATACAACATAATATAGAATCTTTCATAAAAACCCTTCTCTGTTGTATAAAACGGAGTGCTGAATGAACACTCCGTCACGAACATTTTTGTTCTTGGTGGAATTTCAAAGTTTTGGTCAAGTTCTATAATAAAATCGCTGGTAGAATTACTTTCTTGCAATCTGTAGGCACTATCAACATAGATTTTTTTATATGTTAATCTGTCACTCATAAATATAATATACAATAGAAATTATAATATAATTATTATTATATGATTGGACGACAATTATTATTAGGTGCTATAGAAGGCAGGACGCCGACGCAAATGATGGCAGGTGTAGCAAGTGATAAAGCATACAGAGCAGGTAAGGATTTAATAGAAGATGTATTTTTTAATCATAAAAAGACATTGGAAGACAAAATAGGAGGTTTCAATACACATTTTGATAAGCAGATAATGAAACATAAAACACGATATGCTGAAGAAATTAATGTTCAAAATAAAAATAAAATCGATGATGTCAAGGGTTTAGACGCAGCCTATTCTAATGTAAATGGAATAACAAAAATAGGCAACACATTATATATTGGCGGTACTGGTGCTAAAACGGGACTAAATCACAAAGTCAATGATGTAATTGCAGATTTGTTTTTTATTCCTACTCATAATGTTCAATTAAGCGAAAGATATAAAGACGCAATGGAAGAATTAAGTAAAAATCCAGATGTGAATAGAATTGTTGGTCACAGCCTCGGTTCATCCGTTGTTCAAGAAATCAACAACAGACACGGAAACAAATATGCCACTACTGTTTATTCATCACCTTTTGTATCAGGGATTAATCAACAGAAAAACCCGCGACACTTACGATTTAGAAATCGTGGAGACCCTATAGCAATGTTCGATGACGCGGCAATAACTGGAGAAATAGAAAGCAATAATTTATTAGATAAACACAGTTTCAATAATTGGACAGGACAAGGTATGACTGAAATAGACCCTACTACGAACATTTCTAATGGATTCAACCCGAATGATAATTCGGGTTAAATGCTTCGCGTTTCAACCCTAATTCAACACCAGAACAATAAAATATCAATAATATTAATAATGTATAGAAACAAAGATAAACAAAACAAAATTCCAATAGAGAAGAAACTGACAAAAGAACCTACAAAATACGATAAACAATATAAAAAATTTAGATTATGATACTTTAAAAGATATAGTTGATACAAAAAATAATTATCTAATAAATACTATAAAAAATACAACTTCAAATAATTCTACTACAATGCTTCCACATAAGAAAAATACAAAAAAATAAAACATAAAATCTATATCATCATATATAAGTAATGGATAATATAATTGCAGAATCAGAACCTACAATGATTAACTCGTTAAATTTTGGACTTCCAGAAACAGCACAATACATCACAGACAGAAGACACGTTAATTATTTTCCATCAGGCAGTAATGTTTATAACCCGAAAGCAGGAAACACAAATATTAGATTTCATATATCAGGAGAAGACAACACATATATTGATTTATCTTCTATTCGTTTATTTGCAAATCTTCAAAACACTGACGGAACACGAAGTCATTTTTTACGACCGTTAGGTAATTTGTCATCCTTCTTCAGTCGTTATAGATGCACTGTAGGCGGGCAACAAGTGCAAGATATTATTGAATACAATAGGCACTGTGAAACGTATAATTCTTTTAAAAGTCAAGATGCCCGAGATATGGATGATTTAGAAGGCGGTGCTAATCCTCGATGGGATGATGACTGGCGACATACTTATGCTACTGGATTAGCAGAATTTATTGATGCTAATAATGAACGAGGAACTACTGGCACAGCACCAGATGCCGTGACAGTCGTCGCAGGAGACCATAACAATTGGGGCGATTTAACTTCAAGATACACTCGCCATTCAGTAGCAGGAATACCCGGCGCTAATGGTTATATGAGGTTAGGACAAAAAACGGTATGTGGACTGTTAGAAAGCAATTATTATTTACCGCTTCGTTATGCACCACTTGAATTAGAATTTACAATTGTATCGGCTGAGCACGCACCAGTAATTACACCATTTGCTACTCGTGACGCAGCGGGGGATTTAATCAACAACACATATACTGACAAATACGGCTACTATTTCACAACCGGCGATACTTCAACGCAGTGGGAATTAAATAACGTAATCATTTAGAGCTGAGGTAATTCAATTGGACAATACGGTCAACAATAATATAGTAAAGCATTTGTTAGAGGGTCAAAGTTTGAAATTAGTATTTCCTATGTATCACACTATGACACAATCATTCAACGCGGCAGGAACTGAAATTAATATGAACATTGTTAAATCCGCTTCTAAATTGAATGGTTGTTTCATTACACTATATCGCCCACCAAGAGCAGGAATTGACCCACAAAATACTAATTATTACAGACAAGACAACTACATTTACAAGCGATGGAATTATTTTTACAATCCGATGATTAATTCTCGTATTTTTGATGGTCCTAATCCAGATGGAGATGGTCGCGCGACATACCAAGGAAAGGGCTTTCAAAATTCAGATTTAAACTCAACGTGGCAATTACAAATTAATAATAAGAAATATCCAGAGTTTGAATGTCAATCAATGGCAGAAACCGCATATTATTTAAAACGAACATTAAGTTATATGAACCCTGACCAAGATGCCTTTAGCATTTCCTACAAGCGCTTTAGAGAAGATAAATTTGTTATTGGTATATCGTTCGAGAAAATGAATCAAACTAATTTTGCAGGATATAACACGAAGTCATCCGGTAGCTTACTCGTGTTTAAATTGAAAGGGACTAACAGACCGCTGACAACAGATGAGGATGTGCGTGAGGTGTTTTTACATATGATTTCGGAGTCTGTTCTGGAATTAAGAGAGTCCGGGAGTGTATTATATGATTAAAATTAAAATCTATGATTAATATATAATGCATAAATTTCATAAACGAAATAACTTAAAAAATAAAGGTAAGATATTCTTACAATCCTCCCAAATTAAATATAGTCCATTTGATATGAAAGACACAAAATATTTAGAACACCTACACGAATAAATGAAGTTAAGAAACTCACAAGAAGCATCAGTAGCATTAAGGAAAAAGATTGACGAAGGAAATAAGAGAGCAAACTATGTAAATGAGCTGGATAGGATGATGGGTGAATTATATCGTCCTAACTTGCCACATGCAACAAAAGAACATTTAAATAAATGGTATGAAGATACAAACAAGTTAATATTTACTTAAGATTTATTATAATAATATTAATAATCTAACTATTATTATAATAAATATGGCAACTACAGCAAGTTTAGAATTAATACATCCATATGCAAAATTTGGATTGAAACGACGACCTACTTATGAAGAAATTGTAGGTCTAATTGGCGAAAATGATTTAATAACGGGAAAACTACCTAACCGAGATGCTACATTCTTCAAAGCAAGTCCTCAAGGTAGTTTTTTGATGGAAGCGACCATTTAGAATTATTGAAGGGCCAAGAGATGAGAATATTAGACAGACAAATGAGAGAGGCAATGATGAAACAGGAAGCGCGCAGAAACGGGCATACTTATGCAGTTCACAAAATGAATGCAGAAACACCTGTCCAAGCAAACGCTGATGCGATAAATGATGAATATGATTTTTCCACACCACAACAAACAGCAAGGCAACACGAAGGGATGGTAGATACACAATTACAAGATATAGCAACTGCAACAAAGCGGAAAGCGGAAGAAGTAGGTAGAGCGATGGCATCAAATTTAAGAGAGATGGGCGGAACATTATTTCATAAAATGGTGGCAAACAGACAATCAGCACCAACAGAACCACGACAAGCGCCAGCAGGTAGAGCAGTAGCAGACGACCAGCAAACAATGCGCGTAGAAGATGTTGAGCTATCACCTCAAGCAGTAGATGACAATTTTGACGCGACACCAGTTCAACAAGCAACAGGAGCATCAAGTTCAACAGCCCAACAACCACCACCATTGCCAATGACGCCATTATTTAAAACAACAATAGATAATACTATTAGTTCTGTTTACTGGAAAGAAAACCCTAATTTAACAGTAAATGATATTAAATTTCAGTTTTATTTAAGAGGAATTCAAGTGCCAAAAGAAAGCGAAATACAAGAAGAATTGAAACACAAAGGCAGAGGCAAGGCGAGAACATACAAAGAATATTTAACAGATATGATTTTAGACACTATTGATAATGGCGGGTGGATAGTAAGTTTAGGCAAAGGTAGAATAGAAGAACTCAAGGCAAGTTTTAAGGGCAAAGGTAAGAAACAAATATAAATAATAATAACAATGATAATATTAACAAAAAACATACTGAAAAGAAAGAAGCAGAAATTCAATGATAAATATGATGACGACAGTTTTTCAATACATAACCTAATGAAACCAAACACTTCAACAACAATACAACCACCGAAATTGATGAAAAAGGGCACGCCGAGAGAGTTTATTGACATTGCAACCAACACAGATACGATTGCTACAGCAACCAGAGAGACTGACGAAAAGTTATACAATGATGCAAATCAACAATTAAATGTGACATTTGAAGCGTTTAAGGTAAAGGAAAACCAGGACAATATGTTTCAAATAATGCTTAAAAACTTTTGGCGCAACACATACAAAAGGAATGAACCAACAAGAGCACAAGCAACACAAACACTGAAAAACCAACGCGACGCAATGGTGTCAGCCTTTACTGAAATGCTTGACAACAACAAACCGCCAGAACCACCGCCAAAGAAACCACCAGACGAGGAGGACAGCGATGAAGAAGAAAAAGGATTCAAACTGACAAAAATGATAGAAATAATGCTACACAACGGCGCTACAGTAGCAGATATAATATTAAACTTATCACATAGCGCAATTGCAACAACAATAAATATCGCAGATTTAGTCAATCAAATAACAGCAGGACATGCACAAAGTAACGGTAGCAATTCATCAAATGAAGCTATTAGTGTTCATAGTTCTCCACCTATTACTGCTCATAGTTCTTCATCTGAAAGTCCAACAGAAATACCAGCACCAACTGAAGACGAAGAAGAAGAAGAAAACCTACATTTCAATTTTGAAAAATTAAAACCTAAATAATATTATATATAATGGGTTCAAGTAAATCAAAACCAGTAGAAATTGATGATGAAGAGGCTATTAAAGTAATAAAAGATATAGATGTAAATACGATAAGTGAAATGTCAAGAATTGATATTGTACAAATAAATTCATTGAAAGCAATAATAAACAAATTAGAAAAAGTTAATGAATGTAAAAAAGATAAAATATATTTTAAATTACCTGCTTTGAATTTATGTAGATATTCGTTATTTTAAATTAATAATGTTATTAATTGCTTATACAACTTCTTTCACTTTTTGGCGTTGATGTTGAAACAGTGCTATTTGTTTCATCTATTAAGTCTTCTTCATCAACAAAATTATTTTGAAGTCTTAATAATTCCTCGTCCGTTGCCCTCCTCTTCAATGCCTTATAAAGTTTATGTATCCAAGAATTAGTATGAAAATTATAATTACCTCTACGATACAATCCACCACATCTACATAGTTTCACTGGCATATTATTATATTATATTAAGTTAGAATATCTTTATTCATCATTTGTAATTTGAAATGCCTGTTCAAAATTGATATGAAACATTTTATTAATGTCTTTTGAATTCATATTCACGTAGAAAAAAGAATATGGAGCAAAATTGACGGCTTGATGATACATATCTAATAATTGCTGTTTGTCAACAATGGCACTATTTTCTTCAATAAAACTCATTAATTCACTGGCATTTTTCAACCTAAAAATATATAATGAACTGGCATTTAAACGAATGATAGGCGCTAACACATTGTATTTTTGTGTTGAACAAATCACACTTACTGCATCGTGCCTGCCTCTTGTAAATAATCCATGTAATAATTTACTATATCTAACAAATTGAGGGTCGTCTGCGTGGTCATCTATAACGATTAATATTGAATGTAGTTTCTTTATCTTTTTAGATTTCATATAATTAATTATTTTCTTCTGTCTTTCAATTACATTTTCTAAATCACTTGGATTATAATTATCAAAACAAATTTGTTCTTTTTCATCATCCACGTGCAATTCGTCCCTGATATATTTTTTAACTTCTGTAAATGTAGGGTCGTTATGGACGCTGGGTGAAAATATAAATATTCTTGCAAATGAATTTCTATAAACATTCAATATTAGATTTTGAATAAGGACAGTCTTACCGCCTGTCGAAGAAGCAACTATAATACTTCTAAATGGTAATTTTGGCACGTGCTCATATTTAGATTGTTTGAATTCATATTCAGTTATGTTTATTGGTTTTATTATTGGAACATCTGTCATAATTGATATTAAAGATATATAGAAAATTATATATATATAAAAATCACTTGTAATTAATATTAAATGGAACATCATTTTTTATGATATGCTGGTGGCGAATACCATAAAAATGGAACAGGTTTTTCCATTGCTTCAATCAATAAAGCATTGGCGCTAATTAGTTTGATGCATTGTAAAGAAAACCCCAAGTGCTGTGCCCTCCGAATATTCTATCATGCATGAAAATAATGAGATTAAATAACTATTTTATCTTATTATTTATATGAATAGGAGTTATTCAGATTATATTAATATAATAGATGAAGTAGAAAATATAGAACAAGTAATAATTTCTGATAATAAAACTAAAAAATGCTGTTAATATTCATTAGAATTGATTAAGTTTGTGATACAATATATCAAAAATAAAAATGTAAATATTAATATACATGGTGAAAAAGAAAAAGAAAAAAATAAGACAGGTTTAAGTGTTTCTTCAACTGATGAAGATAGCGGAGAAATTGTTAAAGAAACAGCAGTAATTGAGGTTGCTTGTCCTATGTGCAAAAAGATGTTAGAACTTAAAAAGGAGTTAGAAATACAGAAGAAAGGAAATTGTAAATGTTCATGTATTCCAACAAGTTTCAAAATAAGTAAAAATGATAAGAAAATGAATATTGATAAAACTAAAGACAGTATCAACTTAGAAACTGATGTCCATAATATAACTTTTAAATTTGGTAGGCAAGCAACACCATCCGATAATAATGAAAACGAAACACAGGAAACTGTTAAACAAATGATGAAAATATATAATTAAATAAATAAATATCTAAATAAATATATAGTAATGTCTGAAAATGAAAATTATACTATTAATGATTTAATGAAGAAGATAACATTAATTGGTAAAAATATCAAAAACTTAAATGATATGATGAAATCCATTGATGACAAAATGAAACCAGTTGAACGCGAACAACAAAGCAACGAAGAGAAGGAGAAAATCGAAAAGATATTTCAAGCAAAATCTATAGGAAGACCATCGGGCGACTACCCTACAAAGCAAAAGAAATACTGTGATATGTTGAATACAGGAAAAATCAAACAACCAAAGCAACAAACATTATAATTTTATAAAATTTCAAAAAATGATGATGGAGTATATGTATTATTTGAATAATTAATATCTAAATAATTCTAATAAATGAATTTATTAGAATTATTTAGCGGAACAAAAAGCGTCGGAACCATAGCAAAGTCGCTTGGATTTAATGTGATATCATTAGACTTGAAACATGCTGATATCAACACTGATATTTTGGAGTGGGATTACAAACAGTTTGACAGAAACCATTTTGATTTTATTTGGAGTAGTCCCCCATGCACTGAATATAGTGTAGCAAAAACTAGGGGAATTAGGAATATCGAATATGCAAATAGTATTGTCTTAAAAACTATTGAGATTATCAAATATTTCAATCCTAAATATTTTGTAATCGAAAATCCACAAACTGGATTATTAAAACATCAGGAGTTTATGGATGAGTTTGATTTTAAAGATGTTGATTATTGTAAATATGGAATGCCTTACAGAAAACGCACTAGGCTCTGGAATAACATTACAACTTGGAAACCTAGAGAATTATGTAAAAAGGATTGTGGCAACATCAGGAATAATAAACATATTGAAACCGCACAGAGACTGCCATCGGGCACCAAGGAAAATTGGGGAGACAATCCAACAATACATAAGCAAAAAGACCTATATAAAATACCTAGCGAATTAATTTGTGAAATCTTAGTGAGTTTGACGGATTAAGGATTTTGAGTTTGGGGTTGGGCTTGAAACTTGAAATTTCTAGGTTCATCCAACGACAACACAGTAAAAAATGGAATTCTATAAAATTGAAAATATTAATTTTTAAGGGGATAATCCATAGTTTATCAAATTTAGAAAACGCCAATATTCATATAGATATATCAGGAAACTCCCACCAATTGCCAAACAGGGCACAAAAAAATTGGCGAGAGTTTCCCCTTATATATTATATATATATACCCCGCCCCAGAAAAAAGCCCTCCCGGCCAAGTCCTTACCTAGTAGGGCTCGGTCTCGTAGGCGAAGAAGACGATGAAGATACCTGCGCGGGAAAAAACACAACAAACACATAAAAGACAAGGAGAGGGAGGGACCCACCAGCAAACCCAAAACCCAAGCCAGCCCGCCCTGCCCCCCAGTCAAAAGGGGGCGCACCCAAGCTTGTCGTGCTCGCTCATCAACCTGGCACGGCGTCGGGTGTCCCACAAAAAGCTTAAAACTGCTTGGTCAAAAATGCTGATGGTGCTAGGACAAAACGCCTTTTTCATCATCTGGGGCTGTGCGAACCTATTGCCGAAAGTGCCATTTTCACGGTTGAAATCACCGATTTTGGGGTGGAAATCACCGATTTTGGGGTGGACATCACCGATTTTGGGGTGAACATCACAGATTTTGGGGTGGACATCACAGATTTTGGGGTGGACATCACCGATTTTGCCCCCATCCCATATCCTCCGCCCCGCCTCTGGAATGTGGTAGAAGATGAAGACGTGGCAAGTGAGCGGCGCCGACGGTTGAAACCCCACACCATAAAACCCAATAAAATCCTACAAGGGACACCACGCCTAAAAAAATATATGATAAACGTGATGAAACGAAGGAGGGGAGTGATGTTGTTGCTGTTCTATTTTTTGTCCGAGAAATGGACAAATCGTTTTTAGACAGTTCGAATATTTTTTTGATGACAAATATATTTTGCAATATATTTTGCAAAATTTATTTTTTTGAAATGAATGAGGTGAGGAGATTGAGGAAATGACATTTTGAAGGGTAGTTGGTGAAATGAATGAGGCGAGGAGGAAGGAGAAAAGGATGGCGAAAATTTTGGAAAAATGATGATAAAAAACGGATGAGATGGACAGAAAGGAATGTAGAAAAATGATCAAAACGAATAAGGGTAGAAGATGGAAGATGAAAAAACATGTAGGGGGGGGTGTATGTATGAAAGCAATTTATTGCTAGGCAAGGCCCTCGACTACTGAAACACGGTGGCCTTTTGCCGTTGCCGTCTGCTAGGGAAGCGAGAGGGACATGCGCAGGGGTTGTGGAATGGGACCGGGGAAAGGCATTTTTTTTTAGCCTGAGAGGCTTCTCTTCACTGCAGCGACCAGGTTCGCGAGACGCGGATTCATAAGGGGTGCGCGCTGAGCTGACTGCTTCTTATGAAGTGGCAATGTCGATGGATCACTTTTAGGACTCATTTGCGCAGTCTGCAAAAACTTCCCAAGAGAGGTCTTCGCATCAGGCAGTGATTCCCATGGCTGGGACTCCGGTACTTCTGATATATGGGTGTGGCTCAAAATTAAACAGGAGGGGTTACGCAGGTTTTGGTCCATGTTTCCACTTACCAGGGTTCGATTGTGGTTCCGGTTTTTTGAGCCACAGCCATATGCCTTAAAGAGTTGGAGCCACTTCAAAAGTGGTTGGACAGACCCCCCCCCCACCAAAGAGATGTCCGACACAAAGTTTTGAATTCCAATTTCAAGTTCATGCGCATGCCATTGGCCCCGGACCGTTTGCGAAGCAGTGCGACAGGCAGACGTGGAGAAGCAGTACCTGCTGAACAGCCTGCCGTGGGTGTGGTCCGATGACTACTACCAGGGCAAGTTGCACATTCATGACCGCCTGTCTCCGTTCGCACCGTTGCTGTCTTTGGGGTCGTGCCACCTGCATGTACCGCAAATCTGTGAAGGTTCCGGGATGGTTTTTGGGGTGTACTTTCTTTGGGGTAAAAGTGGGACACCCCCCGATCAAAATCAAAGGGTTTGGGTTAAGCGAATGGGAACAGTGGATTGATGAGTCAAACCCTGCTTGATACAGGGGATTCGGTACTCCGTGCAGCTTTCACCCCTTGACCGAGAATCGGTCGCCAACTTTTGTAGGTCAGAAGTTTTCCTTCCAAACTGGAATTTCTGATTCCAGAACTGTAGGTTCTGACCTTTTGTAGGTTCCTGGAATTTCACCCTCAAACCGGCTCATAGGTAAACCGCGTTTATTTCCAGGTCCTCTGGGCCGAGCCATAGCCTGTGACTTATCCTGTTTTTAGGTTGCCTCACCTTCTCGTGAACAGCAGTTGAAGGGTTCTCGTCCTTTGGCCTGTCCATTTCTGTACGGAAGATGGTGGTTGTTTCACTCGGGGGTTGGTGGATCATCGCTCATTTGCCTTCAAATACTGACACCCGGCTCTCGTTTTCTGGACCAAACCAAACCTAGCGGCACCCTCCAAAACGAGACCCCTCCGAAGCTCCGGCATTGCGCCGCACCGTGGCCCTGTTGAAGTTTGGTGCACTCGGAGCATCCATTGGCTGGTGAGTTCACGGGCATGCGTTTCTCAAGGACTCAAAGAGCGTGCCGATTGAAGGGGAGCTTGGACCCAAGTCACGACTCTCTCAGCTTTTTGATTTAGGCTCCGCCTTTTCTTGCAGCTCCCAATCTTGGATGGGAACATGTCGAGAGCTGAACATATTCCGTTTGATGTCAAGGACCCTTTCAGCGAGAGGCCAGATGGAATGGCAGGGAACAAAAATCCGATTCGCCTCCACCTCGAGCCAAAACATGTCTGCCGGGTCCCAAGCTTTCGGATCGGCCGGCCCATCGGCCGGCGAGGACCGCGAGCCCCGGGGGCTGAAGCGATGGTACAAGAGCGAGTACCGCAAGGCCGGAGTCCGGAGCGGGAGTCCGGGCGAGGGGAGTCCCCGGCTTTCCGGCGTTTTCGCGCCGTGGAGTTGTTCGACCCAGAGGAACACCATCTGTTTTGGGGTCCCCCTTTTTTCTTCAAACGATAAAGAGTACCAACTCCGAAGACAACTCCACTCGTTCTTGGTTGTGTTGATTTCTTCCAAAGCAGCCTTAAGGATTTTAAGGGTGCCAACTGGTTGGCTTTGAAGCAGGTGCCGGCTCCGAAAACAATGAGCAACCAATTGTTTTTGGGCTCCTTGCAAACCATTCCCTGAAACCTCCGCGATTCCCACTCCTTGGATTGTCGTGTTTGAAAATAACATCTGCGCGAGGGCACCCATTTCACCCCACAGATGTGATCGGCTTTTGCCCACTTAGGCCCAGATCGCTGAAGCCCTGAAGCACGCCGACACGATGATCGAGGACTACCGCAAGGAGCGCAGAGAGGCGGCGGGAACCCGGCGGGAATCCGGGAATCCGGGAATCCGAGCGCGGCGGAGATCGCAGAAATCGTTGGAGTTTGCGGGAAAGGCGGAAAGGCCGGTTGGGTATGTAGGTTGATATTTTTGGAGTCGGAACACCGAGGCAACCATGCTTGGGGGTGTCAAAATAAGGCTTGAAATCGAATCTGAACATATGATGTTTGATGCACCCTAGGGTTGAGCTTGTTGAAGCAATCGGAAGGAAGCGGACGGAGCGTGGTGTGGGCTGCCTATGTTTAGACATCACTTTTGTGGTTTCTTTTAGACGAGTTTCCCATGAGAGATCTTTCAGGGCGTTTAAGGAAGGAACTGCTTGAGGCAACTACTAGAAACAACTTGGCTATTTTAATGCGAGCAGTTCCACGGATTCGGAGGGTGAAACGAGCTCACCATGAAGTTGCTTTACTTGGGGCTTGGGGAAAATAGGGTGTTAAGGCAACTACCATGAGGCAATGACTGCATTGAGGCAACTACTACTAACTGCCACAACCGAGAAACCACTGCTATACAAACCTTGTGGCACCTTGTGACATGCATCGGTTGAGGCAGCTATGTGGACAATGACGTGTTTGATTGAAGTGTAAAGACATGGGGCTGGCAATCGCAGAATGCGATGGTTCGCCGATGCCAAGGTTAGTCCAAGAGTTCACGGCACCCATCCCCTATGAACTTGCCTCGCCTCTTGGCCTTGGCGTCGCTCTGAAAACTCAAGCAAGTGCCACTGTCACACCTATCCCGTTGGGAAAAGCTCTGTTTACCCACGTGCTTGTCTTCTTGCATGCTTCAGGATCAAAGCAGTAGCTTGCCACATTCGTTCAGCGCCGTTCAAAAGGACATCCCAAGCTATGAATTCTCACACCTTCAAAACGGGGTGCAGAAGTCCCCCTTTGCCCACCAAACCGCCCATTTCCAATTGAAGAAGTCCTGCCCGAATAGCACCTCCAGGGCATTCAGGTAGGTTGCCTCTGTTCAAGTTGCCTGTAAATGATGTGCCTCATAAACTATCCAAGGGGCCTCCTTGGTTTGGGTCATTTCAAATTTTGAGGGCACATTTTTTTTTTTGGCCGCCAAAAAGGACATTGCAAGTATTGGAGCTCAATCCCATCTTGGCACCAACTACGTTGTTGAATAGCGGGGGGAAAAACAAAAAAACATGGGGAAAAACCAAGAAACAAAACGGCCTGCCGCAAAAATGGATGGATGGGGGGGATGGGGCATGGGGGATGGGGGGTTCAAAGCATCGCTTTCGAACCTTCTGGAGAGCATCGTTGTTTGCAGGCGAAGCGCCTGTCTTGGGTCGAGAGCATCGTCAAGGAGCCGGGGACTTGGGCCCGTTCGCGGCCGGCCGCCGGCCATAGGGCGTCGCTTTGGCTGGGCAAGGAACGGGAAGGGGGTTTCCCGATGAACTAAGCCATCCCCGGTTTTTTTTTTTTCCCCAGATAGCTGAAAGCTATAGGGGTTCTAACTTCTAATAAAGAAGGAAAAGTGATTTGCGAGATTGAGGGCCGGGTGCTAGGGGGCATGCAGTTTGGGGTGCTGGTGGAGGTGCTGCTTTGCGAGCTTGACGGCCGGGTGCCAGGGGGCATGCAGCTTGGGGTGCTAGTAGTGGAGGTGCTGTTTTGCGAGAGTGATGGTCGGGTGCTAGGGGGCATGCAGTTTGGGGTGTTGGTGGAGGTGCTGTTTTGCGAGAGTGATGGCCGGGTGCTAAAGGGCATGCTGCTAGTGGAGGTGCTGTTTTGCGTGAGTGATGGCAGGGTGCTAGGGGGCATGCAGTTTGGGGTGTTGGTGGAGGTGCTGTTTTGCGAGAGTGATGGCCGGGTGCTAAAGGGCATGCTGCTAGTGGAGGTGCTGTTTTGCGAGAGTGATGGCCGGGTGCTAAAGGGCATGCTGCTAGTGGAGGTGCTGTTTTGCGAGAGTGATGGCCGGGTGCTAGGGGGCAGGCAGTTTGGGGTGTTGGTGGAGGTGCTGTTTTGCATGGCCGGGTGCTAGGGGGCATGCAGTTTGGGGTGCTAGTGGAGGTGCTGTTCTGCGACAGTGATGGTGGAGGTGCTGATTGACGGCCGGGTGCCAGGTGTGACGTGCTGGTGAAGGTGCTTTGCGAGATTGATGGCCGAGCGCTACGGGGCATGCAGTGGGTGCTGGTGGAGGTGTTGCTTTGCGAGAGTGATGGCCGGGTGCTAGGGGGCATGCAGTTTGGGGTGCTAGTGGAGGTGCTGTTTTGCGAGAGTTGGCCGGGTGCTAAAGGCATTCAGTTTGGGGTGTTGGTGGAGGTGCTGTTTTGCGAGAGTGTTTGCCTGTTTTGCGAGAGTGATGGCCGGGTGCTAGGGGCATGCAGTTTCGGGTGTTGGTGGAGGTGCTGTTTTGCGAGATTGACGGCCGGGTGCCAGATGTAGTTCGGGGTGCTGGTGCTGTTTTGCGAGCTTGACGCAGTTTGGGGTGGTGGTGCAACTGCTGTGTTGGGTTGCCGGGGTTCTAACTTCTAATGAAGAAGTGGGATTGTGTTGCAAGATCGACGGTTGGGAGCTAGGGGGCATGCACTTTGGGGCGCTGGCGCAGGTGCAGTTTTGAGGTGCTGTTCGGGCTGGTGACAGTACGTGACGGCAAGGTGCTTGGTGCTCGGGGAGCTGTTCAATGCTGGTGTGGGTGCTGCGTTGGGGTGCTGTTGGGGCTGCTGTCTTGAGGTGTTGGTGACGGTGTGGGCGCATATGGACGGCAGGGTGTTGAACCGGTTCGGACGTTGTTGCTGCTCTAGTAGTCTAACAGTCGTTTGTCATGGTGCGTGGTTCGTGGCTGGTGTGTCATCATGATGTTGTCACCCGCGTCATGATGCTGCTGTCACTGCGATGCTGCGATGCTGCGTTATGGTTCGTGGGTGTGGTGGCGCCATGATTGCTGCCAACATCAGGATTATGCTGAATTTCACTACGCTGTCGCGAGAAGATTCGTGGCTGTGGTATCATCATGCTGCCTTTTCAATTTTACCATTACCATGATGCTGTTCGCATCACCATGATGCTGTCCGCATCATGGTGGTGCTGTCCGCATGATCGTGATGCTGTCCGCATCATCATGATGCTGTCGAACTCATCAGGACGTCGTCTCTGCCTTTTTTCTGCTAGATATGTGGCGCGGGATCGTTCGTTGCTGGTGCATCAGCATGATGCTGTCAACATCATCATTTTTGCTGCTGAACTCATTAGGACGCTGTCTTCGTGTCTATTTAGCGCACATGCTGAGTGGCTGTGCGTGATGCTTTCAACATCATCATGATGCTGTCAACATCATCATGATGCCTCGGGAACCATGATGATGCTGCATAATGGTTCGTAGCCGCGATGTGCTATCTGGGGTCTACGCTGGTGTAATTTGTATATATATAGGGAATCCCAAAGGGTTTATTCCCAAAAACCCGGAAGTGTCACTCTCTGAGCAGCAAGGTTGCAGAGACAGCCAAAAGGCCTCCCGTGTTTCAGCAGGAAAGCCTGCCATCGGGTGTCCTTTGAACCGCCTTTTAGTTGGCTTAAAAGGGAAACCAAAAGGACACCCACCATGTTTCTTTTTTTTGGGGGCGGGCTCTTTGTGGACACGCCCGTTTTTGGTTGATGGAGACAGCTGCCCTGTGGTTCGAATCGTTTCAACGAGACGCCCACAGAACGACGTGTCAATCTCCACTAAAGACAGCCGGAGGATGGCTGTTATTTGTTCTAGACCCCCTATTCAAAACCTAGTGCCCTTACACTTGTTGGAGTTGAAGCGAACATGATATCGTTGCCAATAGTCTCGCCGAAGGAAGCAACTGGTGTCAACATGACCTTGTGGACCACGCCGAAGCCAGTACATTGAATTTCAGTGTGGAATTTGGATCGATATCCAATTTGTTATATGTGAACATCGTATGATCACAATCTAAATCCTGCCCCAACAAACATGAGCGATGTGAGGTTGAGTCAACATTGATAGCAACTCGGGGTATGTGCCAACCGCGGACTTCGGAAAACAAAGCAAGAGGGCCCTCAACGGAAATGTGCTCGGGGAAGTCCTTTCGCAAGTGACCAACCATGTGTTCCACATTTGATCCCCCAGGGAAGGGTGCAGGGAATTAGGGGATTCTCCATGTTTTCTGCGTTTGAACCGAAAGGGCCGGGTTTTCTTCTTCTTTCCCCAACAGACCAATTCCAAAATTTCAAACTCCACTTCGGCTCAGCAAAATCAAGATCCATCCGGTGCCCCCCAACAGACAAATTCCCATTCAATCCATTTCGGTTCAGGCGCCAAATCGAAAAAAATCCATCTCCGGCGCCCCTCGCGGCAAATCGCGGGCCTGAGGTTTGCCGGGGACCAGCTGTCGGCGCCCTACGTCCGGCAGCAGAAGAAGCCCGGGGCCCGGCCGGGAGTGGGTGGCGGACGGTGACGGTGGGTTGGGTTTTTCCTGCGGTTTGGTGGTGCTTTTGGGGGGCTGCTCTTTGGGGAATCGGTCTTGTTGTTCCTTGGGATTTTATATGGTGCAAAGAGCTCATACCCTTGTTCCTTAAGATTTTTCATATGCCGGTACAAAGAGTTGATTCATACGGGGTATGTCTCAAAATAGGGCATGAGCCCCCCCTTGACAATTTTTGGTGCTGCTTCTTTTGTCCTCGTCTGAGCTCTAAGAAGGGCACCCTCAAGAAACAGACACGCTCGTTTCCTCGCGGACATCAGGTAACGACCTCCAAAACGCAGGGGTTGGGCTCATTTCCCGGGATGGTTTCGTAGATGTGAGGTCAGTTTAGGCGCGTTGGTTCACCAAACGCTGGAGCTAGCTGATTCCAGTACAGCTTCATGGACGTTTCACGCCCGTGAACTAAAGTTCGATTGGATTCTGGTCAACCGGTCCGGTTGCGAAACGTCACTTACGGTGGCCATACTCCCAGTGAACATCAACCAATCCCCACTAGAATAGGTCCTAAAATGGGTGGTGAATTCACCTACCCCATGGTACCAGTGGTTTTGACAACCACAGCCAGGTAACAAAAGTCGATCCCAAAAGTCGCAGCTCCGTGGAGAGGGACCCTGGCGATAGGAGAAGCCCCAGGCGGATCTGGCCCGGCGAGAACGGGGGTGGGGACCAGAAACGGCTGGCCGCCAACGCGTTTCGAGAGATTGCGATCTTCCGAGTTACGGTTGGTACTCATTTTTTTTTTGTTAATGTTTTGGTTGAGAGGAATCCTTGCCTGGCACAGGAAGCGATCCATTTGGCTGTAACCCCATGGCTCGCGTGGCAAAGCGTTGTTCAGCTCGGAAACGCTGTGGTTACATGTTACTTTTGGAGGAATCAACCAGGTTGCGCGGGTTCATGAAGGCTCATTTTTTTCTCCCAAAATCAGGTTGCGACTGACTTTGGGGCGAGCTTGGATTTGGGCAACTAGTAAATTCCAAGTATGGACATATTCAAGCAAACTCCAAGTATATGATAAAGTAAATTCTTCCAAGTAATGAACTCGTTGTTTTGCGAGAACTCTCCAAGTGTGAGTTGGGATAGATCAGTTCAACCAGAGCAAATATGGAGTACGCGATCTTTATGCTGAACCCAGGATTTGAAGGAAAGCCAAAGGAAGAGCCACCTGGAAGGTGCCATTGCAAGAGATCTCTACCCCAAATGGCAAGAAATTCACTCACCCAGATGCCAGATGGTTTTCGTACCTCTGGTTTTTTCCGACGCTTCCGGAACCTTTGAAAAGCGGTTTTGTGGCTGAATCCATTGGAAGGTCGGAGGTCCTGACACTATGAAAGCGGGGAGCAAACCCCCAGACGTGTCAGACCCGGACCCGACGTTCGCGTCTTCCCTCGCTCCCAGGCCAAAGATGTGAGAACGCTGCCGGCAGGGAAAGAGCTGCGCGTCCAAAACCTGCGCCGGGATGGAAGGACCCCCCATGAAAAAGGAACCAGAAGACCCTCCGTTTTTCTTGTGACTCTTCTGGTTTGGCTTGCAGACGTCCGCCATGTCGGTGTAACGAAGCAAACTGAACGGGTTTGTGGTAAGTCGCTCGCTCTGAGCCTCTCTCAGGCGATGTGCTGGGTGCTTGAATACAAGGATGAAGGTAGAGGTCGTTCCCTGCCTGTAAGTTAGCATGACTAGCATTCCTCTTTTCTTAGGTCCTCTTTTTTCCGTTCTTTCTCTCGCGCGGTTTGTGGCGAGCTAGCCGGGGCGGGGCTTGAAGCCAGCTCAGGGGCGCTTTACTTGGACATCGCTTTCAGGTTTTTGAACCAATGTTTGTCGCAACAGGGAACCAAGAAGAGTGAGCGAGCAAGTGAATACGAGTAAATACGAGTTGTTGTTTTGAGGGAACCAAGCATGTTTGTTTCTTATTTGCGAATTGAGAGATTTGTTTCCCGACTTCTATTCATGGAAGCTGTTGGCAGGCGGGCCACCCAAGAGGTATTTCGAGAAGGCTCCCACGTGTTACGTGGGACCATTTTCCACCCCAGCCAGTTTGATCCTAGTGGTACGGAGAGGATTTGATTCGGTCAGAAAGTTTCCGCGAGCGACTGGAATCGAAGTGCTCCCGGTTTTCTTGGACTCGAGATCGACATAGCCCAGGCAAGGGATCGACTCTTTGTTGCCCTTGGGAAAGGCATCGATTCGGAAGATCGGGCAGCGAAGTGGAATGCCGAGCGACCGACCCGAGAAAACCACGGGATTCTCCGAATCACGGGACCACGGGATTCGTCTCTTGGCTCAGAGCTCAGAGCTCGCTCCGCGAGGAGAATCCCGCGCCCGGGCTTGACTGGGGGGCCGGTTTCGTCGGGAGAGCCCAACTTAGCGATGTATGATGCCTGTGCTATGTATTATCTACAGATATGCTAGCAACGTGCCCTGTTTTGAATAGTCAAATGCGTAAGTCAACCTATACCAACTATATATATAATATATAATTCTGCATATACATATCTCCACCAGCAAGGCGCGTTTTGTGCCAGCTCGCGGAGCAAACTCAAACCAACACAAGCCACCACCTGCGTTTCCTCGCGTGCGGCTTTTTTTCTCTCCCGGCGATGTGAGCCATGGACCCCGGGACTGAAGGATTGGTGGGCTCGGAGGCCGCCTTTGCGGTCATCAACGAGGCGCGGGCCGCGCGATTGTGGGGTGCTCGTGGGCGATGGCTGGGGCGTTTTGTGGTTCTTCCTCGTTTTGGGGGGGGGGGGGGGGCAAACTTGGGGTTTCTCGGTTTTTAACACATAATTAGCGCCTTTTTTTGTTCTTCATGTTTTTTTTTGGGGGGGAAACTTGGCTTTGCGACTTTGGCACACAAGTGGGCACTCGATTGTACCGAAGCTGATTGGAGGGTGTGGAAGGCGAAAGCTTTCCTTTTTGGGGAAGTTAATGCAACCCCTACGGAAATGCGGAAAAAAATGAAAAAGAGAGAAACAAAATAAAGAAAGCATTGGCGGAGCCCAAAATTTCATGGACGCCCCAAAGCATACGGCATCGGACCACTGAATGCCCCTTCGAAATCCAGTCCAGTCGACTCCAAGGAAACCCGAAGAGCTTTGGTGCCGAAGATGTTACTTTTCTTGGGACCCAAGGAATGCCAGAAGTTCTCCAGGAGATCGGTTGCAACCAGCGAACGAGTATTGAACCATCACTGTTCTTGGTGTGTTTCTAGGGTTTTCGTTTGGTTCCCTGCAAAAGATCCCCTTGACCATCTCAAGGTCTTCATTGCTCTTACACATTGCGCAAGTTCTTCCCCACCGATTCGGGTTGGGATGATCCCAATATGAGATTGATAACTTTGGGTTCCTGAAAATTAGGAACCCGTTTTCGGTGCGATAATTATGGTATTTTGCTCAGGTCAACACCTCTCAACAAGAACCCCTCCTCAACATCACACAACGTGTACAGCAAGAGACATTCTTATTTCCCTCGCGCCACATGGCTTTGTCTCCGAACATTGACTCATATTCGAACATTAACTCATTTTTGAATGGCGCCGCAAAAAAAAGAAAAAGAAAAAGAAAAAACACACACACACACACACACACACGGAGCATGGAGGAAAAGAGCGGTTTCCTCTTGGTTTCCCTTTAAAGGCAGGGTACATCCCCAGCCTCTCCAAATAGAACGGGGAGCTGCCTCAGGGTCTTGGCTCTGGAACCTTTTTGGTTTCCTCGAAATCCATCGGACCTGTTGGGAGCCTTTTAAGGAACCTTCCGCGGTCTTGCGGAACCAAACAAAAACATCTCAAGCCGAACGACTGTCCGTTCCAAGCGAGGTCGAAACTGCTTGGCTTCCGCTTCCGCTGCCGGTCCCGGCTCCTCTCGATCTCGAGGCCTGGTTCCAGATCCTCGCGAAAGGCGATGCCGCGGACCTCGCCAGCGCGCCCAACTGCCCGGGGCCCCCGACATTTTCATCGGACTCGCTGGCGGTTGGCGGTTGTTTTGCCCACGGGAACCGGAAGTTGAGGCCTAGAAGGGACACAATAAATATATTTTATAACGCCTCCGGCTCAGGCCGCCGACATTACAAGCCTGCTTTCTTATTTGAGTCCCTTTGGAATTGACCCATATCGCCATTGGAACTAGGCCATTGGACCTCTCCCTTTGGAAGTCTCCCCGTAAGATCTTCTCCCCCTTTTCCCACTCTTCCCCCCTAAGATCTTTTCTCCCCTTCCCCCCGCTAAGATCTGTTCCCCCCTTTTCCCCCAAGATCTTTCCCCCCTGCAGATCTTCTCCCCCCCTTTCCCCCTCAAGATCTTCCTTCACTTCCCTTCATGTTCCTTTATTTCTTATTTGCCATTTCCTTCATTTCACTTCATGTCTTTCCAGATTTCCTTTCACCAGCGTGGGCAACATCTCCAGCATCACTTGCACCATCCGCATCCTTAGCGGCCACCAATGTGGATGATGCTGATGATGCTGATGATGCTGGCGATGTTGCACTACAAGCGGTCCGGGGGGAATCAAACGAAAGGATCAGAGCATTGTTCATGTCCAACACGCCGTCTGTTGTCGGCAGATATACATACATATATATATATATATATTTGTCTGGTAATGTTAATATACAGCGTCTCTTGATGCTTGCATTACATGTGACAGCCACTACATGTTTGTACATCAAGCCTTTAGCCTACATTATAGCACGTTGCCTTGCATCAGGGGAAGCTACAGTGATTCACACGCACACACACACATACACTCAGGTTTGCATGTCAGGAGGCAGGTTCTAAGTTTCTCCCATTTTGCAATGGTAGCGGCGCAGTGAACAAAGTCATTGATCGAAAGCGTGGCCAACAAAAATGGCGACAAGAGGTGAGCGAGCGCACAGAGCAGTGTTTTGGACACTCAAAGCGCACATCAGAGATGCCGCTATTGCCTGGAATTGTTGGATGGAGCAACAAGCTACTTCAACAGATGGAGAGCAATACAGACTACTACATGCTACCCACAGTCCGAACACGAGCCAAGGTTCTACAATGCAGCCTGGCTTGGCAAGGCTACGGGCGAACTCCTCATTGGGTTCTACGGCAAGATTGTCAGAGCAAGGGCAATCAGAAGGCAGCTTATGCCTTGCGAAGACAACGAGTAACGGGGATTGCCACCAGCAAGCAAGCCAAAATCACTGGCAAGCAACCGCGCGCTAAGTGGGAGTGTCGCACGCAAAGGCGCTGACCACGAACAACACGAGATCGGTGCAGCAGCGTAGGGAGTCTTAGCCTCTGCGCCAGCAACTTCATCAAGGAGGCTTTCGAGGTACGAACCAACATCAGTACACGCACAGACAGCGGCGCAGCCAAATGAATCACAATGAGAGAATGCGTTTCAGAGAAGAAAAACACATGGAGCTGAGCGCTTCTTCATGAAGCAACCTGTCACCGAGATCATCGCGACGCGCAAGGACCGCTCAGAAGACAAACCCGCTGACACACAGACACACACACGCACACACGCACCATGTTTGTCAGCAGCGACCCCCTCAACAAGCACATGTGCGCAACAGGCCTGCAAGGCCACTGCAACCAGTTTGACACTCTTTGTGCTGCGCCAGTTTGCGCAGTACAATCTACCTCAGTTACGCAGGTCACACACTTGTCTCACTAGTAAATCAGCCGACATACATATTTTCGGGCACGCAGTCTCGGAAGCATTTCTTTCGCATATGTAGCCAGTTGAGTGCACAGACTGCCATTTGTACAGGTGAGAAACATGCCATGACTACAAGTCCCTACACGCCTAGATGAACTTCTTCATGGCAGCCGCTGCATGCTTGCACATCAAGGTCTTGAGCCTACAGTTTAGCACATTGCCCTGCGTCAGGAAAAGCCAGAGTGTCGTGCTGACTCACACACACACAGACACACACTTTTTAACAGGCATGCAAGCTGGAGCTGGAAATGGGGGATGGTCCTGTTTTTGCGGAATATGGGTTCCTCAGATTTTCCGGTGCAGTGTGGAGTATGGGCTCCATGTAGGGTTTTTTTGATTTGTCAAGACCAGTTCGCGATCATAGAGAAAACGCCAGACGTCCCATTCTGAATTGAGTGAGGAGACTTGTCTTAACACAAAGCAGAAGTCCAGGCATGTGTGTGTGTGTATTTGAGGGTGCCCTCCCAAACAGAGTTGCAGCTCTAAACCAATACCCTAAGCTTGGTGCCGAAGGCGGGTGATTCTCCTGGTTGGTTTGCGGCTTCTGGCCTGGGAACCCACGGAAGTTTCCCAATCCCGCTTTCCCCGCAAAGATATACAGTAACCCCTTGCGGCCTTCGTTTGGTTTGATTGTCCTTCGCATTTCTTAGTCGAGGAACGTTGACTTGGGGCTTGGGCGTTGTTCTTGTTCTGTTTTCTTGCTTGTTTGCTTGAGAGGCTGTGGTCCTGGCTTTTGGATGGGGAGAGATGTTTTTTTGGCTGGTGGTTTGCTTGGGAGATGGCTTTGCTTTTTTGAAGGGAGGGCGTGGCTTTGAGTGGCAAGGAAGTGCTCGCGGTTCTTGGGGTTCAGTCAAATGGGTTTGTGGGAGGGGGGCGGGCGGGTTTTTAAATGTTCTGGGAAGGTTCTGGGCTAAAAGGACGACCTGGACTGCCTGAGGTGGCACACCTGCGCTGCTGGACCTTCTCACGGGTGTGGAGCTCTCTACAGGAGAATGAATGCGTCGATTCGAATCGTTGGGGTTGACCCCCTCCGGACGGTTTCAATCCAAGCGCTTCACCTGCAACCTTTGAAGGAAGCCAATAACCCATCGAATTTTCAGGACGCGAGGCTCGCGTTGGATTAGGATCACGAAGTGAGCCCTGCGTCACTGTTTCCAGATCCCAGTTTCGAACTTGGCCAACCAAGCATTGTCCAAATCGATCGAGCGGGTACCTGTAGGAAAATGGAAGTGGAGGCGGATGTGTTTCCGGCATTTCCTGCGCCCCCCAAAAAATGAGGAAATGCGAAACCCGCAGGCAGAGCTAATGCTTCAGGAAACCATGGCTATTTCTTAAGCTTGTTTGCCCTTGCTTTCTTCGGCTTCACGCCTGTCTTCACATTCACAAAGAGCTAAACGGGGAAAATAGGTGGGGCGAAAGCTTCGCGTTTTCCATGGGGCTCCTTTCGTTTGAGCTGCGCAGGCGTGCTGGGGGCCTACAGCCCCACCATGCTGCAGGGCGCCGAGCTCCTGGCGGACGCCGGAAGCCAAGAGCCGAGGTCGTGTGTGCAGGATCCATGAGAGGATCCTCTTTTTGTTGAAGCGCGCTGTCAAAATCTACAAGATCTCCGCGCAGCGAATTCGAGGGGCCATCCGAGCCACCTGGAGTCCGCAGAGGGTTCACGTCTGAGGTCGCAAGTCGCACCGCGCCGCGGAAAAACGACCCGACCCGCCCGAAGACCGCAGAGGGTTGACTTGCGATGTTCTCAAGTCTGCACAGTGTTCACTGACCCTGTAAAAACCCGCCAAAAGATATCTTGCGCCGGTCCTTGGTAAGGATTCTTGAAAAAGTTATTGCGCAGGATCTGGAAAGATTTTCCTCCAATTGGTCTTGTAGGGGGAGGCTCCATACAGATCTTGAGCAGAGAAATTGTATTTACATGGATCCTGTTCTCAAATCTTGCCAAGAGACCTACTCAGACGCCTTGCGCAGAGATTCTGCAAAGATCCCCACATAGATGTTTTTGCGCTGGCCCTTCGTAGAAGATCCTGTCAAGCGGTCTCATGCAGACCCTCTCAGATCTTGTCCAGCGATCGGGCATACACATCATGCAGATCCTTCAAGCGATATCGCGCAGAGATCCTGCAAAATTCTAAAGACACCCCGTGCTGGTCCTTCTGGAGATCCTCCCAACAATTCTTACGCAGGACCTGCAAAACATTCCTTTGAAGAGGTCTTGTAGAGGCATCTATTTAAGAGATCATTCGCTTTTCTATTTTCATGCCTTCCCCAACACTGTTTGGGGTCTCTTGCCAATGTAATTTACGGTGGTTGTGATAGATCCTTTGGGTTAGCTCGTGCACCAAGAAGGATGCCCCACTTCCCACCGGCTACGTGGCAGTTCCCCTTGGCCCTAAAACGCGCGAAAGAACTGGCAACATCCGGCACAGAATTGGTGGTCCAATCACGCGACTCGGTTTTATCCATACCAACTGCCCAGTTTGGGAAACCTCCATCGAGGACTGCCGTAACGCAGGACAGCCGAAGCTTGGCCTCTAGGTGCAGAGCATCTGGCTTCCGTTTGGCTTTCCTTGCCCGAAGTTTGGACAAGGAATCCATAGATTCTTTTCTATCCTTCAGCTGAAGGCAAAAATATTTTCGGCTTAGGCGATGCAACTCGAGCCTTTCCATCCCTTTCCTGCCTTTCTTCGGCTCCCAGCCGGGCCTAGCGCAAAGCTCGTGTCCGAGGCGTGCTGTGCCAGCTTGCTGCTTCAGAAGGAGGCGGCTTTTTTCTTTTCCTTTTTCAGAGGGCACGGTCACCCAAGCGGTTTTTTTGGGAGTTTTGCTCCGGGAGTGGAGGGGAAGGTCACCTTTCCGAACGCATGGGAAAAATGGGCGGTTTCCACCTGCGGTCGGTGAAAGGTGGCCCAGGTTGAAGGGAGTGGAACCCCAGGGTTCCCATCGACCTGTTTGGTTCAAACCCCAAAGCATCACTCCTCGGTTTTCCTGGGCGTTTTCCACCGGAGAGATGGTGCTGAAGACGTGCCTTTTCGAGGGAAGCTTTTTCGGTGAGAAATCTTAAAGGGAAGCTGTTTTCGGTCTGACGGATGCGCCTATTTGCCCTCAATTTTCGAGACAAACAGAACGTCAGCCTTGAAGAACCTCTTCCTTTTCACCCTGAAAGGCCAAATTCGGCCAACTTCAGCAGAAACAACCCATTTTAGGGTTCCGCTATTTTGAGAAACGCGCAGATTTTGCGGGATTTTTCACGTCCACGTATTTGATGGGTTTCCTCCGCAATTCCACCGATTCGGGCTGGTAAACCGAGCAAGCCATGACGAAGGCTCCTAGTAGGATCCACTTCCTGTTTCAGGTTTTCGAATTAGATTCAAAGCACTCGGATTGACATTGTCGGAGTCGGCTCAGCTGCGAGCATTGAAGCAAGGGGCACGCGCCCTGTGCTTAGCATGTCTTCCCAACATCTGCTGACACTCGCCTTTTCCATTTCGGAAGTCGTGACTGCCCCTTGCGGCCCCAAGGAAGCCTCAATTCGGCTCGGGGCGCTGGTGTGAGCTCGAAGCCAACGACTGGCTGGCAGCTGGGGATGTAGCCCAAAGTGCGAATGGCTCACGCTGGTTCGCCCCGAGCCTTGTTTTTGGCCATCAATCCGACCTCGATCTGCGGGCCGGCCTTTAGCAGACTGCGCTGGGACGTGAGGAAACGGTTCGTTTGGGAAACAGAGGCAACTGCGCCCAGATCAGACTCGGCCGCCCAAGAGGCGAGCTGGGCGCCGTGAGACCAGGAGTTCCTGCTGGCCGGGCTACGAACTCAGAAAGGGACCCCCGCCTTGAAAGGGGATCTGTCAAACCCCCTTGAACAAAAAATCCAAAACATGTGTATAGCGCACTCGCTCTCTTTGAATTCCGATCCTCGGTCAGTCCCTGCCAGTCGCCAGGACTGGGACCGACTCTTCGTGGCCCTCAGAGAACTCTGGGGCCCCAGCCAGGTCCTCCGCAAGGCGAGCGGATGCTTCCGGACGATGCGGTGTTTGGCCCCCGGGGCCAGGCTTCTTATGTTTCTTGGGCGGGTGAAGTGCAACAAAAGGTTTTTTTTGTTTTGGTTTGGGGTGTGTTTTGTTTTGGTCCAAGCGTGTGGTCTTTTTGGAGGTGATTCAAGCCATCCGCTTTTCGAGCGGACCCTTCATGTCCCCCGTCTCCTTTGGGGTGTCCAGCCCCAGAAGTGCCGCGAATTCGCTTCCCCTGAAGGGTGTGGGGTATGGCGATCATGAAAACCAGAAGAAACGACATAGACACCAGCCAAAACCCGGGAAACCGGAGAATTCGGAATTTGTAGAAGCTTGGAATACTGAAAGCCGGACAGCTTGCGATGGGTGCGAGAAATTCCTGGAATGAGAGAAATGGAATGAACCAATCTCTCGAAGGAAGCCACCAGGTGATGGTTTTAAAAGGGGGGCCGTTCCCTCACCGATCTCGCGACCAGAAAGGGACAGTCTTAAAGCGTCAGGATTGGCGAGCCGGACCGCTGGACTGGAAAGCAGCGGCTTTGCGAGTGCGAAGTTGCCCCCTGAAGGCCCTGGAGGGGCCCCGAAATATGTCTTCTTTCTTCGGCGGAAAACTCTGTCAGAAACCACATGTGAAACCAATGAGCCAAGGGATAAATGCGTTTGGCGGAAAAATCTGTCAGAACATGTGAAACCCATGGAAGGGAATGCGTTCGATTTGCCGCGCCGAAGCTGCTCCGAGCGGGTCTTGGTCCTGTGGGGGCTCGCGGCTGAGGAGGATCTTCTCGGGTTTTTGGATGGAGTGGGTTTTTATGGAAAGGTGACGGCATACTTGTTGATTTTTCATTTTTTGGAGGTTTTTAGAGAAAGTTTTATGGTCGAGGGGCAGCCCGAAGAGGTTTAAATCCTGAAGGACCTGACTCAGAGAGAGGGTGACCCGAAATCAGGTTGGGTTCCTTTCAGATGCAATGATCCCGTGCCGCGAGTGACCAATTTCTGCCGAACGCCGGGACCCGGAAGAACCGGGACCCAGGCACCGGTTTAGGTATGAACCCTCTCGCCTTCAAGTCCCTTGGGGTTTAAACATGAGGTCGTGTCTTTCTTGAGTTGCTACTCGCTTCTTCGCGTTAGGGAAGCCAAGGAAGACCGGAATCCCACATGGGAGCCCATCCTCAAAACAAAATGAAAGAGAAAGAACCCACAAAGGACATGGGGCGAAGCCGCCCCCAAGCTCGGTGTCGCGAGGCGGTAGTGGCAGTGGGCCGGGACAGTCGGTCTTTGCTGGCTCATGTCGCCGGTCGCCCCAGACAGCCGTCGTTTCGTTTCGGCGACGGTCTGGGGAATTCGTTTCAGAGCCAATTGGATAGAGAAAAACATCACCAGGAATTGGACTGTGGGATTTAGTCCATGTTTCCTTTGCCAGGGCAAATCATTTCTGGTACCTATTTTTGACCCACAGCCAATTGAGAGAAACTTAGCCAAGACGTCCTTTCAGTATTCCCAAACCTCTACCACCAGGGAGGATAACACCGTGTAGCCAACAGGGATAGAAAACCTAAACCCCGGCCCAAACCTGACATAGTTCTCAGACGCTTGGGGCTGCGTTTCGGTCGTCAACCCGATACGGGCCCCGAGCCCCGAGCCGCGAGCCGCGATTCGCGCCCGAGGCCGAGGCAAAGGCCGAGGCTCCGAAAGTGGATGCGGCGCTGGTGATGCTGCTGCAGGTGCGGCTCGAAGCACTCGAAGCGCTCGAAGCTTCTCCCCGGGTGTGGAGGGCCCCCGGCCGCTTTTGGAGGGCCCCCCACCCCAGGATTACATAAACAGGGGTTAATGAATACGCGATACACTGGGGTTGGATATGGGGTCGACATTACGAAAACGTCCGTCATGGTCGAAATCTTCGGTTCGCCTGGAAGCACCGGGCTAGGCCACCGAGGGAACCCAGAAGGGAAAGCCTGGTTCAGCAAGGAAGCGATTGCAGCTTTTTGCGATTGGTGTTCTTTGGGCTGGAAAGGATGCCGGATTGCAGCAGAAGGAACTTCTGCCTAGCGGCCGATGTGGGGGCAAGCGGTTCCTTGCCATCAAAGCCTGGTAACCTTGTGGCATTTAAGAGCCAGATGGGCCTATCACGTTTTTTGAGGACACACCTTTTTTGGTGGGTCAAAAAGGGAAGCCAAAAGGAAAACCTCTCATTTTCGGGGTTCCCCCTATTTTAAAGACACCCAAATGACCGACCAATCCAGCTATTGAAACTAAAGGTACCAAACCCAATGATCAAACCGACTGGGATCCCCAAAATGGACATACCGAAGGCCCATGCGAGTGCTTACCACGGACATACCCACAGAAATCAGCGGTTGCAAGTTCGGATAAAGCACGGCGGGGGGGGGGGGGGGAGATTTCTGTTGGGAGCACTTCAGGGGAGTTGCTGGCAGTCAACTTTACATGGTTTATAACTGGGTTATACAGGGACCATCCAGGGTACATACCCCAAAACCTATCGAGGCAAGTCCCGATTCAGCCTCCCTCATGAGGGAACGCCAGGTTGCACTTTCCCCTTTCGGGAAATGAAATGAACCACGGATCCAAAAGCCAACGCTAAGGTGGAGATTTGGAGAAAGGTGAATCCCAAAGACTCCATGTACACATGTCTCGTGTTTTGGACGATTTGCCTCGGGCAAATGGGGTTCGAGAATCCAGCACTTGGTTTGTCGATCCCTTGCTGCAAGTTCGACGTGGATATGTCGATTGTGTCGAAGCCACGGGGCTCGAACACCCTGGCTTCTTCGATTTTTCCCCTCCCCCGCCTGTGGTTCTTTTCCTGCAGACCCCTACTTTTGCAGGCCTTATTACCATTTCCCCCATTTGCCTCCCCATTTGCTCCCCATCCCCATGCCCCCCATCCCCCCCATGTATTGGGTGTTTCAACCATTCCTCCCCCCCCGCCCCCGTTTCTTCCAAAGCCCTCGTTGCGCTCTCGGCGCCGCTCCGTTCCCCCCCCCCCCCCTCGACGCTGGGATTTTCGGAGCCGACGGCAGGCGGCGGCGCAGCTGGACCGGCGCCGCGAGGGCGTCTTGGCGCTGCTGCGGCGCGTGTTGCCCGATGGCCCCGCCGTGGCTGCCCGGAACCTCGGGCGCGACCGAGTGGGCGGAGGGGTGGTGCGGGGGCGGGTGTCGAGGGCCGTCGCTTTCGGAGGTGACCAGACAGTGGCAGACAAGAGCAGGTGAGCAGGTGAAAGGGGTTGTAAAAGGGTTTGTAAGGGGTTCGCGGGTTCGCTGGGCAAGCTGGGCTCTTTTGGGAATGGCCCACTTGGACCAGTTTCAATGAATTGACATTGTGGAAGCTCGTCGGCCGTCAAACATGTGAATCTTTGGAAAGGAAAGCTGCTGAGCTTGGGCAACGTTGGGCCCTCGCTCAGAGCTGCCACAGGTGACATGGACCAGACTCGGTGAGTCTTCCTCTTTTTTCTTCTTCTTTCTGCGAGTACCGTTGATGTATTTTCATGGCATTGTCTTGGATATTATGGGTGGCTCGTCGTTTCTTTTTTAAGGATTCGGACCCCCCCGAAAGGTTCGGGTTCCGGAAAAGCCTCCCAACTTTCTGACGCGCGTTACTGTGGGAGAATCTTGGGGAGTTTCCATGGGGCAACAATCACCCATACGTTTCTTTCACTGGGGGATGCCGTTGATGGACTCACATATCCTTATCTTGCTGCTCAGGGAATGAGAAATGGAATGACCCCTGACCATCCATTTCCCATGGTTTCCTTCCGGGAGTCTGGTTCATTCCCACACTCCCTATCGCACCAAGTTGTTACATTCCATACCCTTGTGGCCATGGTGACGGTTTTCCGTTTTTCTTCTTCTTCTTCTTCTTCTTCTTCTTCTTCTTCTTCTTCTTCTTCTTCTTCTTCTTCTTCTTCTTCTTCTTCTTCCCCCCCCCCCCCCCCCGCGTGTTTTTACACCCATTGCGTTCCAAGCCACTGAGAGACCCACCGACCGACCGACCCGCGGATCGATCCGTGCGAGTCCCAGCGCGCGACCGAGGCCTTGCCAAAGATGCAGCGCCTCGGCTGCGGTTTGGTGCCTGCGAGTCGCCGATGTCGTGTTAAAAGTCCAAACCCAGCTCCAAAAAAGAGCAGCCCTAACAAAGACCACCCAGGTGTGGGTAAAAACATCCATGTTTTGGTGTCTCCGGAGCTTTGAAGTGCTCCTTTCAGGCGGCCAGCCCCAACTTTCTCAGCATTCAACCGGAAGACTTTGGGCTCAAAGCAACTTGTTTCAGCTTCTGTTGGTTTTTCTTGGGTGCGGCCCCCGTGGACACTCTGCTGAACAACCAACCTGGAGGTGGCGTCCCCCAATTGCAACCGAAAGGAAGGGCCTCCGGTTTTTGGCGGCCAGCGATTCGGGCGAAACGAGTTCTCCGTGATGTACTGGCGGGCCCTTTCAAAGCGCCTTGCCTCGGGATTTCGACCTTGACATCGTTTGGAGGGGCGAATCTAGTTTGTAAGATTTTCGCTGGGTGTGTGATACGCAAAGGAGACAAATAGGACTTTTGCGCCAAGTTGACATGCTCGTGCTGGTGATGTTGATGTTTCTGGCAGCGCTGTGGATGAACAACATCAGTTGGTAGGTGCTTTGTTCCAGCAATTGTAGGGTTTTGCCCATCCCAACTGGTGCAGGAGTTTGTCCATTCACAGCAGCAACCCCTTCCGCCGCTCTGAAGCACTCCAGAGCCCGAACGAGCAGAGCCTGTTTAGCGATTCCCTTTGTCCGGGTAGGCGAGCTCGGGCTTTGTCCACACGCAAATTCCTGTTGCAACGAGCGGATTGTCATCCTCTTTTCAACTCAAAGAGCCGACGACACCCTTGGGGGTTCAGAGGGACCATGCGAACCATTTGCGAACCATTTTTGGGGGCCCAACACATTGAGAGACCCGGGGTTTCGAATGGGAATGTGACGGTTGGGGGTTGCCGTTTATTTGGTTGATGAGTCAAATGAAGATATACATCCCTGTCATACTGATCTGACAGCTCAATTATTCACCCCTTTCTGAGAACATAGCAAAGTCTGTGTGTGTGTGTGTGCGTTTTAAGGAGCCTCTCCCTTTTTTGGGTTGGGGGGGTATAGCATACCCTTCGTGCAACAATCATGGACACCGAGAGGGAGCTTCCCCAGGAGCATGATCTTCTCACATCCAATCGTCAGCTTCCCTAGAACAAGTTCAGATGTATTTCCCAGAGGTCCAAGCCCAAGAGCCCAAGCTGCGCCAGAAAATCGGGGGGCCGCCATGCACAAAGAGAACATCGGATACTTGGGAAAGCTCCCCGCCAAGAAACCAGAAGGCCGGATCCGATCCGAGGAGCCTGCTGAGCCTGGTGCGGCTCGGGAGCCCAGAAAACGGAGAAGCGGCCATGGGTCCCAAAGACACGGTGGAAGTCTTGATCCAACAAGCACAGGTGAGCCACTTGCTCAAAACCCTGGTAGATGAAGGTTGGTAAGGGACAATCCCAACCATAAATAGCTGCGGCCGCCTTAGTTCTTTACATGTTTCTGGGTGCACCATTTTAATACCATGGGTGGGTTTTGTTTCTGTTTGATACGTTTTGATTTGTGTTTGGGACCTTGCTAAGCAAAGGTGGAATGAGCTTGAGAAGGATTGGTTGATAAACACATTGTTGCTTTTCGACTACGTTGGGGTGATAGGACGAACACTATGCGTGTTTTCCAGGGCAGCTAAGGATGTCGCATGGGTAAACACATTGTTTTGGAAGCCTTTTTTTGGGAAACTTTTTTGGGATTGCACGTTTTCTTTTGACACTCCTTTGCGGCAAGCCAGATCATCCCCCAAAAAGGAAACGTCCCTTGTTTGTGTTCGACCAGAAGCCCCCTTTTTGGACATACGACATGCTGGGCAAATCATTCGCGACGTCACGTTCTGCTGCGCTCTGCGACGTTGTTTTTGCGAAGTCATCGCAGCCTTGTCATTGGAGTTGTGTCAGATATACTAGGTCCCCCAGTAGTGCCCTTTTACTCCTTTTTGGGGAGGGTTCCCCTACTAAAATAAACTACGGCAAAAGGGGAACCCTTATTCTAACCTCTCGAATGGAGGGCCTAGTATATCTGAACGTTTCTGTTGACACCCATGTCCACCAAGACAAAGTGAGATTTCCCCCGGGGTTATGACGGGAAACTATATATCAAGTTGGCCTCCAATCATGGAAGCTTTTCCTGGTTTGGAAGTGTTTTGTTTTTTGTTGGTCTTTTAACGGACCTGGCAATAAAAAGAAAACAAAACAGACCACACCTCCACCATTTCCCTTTTGGACTTTTGAAACGAGGGTACCTGGCCGAATCGGCGACCAAGTTCCGAGGTGTCGCAGAGGCGCAGGCCGGGCGCTCGAAAAGTTGGCCCCAAGTCGTGGTGGTTTTGGTGTTCCTCTGGTTTGTCCCTGTGTGCCTATACTGCCTGTAGAAAGAATATATATATATATATATACGTGTATTACTCTTATACATGTATATATATATATTTATATACAAGAACATGTATTTATATATATATATATATCTACATGCATGCATATGGTACGAATGTGTGTATGTATATATATATATATATATATGAGTGGACAAGCTCTCTTTTGGTCGGTGTTTCAAGAGAAACTATTTTGGGAGACCGCTTCGAGAAACTCCCATCTGGGCTTGGAATTTAAAGAGGTGGTGTGCCACTCCCGAACATCTCGAAACCAATTCGAGGGAAGCTGAAATTCACATTTGGAGTAGATGACACAAAGAGGGATTTCCTATTTTTTAGTCATTTTTTGCTGACATACAGTGAATGTGGCATCTACTCACATGGTGCAAACAATGAGGTTGTGAATTTTCTGGAGTTGAAACTCCCTGAAAGGGAGTCAAGCAAGACACAGTTCCCGTGCGGCTCCCGGTACCGTTCCTTAGACTTTCAGACTGTCGTTGGGAGGGAACGAGTAGTAAGGGATCAAGGAAACACAACGAATCCGACGTCACCTTTTGGAAAAGGCAAAAAACATCCGATGGGATTGTCCATGCCCCCAGAGCAGAGTGAGGGGACGCCCGAAAGTGGCGTCACGTGAGTCCCGAAAGCGGCTTGCTTCTGATCCCCAAGTGTGCCAAGTTGCTGGTGATCTTCGGGGAAATGTAAGAATGGATCCATTTGCCTGAGGCAACCAAGAGTTCGCATTTTTCTCGAGAACAAAAGGTGACTTTGTCTTTGTAAGTACTCGAGAACAAAGTCTTTCAAACAGCACGAAGTGCTAAGCCTCGCTTGTGAGAAGCAAATGCCACCAAACCGACCCAAAGCACCAAGTAACCGGCCGAATTTTGGGCTGCCAGTGGCTCTTCTTCCTTTTATTTTTGAAAGTTGTGTCCGCCTCCAATTTTTTGTTTCTCAAGAAAACACCACGAAATCAAACCACCAGTTTGGGAAATCCAAATCCGATCTTTTCTGGCAGCGCCCCGAAGAAGCTCCTTGAGGCGACAGCATTGAAGTTCCGGAGACCGAGGCGGGAAGTGGGCAGGAAGCGTTTCGGGGGCGTCTCGTTCGGCCGCTTTCTCTTTGTTTTCCAATTCGCGCGGAAGGACCGAAGACCGCCAAACCAGATGTGTCGCTAGAAGGGCGAGTCTCCTGGAAATGAGCAGATTCCATGGGCCTAAGCCTTCTCTCAGCCTGTGTCCTGTTGGTGTTTCTTTGGGGCTAGCTCCTTTTCGGGACAAAGAACTCTCGCTTTTTTCCGGGGGGTAGTCTGACCGAGGAATCTGGTTTCTGTGGAGGTGTTCCACTGTGTCTCCCTGAAACCGACCTAAAGGCCGGGTCAACACAGGCTGCGCCTTCCGAATGCCATGAGCCTGGCAGAGTCGCCTTTTGGTCTCCCTGAGCCAGTATCACCCAGAACTCTACCCATTGACTTCTGGTTGGTAGGTCAAAGCTGTTTGGCTTCTGGTTGGTGACTTAAGGCTTTTTTGGTAGACTTTTGGCTGGTTGGTAAGGCAGTTTTCAAGTTGTTTCAGCTTCCTTGCCTTTTGGAATGCTTTGAACCTCAGGCGAATTTTCTGACTCAACCGCCCAAGGGCTGTCATGTGCGTTCTCTGAGTGTGCCGCTTTCGGGATTCCTTCTGTTCTGCAAGGGGAGATTTCGTTTCTCCTAAAATGGGTGGCCCGATCTCGAGTCGTTTCCCTCGAATCAACTTCCGTGGCTTTCCCATTTCGAGAGCTCGAGACCCAAATTTCCGATTTGTGCAATGGGCTTCCGCACGGACGCACGGACCAGCAAGCATCAAACGGACACCCATAGGCCCACCCCGAGCCGTTCCGAAAAGATTGGTAGCCCTAACAGAGGCCCCAAAAAGCCGTGATCCGAAATATGTTTGAATATCCCCTTCAAATCGTCGCTTTCCAGACCCTTGCGCTAGTTTGTTGTTTCCCCACTTTCCCTCCAAAAATCCACCGATTTCGTAGCCGAAAGGCACCTTAAGATGTTTCTCCTTTCTTCTCCTCACGCCCAGCAACGACCGGTCGTTTTTTTTGAATCAAAAGGTGTGTTCAATGCAAGAAACTCAAGATTTAGCTGGCGGTTGATCAAAAGGTCCGCTGAACCTAGTGTAACTTTAGGGCCTTCCAATGAACCTAGAGGCTGCTATGTAGGGGTTGATATCAAAAGGTCCGGGTCATTTACATGGGATGGCCAAACCCACCAAAAAGATGAATGATGCTTCTTGACCACATGGGATAAGTTGGCTTCATGGTCAAAACCTGAGCCGAGGGGACCAGCTGATCCACCCCCAAAGCGCTGCCTTGCGCCCGGCCGAACTCCATTGGTCCCCCGAAAGCCAAGCGCGGCTCCGAGGCGGAGCCGGAGCCGCCGCGCGAGGCGAGGGGACATACATCTCCAGTGAATTCTGGTGTGCACTACAAGGCCCCTCATAAAACAAATATTTTGCAACCCAGATTTGTGGAGCCTTTTGGGAGCCATTTGGAAGCGCTTGTCTGTGGGGGGGTCGGAGGATTCTCAGTCCTGGAAATCGGTGATCTTGAATCTTCAATCCAAGGGGAAGCCGATTTCTAGACGATTTTTTCCAAGACAGGAGGGGGGGCCGGCGACAAGAGGCGGGGTCGCCGGGGCGGCGGCGAGCGGGGGAGCGGCAGCGAAGCAAAAGCAAGGCCAGCGCGCGCAGAAGAAGCAGCGGCGCAGAGCCAGAAGGCCCCCGAGCCGCCGCGGCGCCGCGTGGACTGGAGCCGAGTGACGGCTGCGCAGCTGCTGGAGTGTCGCGAAGACTACCAGGACCGCGAAGGCCTACAATGCGGGGCATGGCCACGGCGTGCCACGTTACAGGGAGTACGCGCGCAGCCACTTCTTGGTTATGCAGCGTGCCCAAGACCTCGAGCCCGAAGCCTTGTGGCAGCACTTAGCTGGGACCAAAGCCAGTTGGGCCGGTTCTTTGGTCCCAAAGTCTCGGACGTGCGTTGAATTTTAAGAGTTGGAAGCTCCTCAAAAGTGATTGACTTGAATTCGTTGCGTCTTTACCCATGACAGTTCACACCCAGGTTGTTTGTTCTTGATGAGAGGCATCTTGGAAACAAATGCTGGCATGCAAATGTTAGATTCTGGCGTCAAACTGGTTTACGGGAATGGCAGTTTAATTGTTTGTTTATGTTTATTTTTATTTGTTTATTTGCTTACTTGTTTTTATATATATATATATGTATATATATATATATACACACTTATGTATATGCATATTTATAGATGTGTGAGCTTATGAATGTATAGATGTTTGATTTTATCCCGAGCATTGCTAGCTTCTGCCCGGGTGCGTGCTCTCAATCCCCTGGCTCCAGTTCCTTCAGAACGGGTTTGGAGCAAAGGGAACCTCAGATTCACCGTCCGGGTGATTTTTGGAGAGGTGATAACACCTCTTGGTGTTCAGGCCACCTTTGCAGGGAACACGCCAGGCCGGGTTTATACGACAATTCCGGGGTTTGCATGCCTTTTGGGCAGGAAGGCCTAGGTGGTTGCAATTGTTTTTGTGCTTCGAGGCACCCTTTCGGCTGTCTTCGGCCAATCCGCTCGCTTCCGATCGCGGGCTTCCGGTGGGGGAGCTGTACTGATTTGGCCATTCGCGGCAGTCGACCTGCTCGGTTCGCAGTTGGAATCGTTGGGGTTTTCGCTGTCAACTTGGTCTGTCAGGGGCTTTTGTCAGCAACTGGTCGGTTGTTTTCTCTTTAACCGTTCTAGGGGCATAGTTTTGTTCAAAAACGGATGGCTCGGGGAGTCATTCCATGCCCTATCGCGGATGGGGAGGTCAGCAGATTGCTCTTGAACTTTGAGAAGTGGATAATCAAGGCGCACAGAGCGAGCTCAAATGAAGACACTTTCAAGAGTCTTCTGCTAACATGTTCTATATTAAAGAGAACTATATTGAAGATCAATTAACTATAGAATCCTTGGATATCCTACAAAATCATTTTGCATCGCAGTCACATATTAAGTTTGATAAGTTCTTATGTTTCATACCAGCGTAAGCATTAGAGACTACTCCCATAAATATGACTTCGACTTTTTCTGCGGCCTCCTTTCAAGATCAGCCGCAAAAAGGTCCCCTCCAAGAAAACGCACACACACACACACACACACCAAAAAAAAAGAAGTCCCGCCCATATGGGTGTGTTGTTTTTTTAAGGGGACCAAATAAATAAATACATGTATATATATATAAGTATATACATATAAGATAAAAGGGAATAAAGTCAATGGTGTCCTTCGAAACAGGCCAGGGAGCACCGGACTCGCCCAATCGGCCTCGGCCTCGTTCGACTTTCGCAGGAGAAGCTCGCGCCGTGCCTGGTCACCCCGCAGGCCACGGGCGCGGAAGCCGCGCTCCGAAACGGGCTCGTCCCTTCGACGGTGCCCCGAACTGGACGGATGGCGGTTTGAATGTCGAAGACACGCCCATATTGGGCATGTCCAAGAAAGGAAGAGTGCAGTCCGATGGCCCGCATGGGTTTCTTGAAGTGAGAAATGCGAAAACGGCGGAGCAATGCACATGGGTCTCTTTTTGGAGGCTCGGCGCCCGGGGCTTCAGGGAAGCCAACGTGGGGGTCTCAATTTAGCCAACCCCAAACAAAGCGAAAGACGAAAGACGAGAGCAAAGAGCTGCGGCGTGTCTCAACCACGTTGGGCCTCACTATTCGCACGTGTGTTACCCTGTTCCGGCTCTTGTTTGTTTCTTGACACGCATTTTCGCATTACTTGGTTCGTCGTTTTTTGAGTTCCGGTTCTTTGTTTGGCGGTGAGAGCAACGTACTTTGCTAAGGTAGGATTGGACCATGGGGAGCCCGTCTTGAAACCAGGAGACCCCGGTTCCAACCAAACTTCTGGATCAGGGTCTTTTTCGGTGCACACATGTTTGTAGGTAGATTCGGCATCAGAAATACATCGGGAAACCCAAGTTTGTTTTTTTGTCTGTGTGTGCGAGCCTGCCAACGAAACACAGCTCTCTGCTGACCTGCGAACAGGGGCGGTTGGTGTCCCTTTGCTTCCTCTCTCAACATATCTCCAAACGCTGGTTCCAACCCATTTTGAGGTATACCCAAGCAGCAGATTCACAGATCCACAAAAGCAAAAAGACCACACTTTTTGGGTCGACATCTCTTTGTTGGGGGTGGAAGCATGGCTTGGAACGTGCTCCAGGCGGGTAGGTTCCGCAGTGGGACCTCTCCAGGTCGGATTGAGACCATCCGAACAGGGGTCCCATGTCGAGAAGCCGGCCACATAGAGCATCTGAACATCTTATTGGTGTGTCCCAGGTTTGGGATATTCAAGATCCGGGCTCGACGCACTTGACGTCTGGATCCCTCAGATTGCCACTTCTGATTCTCCGAGAGGCTTTTGCTCGAGTGAGCGAGCCCAAGGGAATGTGCACCATGCTGTATTTTAAAATATACTCCATAGCACAAGGGGGGATGCTACGGACACTGAGAGACTATATTTTGCAGCCTACCCAAAATGAATACCCTAAAAGAAGGAGCCCTCCTACCGCCTCCTCCCTGTCCGCTTCCCAACCTCTGCCAGCGCGAGATCCATTTAACACCTGGAGATAATATACCCAAAACAGAAGGTATGGTGCTTCCCCAAGACAACTGGGTCCCCCAGTGCCCTTTTACCCTTTTTTTGGGGAGGGTTCCCCTACTAAAATAGAACCTCTTTACTGGAGGACCTAGACAACGCTGACTGGTTTTGGGCGGGGGATGGGTTTGTTTGAGTTTCGTTTTTGGGTTTTCGATGCGCTCGGGGCGCGGCCTCTTGGCGGTGCCAGGACGAGGCGGCCGTATTGGCTGGCTTGCCGTCACCTCCAATGAGGAGTGGGCCGCGTCGGCCGGAAAGTCGGCCGAGCGTTCCGAAGGCCCACACCGAAGCCGTCAGCTGACCATTGGGACGTGCGCGCGAGTCCATTGGATCCCAAGCTCCGAGCTCAAGTCGTATCCCTCTTTCACGGCTCGCTCGGGTGAGCCTTTTTTCTTCTTTGAGAAGATGGCATCAGAAGATGGCTCGGTTGTGAAGCCGCGATGGCAAAGACGGGGCACAGCCCAGAGAAGCCCTTTTTTTGGACCCACACATTTTAAGTTGCACATCCCAAGCTCTTGACGCTCAAACCCTGTCGTTTCCTGTATCTGTTGATATGCGACAAAAAAGCGCTGATTCATCAAGCTTTCTCATTGGGGCGGATCCTTGTTTCAGCCGTGTTTGTCTTTCTATGTGTCTCGCTGACAGGGCCTAGAGCCGCGACAGTGCTCTCTGGAGCGTGTTCCATGAGGGAAGCCTCGTCTCTGTTCCAGGAACCCTGTCGGGACATGTCGAATCGAGAGCTCCAGAGACTGGAGATGCTAACGGAGAAGCCAAGAAAGCGGAGGGGGAGAGATCGCTTTTGGGGGGTGGAGCCTGTGGGTTCCATGTGGTTGACACGTTGGGAGTCGCAAGGAACCCGCTGTAGCAACGGCCTGGGAAGCCTTGATTTGGTTGGTTATTTGTCTCGCTTCATAGGGAGTCCTTGGGTAATTGGTCTGTGGCACTCCGAAGCTAAGATTTTCAGTGGAAAGAGTTGCAAGCCTTCCGTTTGGATTGCAAGACGTGCCAGAAAGACGTGGACAGGCCGTCAAGGTTGAAACCCCAAGGGTTGAAACTTGGAGCCAAACGGAGGTAGCAGTGTGTGACATCACAAGCGGGGGCTTTGCTCCAGCGGCGTTGCTTTTGGTTCCGTTTAAAGCCCCAAAATGGATACCAACTCCAAAGAACTTCGCCTGCTTCCGACCAAAAAAAACAAAACCGGCGACCAAAAAACCTGGGCGAAATGCCCCCGCGGTTTCCCAAAAAAGAGAAGACCGGCGAAGCGCGACTCCAGCGGATCAGCGGATCCGCCCGCCGGATCCGCAGGAAGATCGGCTGCAACCTCGCCAAGGGCCTCTTGGTGCAGTACGAGGCGGAAGACGGGAAAGCGGGTGGGCGGGCGGGCTGGAAAGCGGGTGGGTGCAGCTCAAAAGGGGGGGGGGAGGTGGAGAGAGGTGCGAAAGAAGTGCGTAAAGGGGGGTGACCTATGGAGGTCACATAATTCTGGGGGCGGGGCGGGGGGTGGGACAAATGTCTGGAGTTCACATAGTGTTTGCTTGAATATGGGCGACCTCTGGGGGTCCATTGAATCGAGGATGCATGAATAGATTGGTGTAGGGAAATGGTGCTGGGACCCCTCCCCCCAGCGGTGAGGATTGGACGTTGATTTTTTGCGTCTGCTTGGTGGGAAACGAACCCATAAGTGGGGGGGGGGGTGGTCAAGAGGGGGAACACCACAAATGGAAGGTTTCCATCATGTTTCCCTCAACAATTCCAGAAAGCTTCCAGGATAAAGAAACGAAAAAACTGGCAGTTGGACCCGTGCAGTTGGAGCGGTCTTTTGGTGGAAGCTCCTCTTCGTGGAATCATTCCCCGACCTTCCAGTAGGTGTTTTTTCTTTGGTTTGCCTCGTCATTCCGGTGGGAACCCCCCCTCAAAAATCAGACCGAGAGAAGGGCCAGCAGGGTGCCAGCATCGCACCGTGGCTAGAGGGCTCCCAGAAGCCTTTCCCAAGGGGAGTCTCATGTCCAACGACTTCCCGCGGCTTCCCTTTCAAACCGCTACGAAAGGGTAGCCTTTCGGTCGCCTAAGGGCGGACCCAGAGTGTTTTCAGGCGTCACCCATTTCCTGGCGTCACTCGAGAGTGAGACCTGTCGGACTGGGGTTCAAAGGGTATGGCCCTTGGTTTAATCCAAAAGGGTACTGCGAGATCATGTAGGAAAAGAGGGCGCTCAAAAGTATCAGACAACTGATACTGCGAAAAAGTTTCCCCCAAAACAAAGAAGGACGCCCTTGAGGGAAAAGTCACAAGAACCTAATTCACCACGTCATTCTCCTTCCGGAATCGGCTCGCAGGATGCAGACACGCGGCGGCCCCTGCGCTGTCTTGAGTCGCGCAGAAGGGTGGGTCAGGAACTGACTGCTAGCTTTCTTTTTTTTGTTGGGGGGAGATTCCAGTTACTCAGGTTCCTGGACTTCGTAGGTTTTGGGCTAGCGGTTTAGTGGCCAAGAAAAGTTCAATCTCTCGGCCCTTGGTTTCCCCTTCTCAAAGTTTTGAGATGGTTCCCCTTTGGCTGCCAATCTTAGGTTTTTTTCTGAACGTTTTGAGATGGTTCGCCTTTGGCTGCCAATCTTAGTGACTGGATTTGCGCCCAAGCAATGGCAGGGCAACCTCAGTCCTCTCCCCGAAACGGCTTCCGGAGAAGTCGGAATCCTGGGGAGTACCAACAAGTCTCGCAAGTCGATTTTTTAATGGTCGGGGGTCATCATCTTTTCGGGGGAAAGCGGAGTACCAAACTATATTCTCGAGCCACTGGGGGGTGTTGCTGTCTGCACAAGCCCTCAAGTTTTACCGAGGATTGGCAAGGTCTCCTCCCCAACAAAAAATGCAAGTCGTCTATTTGGCTCGTCACCGGCGGGCCCCGGCCTTGATTAACCTTGACCTGACGCCTCACAGCTCCAGATCTCCGACTCCAAGGAGCACTTCCAGCACTTGGGGAAGAGATCACTTTCAAGCCCCCCCCCCCCAAAAAAAAAACATATATCAACCGTGACGGGAGGAGAAAAGAAGGCAAAACAATTAATTCAAAGGCGGACCGAGAATAACATGTCCGACTCTCCGGCCTTCCAAAGACCGTGGGGGTCGTGTTTTGTTTTTCTTCCCGGGCCGGAGGAACTTTGGGACGGGCGCAGCGCGCTGCGCGCCAGGTGCTGCATTTGCTTAGAGACCTTCCCGGCGCAGCAGCTGCGGCACTGCGGGAGGGAGGTGTGCGGTGAGAAGGCGCGCGGGTCGCGTGGATTTTTGAAGCAGAGGCCTAGAAAACCAAGGGAGTTCAACGTCCGTACCTTGGGGGGGGAGGTTGGGGGGGAGTTATTGGTGGGTTTTCCTTTGAAGTGGCGGGTGTCACCAGAATCTGGTGACAGTTGAAGCGGGGTTTAGGGGTGTCAGCTTGGGTGGCTTACGCCAAAATTCGATGGCACGAATTTGCAAGTTGAGTAAACGGGATGACCGCACAGAAATGGGGAATCTTGACAGCTACTTTCACCCAACTGTCAAGGGAGCACTTTGAGGGGGTCTCAAGGACAACCGGGGAGCCCCTTTTTGCCTAGGGCAACCCGAGGCTACCCAAAAGAAATCAACCAGTTTGAGGCTTCGCCCATTTGGCAAACCCATGTGTGGTTTCCCAATGGCCAGTCTCCTGTGGACCTAGGGCCCCCCAGAATTCATTTTTGGGTTTCTTCCAGTCCGCCACACATACCAAGTAAAGTTGAAGCATTTGGCAAGGAACGCATCCACACATTGACACGTCATCGCCCCGAGTGACACAGGACGCACCCGAGGAAGTCATGTACCCTTTCAAGCCCGTCCGAAGCCCATGTTGGGATCCGATCCTGCACCTGGCAGGACATGCTTCCCGTGCCCTGCGCAAATCCGCTGAAACATATGGCTGCAAAAAGGCCCAGCGACCAGCGCTTTCGAGCATGTGAACCGGTTTTCGAGTCGGGAACGGGGAAACCACGTGCCACGCTTCCCGCAACTACAAGCTCCCTGGCTCCCGGCTCGCTGGCCAGGCTTTCTGCACTGACTGCCTGCGGCAACACGCAGAGGCAGAAGCGCATCGCGAGTCGCCGGTTTTTGCGTTGGCCGCTTTAGACGCTGTTTTCTCCGGCCCCCGGGTTTTCTGAGGAACCCTTGCAAGTTTGGTAGAATCAGCCAGCCCAGGTTTTGAGTGGGGCCCATTTAAGGAGCGAGAAGGGGACCCGCGAAATTGCACCAGGGGACACACACGTAGCTTTTCCTGTGGCCTATGTTTAGGTAACCTTTGCATGTTGCGTGCATTTTACAAAGTACTGAAAGTCCAGGAAGGCCTTTTTGTGAACTGGGCGAAACCATCTATGTTTTGGAAGCCCTTTGGGCCTTTGTTTTTTTGAGCAAACTGGGCCACCTGGGGTTTCAGAGAATGTGTTTCTTAGGGCCAGGATCTACGGATCAGACTCTGACACTCTGGGTGTGGCTCAAATTTAAACCACCGGGGTTACGCAGGTTTTAGTCTTTGGTTCCATTTACCGGGGCTCCATTGTGGGTCCGCATTTTTTCGTCTCGTTGCTTGAGCCCCGCACGTGGATCGCCGGGGCGTTGAGCGAGGCGGGTCGCGCTGAGCGAGCCCAGCGAAAGGCGTTTCGCTGTCTGATTGGTCGCCGAAAGATTCGCGAGGCAAGCGCGGCTCGGCTCCCGGTCCCTTCTCTTTCCATCCGGAGGCAAGCCAAGAGTTTTTTTTTTTTTTGTTTAATCTTTTCTTTATTTTTTCTCCGGGGAAGGGGTGGGGGGTTCTGGGGCCATTTTTCTGTCCAGAGGATTTTAGTCTCTGCTTCGATGTACCGATCGGCCAACCGGGTTTCCCGGTTTCCCCGATTTTTGACCACCACCGCCGCCTCTTCACGTGGGCACTCGAGTGACGCGAGGCGGTCATCGACAGCGGCCTTTACGCCGCCCCCGCGGCGAAGCGCTGAGTCGAAGGGTCTCAATTTTCGCCCAGAGCCAGGGTTCTTGATCTAAAACGCTGGCCCCCAATTTCCATCCACCCCCTGTCTCTTAAAATGGGGCTGGGGATGCCCCCTCCAAAAAAGTGGCCCGCGAATCGATCCCCCAAAAACCCGGCGGCGCCCCATCAAATTGAAACAGGGGGCCTAGGGAAGCGGATCTTCTCCGTGGAAACCAGCGGGGCGTTTTTTTTTTTTTTTTTTCTCCGAGAGGAACCTGGGCCTTCCAGAAAACTGGCGCCTTTTCCATGGTTGGAGGGAAGGTACCGGGGGAAAAGGTGCCCCTTTTTCTTGGGGCTTGGAAGAGACGCCAGCAGGAAAGCCCCCGTTTGCCGCTTTCCCATGGGCACTGTGAAAGTTGCTCCCAGCGCGCGTCCATGTTCCTCAACCCATTTGGCCTTCCACGCTTTTCGAGCGGCTCGGACTCGCTCCGGGCGAGCGAAGATCCCGGTTTGCGGGGCCCCGAAAGCGAAAGTTCGAGCCATGCCGCCAGTTCGACGCGCGAGGCGCTTCTTTAAGAGTCTTCTTCATGCGCCCGCAGGTGTTCCAAGTTTTGGCTGAAGTTGAATTAGGATTGTTCAAATAGAACGCAAAGACTTCTAATTGGCCCGCCTCTTAGGAGTGAAACACCAGTAGAAGCTCAAGGAGAATTCATCCAATTTCAGCAATATGGTCACTTTTTTTTGGATCTCGAGGCGTGGGGTCGTTTTCTTTTTTGGAAAGACGCCGGCGGCTTTTCTTTTGAGTTTTCCCCCGAAAGTGCCAAAAAAAAAAGAGTTTCCCCAAAGAAGCAAGAACAGCATGGCGGACCAGGCAAAGTACACTTTCAGTCCTTTGGAGGCACACGGATTTCTGGTGGTTGTTTTTTTTGTTGACATATATTGCTTGTTTGTCTGTTTTTTTCACCAGGTTGTAGATTTGATTTCGTGCAGGTTTCCACACACACTGCATCCTCAGGGGCCCTGGTCTGCCAACAAAAAGGGGGGGAGACTTTGGGAATCTTAGGAAATGGACCTGGAGACGGATGCTTCGGCTTGCCAATTCCCTCATTTACCCGAGAACCAGGCAGACCTTTGGGCGCTGGCCATCCGGCGGCGTGCGTGGAGAAGCTCGACATGCCCCAAAACACGAAAAAGAGCGAGGCCTCCCCCCCCAAGCCAAAAAGGCAGGAACAAAAGAAGAAGAGAAACACTCACCGCCCGAGCGGGCCATGCCCAACACCTTCGGCTGGAGCCTTTTTGTGGGGCCGTCTGACTCCCGGCGCGTCCGCGGGCGGATCGCCGAGGTGCGCTGCCCGGTGTGCAACCAGCGGCTCGCCACCGTGGCCTGGGCGCCCCTGGTGAAGGAGCCATGGGCGACGGGCGGGCGACGTTGGCCACGAGCGGAGCGCGGAATTTGGGAAGCAACAAGACATGAGGAGCTACGCCAGGGCAAAAGGCCCAGGAAGGATTTGGTTCCATTGGCCGGGGGATGGATTTGGTCGTTTGGGAGCTGAGGTAGGGGTTCGGACACTGACAAAAGGGGCGATATGAGATCAAACGGTGATCACCTCCTACCCCTAAGAGACAACAGAGTTCCTTGGGTTGGTTCTAAGACTTGTGACGTTTCCCCTACTTAAATCAAGAGATTTACTCATTGGTTCCCACTGGGAGGCGTCTTCTAAGATCCTTCTAAATGGATCTTCCTTCAAGCCAACGAGCGGACCTAGGGCCTTACGAAAAAGGCTTGATCAAAAGGTCCTGGGATGCCCCTTCGGCACCTCGGATGGGTGGGGGGGGGCTTGGGCGGTTTGGGGGGCATTTTGGTCTTCAACAGGTGGAAATTCTTGTGTCCAAAAAAAGCATCGGGTCCATGGCTTGCTTTGGACCAGGAGACTCACATGTCCCATTTGCTGGGGGAACATGGGGCAAGGGGGCCGCAAAGGCAGGGGGTTGCCGTTTCTTTGGCACCGGAACGTGGGGGCCAAAAGGCCCGGAAACCGGCCGTTAGACCTCGCACAAGGCAAACAGAGGCAACAAAGAAAGGCTTGGAGGTTCCAAGAATAGAATCAAACCATGTCCAGACACATGGCTGTGGGTCAAGCCGCCCATTTGAGAACCGATTTTAGTGGGGGATTGGGATGTTCACTGGGGTACGACTTTTTGTGGTTTTTAGTCCGAAAAAGGCAGAAGTTGTGCAAACACATTTTGCTCGACTCGTGGCGGGTTTGCTGGTTTGGGTCCAAGGTGAAGGTGCACCAACTTGGAGGTCTCTTGCTGGCGGGCAGGGAATGAGAGTTATGGAATGACTCGAATAGAAAACAGGGCTCCTTAAAAGATACATGTTGCAACCATTTGACACGTGTTGCTTTTTCAACGCCCAAGTAAAGCACCATTTACAAGTTGCAATGATCGGGTGTTTTTCGTGCATCCGGATCCCCGATAAAGCATCCAACCGGTGGGTTCCGATTGGGTCGTGTAGGAGGAGACCTTCGCCAAGTATCACGAGAACGCGCGGGTGCGGAGCTCGGTGCCGATTCAGCCGGGTTTTGGGTCTGAACTGGTGCCCCTTTAAAGGGAGGGATGGCCGGCGTGTGTTCATTTTTTGGACGGTGGCAACGGGCTGGTTTTCTTTCCTTTTTTTTGTTTGCGGACAAGATCTCTTGCCCAAGTTTTCCTTTGCACCCTCCTTTCAATGTTGTTTCCTTGCCGGTTCGGTTGGCAGGTTTCCCCTGGAATGAACCGGAACTCTACCATGCAACTTGTGGTTTCCTAAAACGAGATTTCGGGAATTGTGGCGAAAACTCAGGTGTCTTTCCTGCTAGGAAGCGGTGCCCTTTCTCCCCAGTCAGAGGTCTTGATTTGGGCTTCCAACAGTGCGTGAAGGTTTGATTCGATTGAAGGACACCAAAGGAGAATTTGCTCACTTGTCCAGAGCCATTTCATGATGAACCAATGGACATTCTACTTGCAGCCAAATCCAGTCTATGGAAACTGTACCTTTTCCTGTTCATAGTACTCGGTTCTTCACGGCAACATGAGTGCAACGGGACACAGTAGGTTGCTTTGGAATCCGGAGGATTGAATAGCAGGTGCCAGAACTCACTTGGAAGCTGGTCCAAGGTATCTTGTTTTTGCAGGGGTCCAAAGGACCCCTTTTCCCAAATCGCCCAGGTAAACAAAATATGTCATGTCACGAAACCGGTCATGCCCAAAACGGTGAGCTTTGTGGCTGGCTGGCCTTCTTTTTTCATCTCCCCCCAAAGCCCACCTACTTGTGGCTGCAGTTTCCCTTTTCCCATCTTCCCCCCAAAGAAAAGGTAAACAGAAAGCAACACTCCCATCTCCCCCCCCCTAAAAAAAAGAAGAGCAAGAACACAAACACCACAAAAGGCAGCACAAGAACCTCCGGCGATTTTTTTTGCACGGCTGGAGTTTCGCCCCACTTTGCCGGTCCATCCTCCCCCCTCCCCCCCCAAAAAAAAACAAAAAACAAAAACAAACAGTCGCCCCACTTTGCCGGTCCATCCTCCCCCCCCCCCCAAAAAAAAAAAAAACACAGAAGACAAAAAGAAAACAGCACCGTTTGGCGATGTGTGGCCACTTCTCCATCCCGCGCTTTCCTTCAGTGCCCGTTTTCCTCACCAGGCACTGCTCACCTATCGTTGCGCCGCTTGCGACGAGACGGGCTCCTACCTCCGCGCCGTGGACGGCGCGGGGCCCAGTAACACCGAATCGAGTCGGGGCGGAGGGCTTGATCTCGGATGGGCCTCGGCATTGAAGAAGTTTGGGCGCCTCGTCTTCGTTTCTTTTTGTCCGAGACTTTTTGGGCCACATGGCTTCTGATTTTTCCTTTTGACCACCGGAAAGGGTCAGTCGCGCTGGTGGCTTTGGAAGGGACCCGGACTCGGAGCCGGGGGTATCCCAAAGCGAGCTTTTAGATAGGGTGGCTTTGGGAGCTCTGTGGGCTCGTGGCAGGTTGGGCGGGCTTTGGGGGGGGGGGCGCTCGTCGTCTTCGTTTTTCGAGACTTTCGGGCCACATGTTGGTTTTTTGCTTTTGAAGACCAACAGAAAGGGTAGCCTCAAAAGAAGGCACGCCCATTTAAGGTATTTCCAGGTTCCTCTGGCATAGAATCCCAAGTTCAGCAGCAAACGATGGGGGTCATTGCGCACTGGGCGTTGCCTTGTCGTCTTTTTTGTTGTTCTTGGAATCAGCCTGTTCAAGGGCAATTTGGTTCTCCCCATGTCTTCGGTGGCGAACTTATTGAAGTCACTACGCGATCCGCCGATGCCATCTGTGCGTCGACGTGACTGTTAATGTTGAGGATCTCTAATGGGTGCTTACGGGTCAGTAGGCAGTCGGTGGGTTTCGGGTTTGATGTGAAGTCAAGTCAGATTGTTTTCTGTCTATCTCCACGGACAATCATTTTGGAATTTCTGACAGGGGGGGGTTTGGGTTTCCTTGTGGCAACTTGTTGGTTTCAATTTGGTTTCCTCGTGGCTTCCTACGGCTACCCACAGGCAAGTAGCAAGGTAGCCGCAACGGACGTGAACACCCAGCATGCACGGGATGCAGCATACTATGTGGGGAATGCTGGTAATGCAAGCAATGCCGGGGATGCAGCATGCAAGGATAGCATCAACCCGATTCAACTGCCCGACATATAGACTTCTAAAAGCACGACAATGCTGGGGATGTTTCGCAGCGACAGCCCTATACAGGTGGGGATTTCGCCAGAACATACATGTTTTTCCAATGTGAGCAGTTCCTTAGATCATCACTACACTTGCCCCCGCCAATATCCAAATCCAACATTGCTCAAAATAGCAAAACACCATTAGTATCTACAAAACAACAACAAAAGTCATGCCGCCAAGGCAGCATAGGCCCGAAAACACTGGACAATTACACTGTTTTGAACACCCGGCGCATTTTGTCCACAAATTGTCTCCCCAAAAACCCATCGGCTTCGAAAGAAAACAAACAAAAGGAAGAGCAAGTTGCGGATTGCGATCTACAAGCATATTTTTGACCCATTGAACACCCCCTGGTTGGCAGGGATTTCTCATGTAAGAGGCCATATTCCATGTAAAAAATACCGCCCCATCATTCACCTTGGTGTTTTGCTCCCATTCGGGTCGCGTGCCAGAATCACCCATATCCCACTTACCCATATGGCGGACCCAGAGTCGTCAGGGGCTTAGATCAACCAAACGTAGGAACCCCAACGAGCGGGTTCTTTGAGGAAAGCTGGTTTTGAAGGAGCCCCAAACAACCCATCCAGTTTTATCGCATTCTCCAGCGACCCTTTCGGGTGGCGCATCTCGCTGGACTTCCGGCGAGATGAACCGACAGCTCCACCAGTTCTGACATCCCCCACCTTCCACCAAGAATTTCGGGAGAACCAAAAGGACAGCATTTTCAGAAGGTTTCGGGAAGGGGCACTGCTTTGACTCGTGAGTATGCGCAGCTTCGGAACCCTTCGGAGATCACTTTTGCGGAACCCTCTGGAGGAACTCTTTCCTTCTCGAGGTCGGAGCAGTCCAGGCAGCCCTCCCATTTCTGTCTCAAGCTTTTAGACTCTTTCGAAGCTCCCGGATCTTCAGACCCAAGCCGCCGCAAAGGCGCAAACGCCTCACAAGCCCCACCCGAGAACGCTCGATGCGAGGCCCTCACGGGTTGCCGGCGTCGGGCAAATACCCTTTCACCATGTTGGGCACCGAGGCGCGGGGAAAAACAAACACCTCGGCGAAGCGGAAAGGAGAACCAGGGAGCGGGGGTGGCGCGATTTTGGCTGAAGCGCTAGATGTGGGTTGGGTTTGTTTGGCGTCTTCTTGGGAGGGTGGGTGTTAGGGGTGTGTGTGTGTGTGTGTGTGTGTGTGTGTGTGGTGTGGTGGCACGCTTGGTCCAGGAGAGCGCCGAATTGGCCTAAACCATTCCCTCAGATCAGAGTGGTAAACGCCAAAAAACAGTTCCCGGACGGTTTTCCCAATCAACAAGCTCTGGCAACGAGTCGTGGCCTTTCCGCCTCAAGGGGTGGCCGTGGCGGTTTGCACGGGTCAGCTCCTTCATGGCAGTACTACCCTTGTCAGGTTTCCATTTCGGGGGGTCGGATTCGACTTTTTGACACATATGGCCTCGGTTTTTTGGAGGGAAGGCGGTGTGTTCGGGTTTCGTCGTAAACATCCGCCTGCATATCTTGGGTACTTCGTCTATTGTCCTTCGGGAGCAAAGAAGCAAAGGAGAACGGGGGGGAGCTCTAAGTTTCAACCACAAGAACCCAGCCCTCCGTGTCACTAAGGCTCGCTTGTGGGAGCCTTCCGAATTTTTGACCGATTGGTTTGGGTCCTAGGTTTCAGTCGCAGACTTTTCAATGGAACCCTCTGGGCGACCCTGAGACGCACTGCGATGGGTGTGTCTGATGGGCCTAAGAATGATTTTGGTTTTCACAAGTTCCAAACAACTGTGAACCCATTCTGAATGATTTGGTTTGGGTCCCAAGCTTCACTGGCCCACTTAATTTGGTTTGGGTCAGCTTCACAAGTTCCAAACAACTGACAGATTTGTTGACCCGCACTGACCCATTGATTGACCCATGTGTTTCCCCCCGTTTGGCACGTCCGTCTCCAGGCGCGGGAGAGGCTCTGGCGGGCCTGGCAGGAGTTCTTCCTGGCAGAGGCCGGGGATCCGCGGGAGCCGCGGGAGCCGCGGGAGCCGCGGGAGCCGCGGGAGCCGCGGGAGCCGCGGGAGCCGCGGGAGCCGCGGGATCGCGCGCTTCCGGACCTGGACGGACTGGGGGGAACAGGATCGGGTTCCGGGGAAGGGCGGGTTTCGGGCGGTGGGTGTCCACTGTGATTCGCTTTTGGGCTTCCGTTTCTCCCCACGGGCTTCGAGCTTCGTTGTCCTGAGTTCTGTATCGCAGGTTTTCGGGCTCGGGCGCGGACCTGGGATGCGGATCGGTGCGCGGAGAGAAAAAAGGTGGGGCTTTTCCGTGTAGTAGACGTCTGGCATTTTGTTCAAGCGAAGTTCCATAGTCAAAAGTCAGCGAGCCATCCTGAAAACCTTGATCCAAGGTTCGCATCGGTCTAAAAATGAGTTCCTTGAACATTGCATGTGGACCCGACCCTTTAGGATCACCTGACCAACTTGTCGCCTTTTGCAAAATCAAAATCGGACACGGGAGCCACAGGCTTCTCAGGAAGTCGGGGCCCCGTCAACTCGTTTCGCTGTGATCAAAGTCAGGAACTGGTGGTTCAAGCTACAACCTACCACGGGCAGAAGGGTGGGGGACTTTCATGGTAAAAACAGTGGGAAGATACGGCTCCGAACGATACCATTATTTTTCCGGGGTGTTTCTTTTTTGGGGAGCCCATGGTTGGTTGGTTAAACAGAAGGACACCAATCATTTTGGGGTTCCTTCATTTTAAGACCACCTACAAATGACATCTCTCTATACATACATGCATGCTTGCATACATGCGGGCAGGCAGACGGGCAGAGCGAACTACATTACATTGCATTGCATTACGTTGCATAGCATTGCATACATATTTTGTATCTGCATACCGCGGGCATGGTGGGCGTCGGCATAAGTTATTCGGATTTTTCCGCGGTGTGCAACTTGCCAAGCGCTTGACGAAGTCGGATGCGGCTCGAAGTCCGGCCGGATTCGGCCACCGCTTCCCAGCCGCAATCAAAACCCGGGTAGGTTGAACTTGGTGGCTCCCTGTCATCCGGTTCCTTAGCCTAAAGCATTTTCTTTAAGTATTTGTTTTAAAGATTCTTAGTGTCTAGTGGATTTCCGAATTAATCCCACAAGCTGGATTTGGGGGCCATTTCGATGCCGATCGGATTTGATCATCACAGGGACAGCTTGGCTCCTGAATCTGCCACTCCGACACCCTCGGGAGACGCGAGGGAGGGTCTCTGGCGGATTGTGGGTCTCGGTTTGGGGCGCGGACCCACTGGAGTTTCAGGTCCATGTTTCCGGCTGGCAAAGATGTTGTTTGGTTTCCTGGTTTCAACCTGTAAACCAACCCCGAAATGAATTCGGTAGGCGCATGAGACATGGAATGAAGCCTATAAACCATTCCTTGGCGGTTTCGTTTAAGGCTGGGTTCACTCCCAAAGGCCTCCGTCGGCGCATCGCCGAATCGGAGGTCCCCGCGGAGAAGTTTCTGCAAGCGGTGCTGGAGGAGTTCTCCTGCGGCAACCGCAAGGGTGGGGCCCCTCCCAGCTCCATGAGCAAGGTGCGCGTAAGCGGGGGAAGGTCGGGAAATGGGAAGCGGGGGAAGCGGCCGGGGGGGGGGGGGAGCGGGAACAACAAGGGTTCAAGCGCCAGAGCTGCGGTAGAGAAATAGTCGCACCCAGCCAGGTTTTTTGGTAGAGTCTAAGGCGGGGGCTCTTCTTTGGGGTGATGCAAATTCGGCGTCGAGGTGGGGGGGCAGACTTGGAACTGGGTTGGCGCTGTTTGAGGGTGAAGGGGCCCGGTTTTTGGGTCAGACAGCCCACAGACCTATCTTTTTCCAACGCGGGTCCTTCTTGGATTCAAAGTGAGCTTCCTTTGAGCTGGTGATGTTGAAACATCCAAGCTGACCCAAATGGCTAGGGGTCAAACCCCCCAGTGAACGATTCAATCCAACCACTAAAATAGGTTCCAAAATGGGTGGTGCACCTGGTACCAAAACGGTTTTGACACCCACCGCCAAATGCCAACTCACACACACACACACACCGGCAGCCGAAATGCTCCCATCCATGCCAGGTACTCGGTCCCAGTGGCCAAGCCAATTGGATCGAGGATTTGGAGCCTCCGCCTGAGAAGCCGAGAGAGACCTGTTCCTTCAACCGGTGGGTCCGGACAGCTTGGGGAACCTTTTTTGTTTCCTTTGTTTCCAGTTTTTCGTTTTTCTTTTTTTCTTTTTTTCCTGTGTGTGCTTTTCTTCTTTTTTTTGGTTGCGGGGGGGGGGGGTTGTTGTTGTTTTTTTGTTTGGGGGGGTCATGTGCGCCCCTTGTTTCTAATCACTGGGCATTCCTTTCTTTCGTGCGGGACCCGGCTGATTCATAGCTGCGGGGTTATTGGTTAAGGTTATGTATTAATGCTTTTCGGGTCATGTCAACCTGTCAGTAAGCCCCACAGCTATTAATAGGGGTCCCGTTTGGGATGCCTTTCCAGGAGGGCAACGATGTGAACTCCGGCCATCCGGAGCACCCTACACAATTCAAAGGACCCCCCTCGCCCCCCTCCGAAAAAGAGCGAATCTCCTCACAAGGGAGCCAACCTTTAGCACGGTCCGGAGTACATGGCTTTGGTTCTATGCGACCAAGGGGGTGACGGTTTCTATGGTCGATGATGCTATGGTTTACCCAGATGTGAAGGAAACTGCGGGTCCAGTGGAGAACGTCTGGTCACTGCGGCGAGGTTTTGTTCTCACTGCCCTTGAGGGTCGAAGGTCTCCTGGTTTCGTGCCTTTCGAAACCGCACACCTATCCCGCACAGGAGTTGAACCAGACCATGGGTATGCGAAAAGGAACAGACCCCAACAAAGGCAGGTGAAACGGCAGGCAGCGATTCTCCAAAAAAGAGTTTCCCAGATCTGGAAGGTTGTCTCAGGCAACCCTCCAGACAAGTGGTGTTCTTTTCACATTCCCTCTAAACCAAGCCCAAATGAAAAGAGAGGAACCCTCAAAAGATATGAGAGGAATCCGCAAACATCGGAGTCCTCTAAGCCAAGCCCATGGCGGGATTACCTTCAAGAGGATTCCTTCCGGGCTCCATCTGTTTTGGGTTCGGTAGTTTCACGGGCCCAGTTTGTGGTTTGACCACCTGTTGGACATCGGCAGATCATCAGTCATCGGATGGAGTGTACGTGTTTTTGTCGGTTCGGAGCCTTCTCCACTGCTAGTTTCATAGGTTTGTGGGTTCACCCTGAAACATTCGCCAGGTCTTAAGTTCTTCTGTTTGCTGAACTGAATATTTTACGTATGTTCCCCTCTTGGTTTTACAGGAAATCTGTCACTGGACATGGTTTGCAAAGATCGCAAGAGCCGTATTATCTCCATGGGGGGTGTCTCAAAATAGGGATCCGGCCCCTTTTGCACGGCTCTTTCTTAGGAAGCCAAATGCCAATTTTAAGAACCCCCGTTTTGTTCTGGGCCAGAAGTCTTTCCAGGTTTCCACCTGCCAATTGATGTTTAGGAGGTATCTCAGCAAATGTATTCGGAGGTTCCAACGCTGCGGTTTGGAGCAAATGAACTTTGGAGTGGCAACGGCAATTTTCCCTTCCAGGTTCCAACGCCAGGCCTTCCAAAGTGTTTGCAATGAACTTTGAATTTTTCCAACGCCAGGCCTCAGCAACTGGCAGTCCAAGACGCCAGGTCGCTCTATCGATCGATCGATGTGGCGACAGGCGGCGATTGGCCGTGCAACTGGCGTGGATGAACCGCTTCCCCCAGCAGCGCCCGGGAAACCCGGGGGAGGGGGGAGCCATCGCCTTGGAGGTCTTTGGAGGGGGGGACAGAGATGGGTATTTCTGCAAGTGGCAGGGTAAAGCTTAGCTAAAGGTGGAGCATCATCTTGCAGATCATGTCTGTGTGCCCAGATGTGGGGTGGGGATTCGTGCATGTGTTTGTTCTTGTTTTGGGGGTGGGAGACTCCTTTCGCCTTTGGATGGTTTGGATTCGGATTTCCGATTCGGCTCCAAGCCACTTGGAGGGGCTGATATGAAGCCTTCTGCCTGGAATGGTCGGGTGTCTCGGCCCTGGGCCCGGTCAGAGGCTCGGCCAAAGGCCGCCGGTTTGATCGAAGAGCCTTCGGAAGCCAAGCCCATCTCGAGGACGTCTTTGTGCACCTTGGGGTTGCGAAACACCACCCCCTGTCCATTATATTTCAAGGGAAACCAAAGGGAGAGGCCATTTGGGGGGATGAAAGAGAGTCACAGCTCATTTGGGGGACCAATTCGTAGGAAACAAAACTTTGGAGAACCAGTTTGAGGGGTTTCCGAGCTATCGAGATGGACTTCTGGCTTTCTTCGACCCTGCGCGAAGGGCTCAAGACGGCGATCTCCGAAAAGCGTAAAGGCCAATTTCAGTGCCAACGTAGAGGGGAAGCAAAAAGCACCTGGATATTTTGCCAACACTCCATCATTTGGGGCCATGCGCAAATTACCCTCCCATCAACTAACATGGAACCTGACAGGGGGTCCCTTTAAAAGGAAAATCGTTTTCCAGGGGTTCCATTTCTCTTTTTTCAAACCACTGGTCCAGGTTTAACCCCCACCTGTAGCCACACGTAGGATTGGTCAAACCACGGCCCTTGCTCCCGCAAACCGCGTCGAAGCGTCGATCCCTGAGGCACGCTTTGCTGCGGCGAGCCACTGGGAATTCATCGATGCGGGCGGACGACGCGAAGATTTGCCCATTCGGATCCCTGGGGAATCCATCGATGTCCCCATAGCAAAAAAACGGCGATGGACACATGAGGATTCTATTGGTTTTGGGAATACTCATATTTCCAATTAAGATAGGATCCATGAAATGGATCAATAGTATCCATCAATTGGATCGAATCCGATTCTTATTTCAGAGTATGGAATTGCGGCAGGTTTGCGAGTTCAGGGAGATGTCCCCGTCCTTTCGTTTCGGACTTGGAGCTCCTTGTCAAAGCCAATACTCGGTGATAGGGAGAACACCGAAGCCCCCCATCTGTCAAAAAGGTTTGCATTTAGCGCCTTTCTGAGGGGGGGGGGGACTTAACACAGTCAATTCTACCTAGTTCATTCACATTTCATGAAATGGGACCAACTTTTGGAGACTCCGACTCCTTTTATTCACAAGATGCTTTGGGTTCGTTGATCCGGAGACCACATTTGGCAGGTCGCTGGCTCTGGTCAAATTTGGCCGGCCGTTTGCCCGGTTTGTCTTTGGTAGCCCATCGTTGGTTCGGATGTGTGGTTTGGGTTGAAGCCCTGGTTCTTGTTGAATGGGAAATTCCCAGCCACCAAGCTGTTTCAACGGAAGCGGATCCAGAAATCATGGCTGGACTCCAAAAAACAAGTGGGTCAAAAGATCAGGCACAAAAAGATTGGGGCCTGCCGCTTTGCCTGCCAAGAGCATGATCTTCAAAGTGAGCGCGCGATGGATTTGCCCACGTTGGCATCACGGAGCCGTGTTTCTGCGGGACTGGCCGGGAATTTTTGGTGGCGGAACGGGTGCCCGAAAGGGATGCTCGTCCGGGCACACGTTTTGTGGTGGATGGACTTGCCATTCTTTTTGGTGCTACCTCGATATCAAGACTAAATTCACCACAAGCAGACTATTCAGAACATAAATCCTTGGCATCAACCTCCCCTATTTGTACAATAATAGATATACATATATACACCTGGGGTCATGTTTCTGGGGAGGGGGGGGATTTTTCCCGGCCCGCCGGTCTCAGGCAGTTCTGCTTCCGCTGCAAAGTCTCCTCCTGGCACCGCGGCGTCACCTGCCGCAGCCCCCGGGGTGTGTTGGTTTTTTCCGTGGAACTCGTGGGTTCTGCACCAAGCTTACCTCTGAAAAACACAACTTTTCGTAACTTTTTGGGGTAACATGGGCGAAAAATGTCAGTAAAAGGTTAACTTCCCCAATCCTTGGAGTTTTAAGGGGTAAGCAAGGGGCTCGGCGGGTTTTGCGGTCGGCCTGGGCGTTTCTATTGGCCGCTGGAAAGGTTCGCGGCCAGGTTCCGAACATGGTCCCCGAGATCAGCAAACCTGAAAGAGTGGATTGCATTGGCCCCCCCCTGAAATGACCCCATGGTGCGAACTTGTTGAAGTAGAAACAACCAGAACCCAGCGGAGGCTGATTGAACAGTAGTTGTTGACACATCCAGACGCAGTTCATGCCGGGACATTGCAAGGTTGTTGTAGCCGTGCTTTCCACAAGGGGTCCAGTCGCCCTCGTACTCCATCCCCGTTTTGTGGCCAGTTGACTTATGAAGCAACCAACATTGGTAAAGCACGTGGTCTATCCCCATGGCCAGTTTGAGAAGACATGTGTGACTCTTACGCCCTGGTTTCAGGGCCTCATGTTTCTTCTTTTACTCCACTTGCCACGGTCCAGGTGCTTCTAGAGTTTGTAAGGGAGTTCCTTTGAGGAGCTTCAAAGCCCTTTGACACCCGGCGTCCCTCCAAATGGATAAGCCCCTTGTTCTTAAGGTTGTTGTTCACTCATTGGGCTTGTTTTGTTTTTTTCATAACAATCTTAAGAGCAAGAAACAGCAGAACCACTACCCTCTCTCTAGCAATCATGGAAGCTGACGGGAGGGTTCTTGATCACCACTTTCCTTTTGGGTAAGAGCCATGTCCACTTCCATTGTTGGAGAGAGGGTATGGGGGTTCATCAATATCCCTGGCCCCAAAATGTGTAGCTTGTCCCATGTTGAGATATCAATCTGTTTAATGGTTTCCCAAGTCACGACAGGTGTTCCGGACCTTTTGCTCCACCCCCATAAAGGCTCAAACTAGAAATCGAGCCCTTTTTGGATGGGGTTTTAAAGGGAAGCCAACAGGAAACCACCTACCACCCAACTGGGGCAGCCAATTTCGAGAAATCCTGGCTCTGGGCGGATCAAAAAAAATTGCGGCGCCTCGTTGGCGCCGGGTGCTGCGATGCGAGCGAAAAAAAGCCGGCAGCTGGAGGCAACGAGCGCCTGCGGTGCGAGAAAGCACGCCAGGCGGGAAGGGGTTCAGCGTGGGAGGGGAAGCGACCGAGGTGGTTTGTGGTTGTACGGTGGTAAGATGGTTTTGAGGTGGCTCTAAGTTGGTAAGGTGGTGTTCAACTTTGCTTTTGGGGGTGATACTTCTAGGGACATAGAGGAATGCCGGCGGAAATTTGGGGAAGCTGTGGGTGCGATTGAGAGCAGCTAGTGTTTGGTTTTTGTTCGTTTGCTCCTTTGGGGTGCCATAATTTGGAAATTAAAGCGGAGGGTTGTCCTTATAAAGTTGCGGCCATGCTGTATGCTATTCGGCAGCACCAGCATGGAGCCCTTTGCCACGCTGCGGTACGCTTTCTCTGCCGCGGCACGCTTCATTGCGGCTGGCTGGCGTCGTCATGTTGCTGAGGAGGCCCTCCTTTTGATTCTCTTGCCTCAATTCTGCGGGGTAGGGTGCAATCACAAGCGAAGCCGGGTTGAAACCAAATGGATCTTGCGACTCAACACCCATCCATTTTGGTACCCATGGGTCTGCCCAAACCAACGGTAGACGAATTACGTCCTTTCTGGTCTTTTCGGAACTTGCAGATTGTGGTGCCACCGGCATGGCGGCACTTGGCCTCTGGGTCAGGGGCGCGTGTCCTCACACACGGCAAAGGGGCATTCGACATGTCTCCTGGACTGGACGATTTGCCCCGTCAAAGGATGAAACACCAATCGCTTTTCCCTTTGATCTCCCTTGTAAACAACCAGGAAGGGCGTTTCGCCGCAAAAAGTGAACCGCGCCCAGATGATCTATTTGCTTCCATTTGCCTAAGAAGGATATGATATGCCACCACAACTCGCCCTGTTGTCATGAGTGCTCCCATGCCTGCCGCCCCTCCCGCTTGTTTGTTCTTTTTGGGGGGCCCTTTTTGTTTGATATGTTTCTCTCATCACACACCTTCCCCTCCTTATACAAAATCCTCCCTTCTCTCTCACAGCCCTGGATTTCTCCACAGATTTGCCAAGCTCTCGGCAAAAAACCCGCCGGCTGCTGGCATTTCGACGATCCCCGCCCTTCGAAGCGCCAGCGCTCGAAGCGAGGCCCAGCTGTGCCCGGGCTGCGGGGTGCCGACGCAGCGCTCCGAGGGCTGCCGGAAGATCACCTGCGTCTGCGGCCGGGTCTGGGAAGCCCAGCGGCCGCGGAAGGGGAGAGGGATGGGGGAGGGGGAGGGGGGAGAGGTCAGGGGAGAGGTTTGAGAAATGAATCGCATTGAAGCAGCTGGTGTTTGTTAACTTTTCTTTGCAGCAGGGCGCGCAACCGCGACCCTGGACATGGACGAACAAAGAGGGCGGCCTGTTGACTCGTTGAAAGGTTTGCGAGCGGCTTTTGGCAACCTGATCGCCTAGCAACGGTTCAACATATTAAGATCACCGCCCAAAAAGAGTAGATTTGCGCCGTGCCGCTTTCTCCGTCACTCCAGTTTGGGTGGCTTGTGTTGCCTGCGGGCGAAAGCGTCAGGTCGTTTGCCTGAGGGGTTGGAGGTCCTAACAAGGATTCGGTTTCCCGCGGGCCGTGCCTGTGCTGGAGTTTGTTCGGAAACCCAACCCAAAAAAAGCCGCGGGTCTAAGCAAAAAACAGCTTTGAGACAGTATAGCATGCAAAACCGAAGGAACCATGTTTTGTTGCCTGCTTTTGGCTTGCAGATTCGGGGGGTTCCCAGCGACTCATGTTGAAAGGATCGGTTCGCCGCCGGAGTCTTCATGTTGAAACACGTGGCTTTCATTCCACTGCCGACTTTTGAGGCCCAACGAGCCACTGAGGCGCACCCCTGCAGACGGGAGCCTCAAAAAAGACTATCATTTGGGCGGGTACCTCCTTTTTTGTGGTTTTAGAAGGAGAAAGGAGAACCATCTGGGCCACCCATTGCTAGAGTACCCCACCCCAGCTACAAATTTATGGAGTTTTTCGTGGGTTTGCCTGGCAAAACCACCCCCAAGAAGAAACATCCCTCATAACCCAATACACCCGCAAAAGACCAGCCACAGCTCAAGAAAGTGGAAGAGCAACACCCCTCAAAACCCAAAAAGCTTACACCAAGAGCCAACGCCCAAAGTGAAGACGAACCCAAAACACCTAGGGAGGTTCGCCGGAGTCTTCATGTTGAAATACGCCAAAAGACAAGCCAAGAAAGCCCCGTCCGAGGTCTGGGAGTGGGAAGGCGGCGAGGGCGACAGCAGCGACGAGGAGTCGGGGGATTCCGGTGGATGTGTTGCGTGCGTTGCTTTTTGCTCCGTTTGGCTTGGTTTGGTTTCTTTAAGAAAAGGGGGGGGTGTTGTTAGTTGTTGTTGGAGGTGGTTGCTGTTAGTTGTTGTTGGAGGCGGTTGTTTGGAGGTGGTTGTTAGAGGTTGATGGGTTTGCCAATAATTTGTTGGCCTGGTTTGGTGTTTTCTTTTTGTTTCGGGAGGCCGTTGTTGCTCAGTGGGGCTCCAGCTTTTCTTTTCTTTTTTTTTGCGGGGGCGGGTTTGAGTAGTTTGTTCTTCTGGTTGGGTTTGAGGAAAACCCCAGGTCCTAGTCCTTTGACACATCACTCCATGGCGGAGGGGTGGTTCCTGTGAAGGCTCAGGGTGGTTCCCCTGATTGCTGTCCCGAGCGAAACACCGAACCGGTGCCGGGGGGTTCCCAGAGCAAAACCCCATTGGTGCCCTGGGTTCCTAGGGTAGGTGAGATATAGTGTAGAAAGAGCGAACGGTGACAACCATCTGAGACTCCCTGGAATTGGGCGTTTCACAACCCTCGGATACTTCGGCTTGCGGGGCACTTCCAGCGGTTTTGGGTGGACTTCCAACATAGGTGACCTCCCGCGCCCCAAAATTCATGCGATTCTGAAGGGGAACCTGGGCCAACCAACTCGCGAAATGGTTGGGTTCCCTCATTTCGAAGAAACACGCCTCCATTTGCTGAAGGTATGTAAGAGGCAGATCCAAGGCCAGTTTCCATTCTGGAAGGGTCAAGCCAAAGGTGAGCGGCAAGCTTCCCGGTGGTTTTGATTTCTTGTGTGTTGCAACAACATCACGGTTTCAAGAAAATAATCCCCAAAATCAATGAATCAAAACCATGTAATTCGCCAAGGAGGAAAGACGAACATCTGTTCGTTTGGGCGAAGCGGTTTCAGTTTCCTTCACTCGGCACGTCCCCTCCCCCGTTCCGCTCCCCTTCCCGCGAGGAGGGCGCCTTCTCCGAGGATTCGGGGCCGGAGGCGGGACGAGCTCGTGTGCACCGCAACCGGTTGAAGCACCCACCAGTGGTGGTCTTTGAGCACTGAGCCAATTTCGCTCGAAGGGTTGGTTCGAAGCCCATGCTACAAAAATTGATTTTTCTTTTCCATTCATTGAACACCATCCTTCTCTCGGTTTTGCTCTCGGTGGCTGGAGGTTTTCGGATGCCTGGAAAGAATGGAAAATCAAGGTACCCCTAGAAGTTTTAATCATCAACCAACCAGTATGCTTGGCGGGGTTATGACGCGAGCTCACCTGGGGGAAAACGAGCCCGCCATGCTACAGGTCCTTTGCTTGGGGATCCGATTCTTACTGCAGCTTTTGGAATTCTAGTAAAGTTTGCAGTAATGTGTGTGCGTTGTGGCTGTTGACACTTACAGGTACATTTGTTTGTGGAATTGAATTGTATCGCACGCTCTCTCTCTCTCTCTCTCTTTCTCTGTGACGTGCGCATCTGTGTTTCGTGTCCGCAAGAGGCGTGTCTAGCTGGCCGCCTTGCTGGGAAGCACCTCTGGCCACATCCGAGAGAAATATGAGAGGTTCCAATCCCAGGACTCCGATGTTGGGCAACTGTTATCCAGCTCCATGAAAGTTGGGTTGGCCCCCCTTGGGTTACGAATCACCTTTGCCAGAATACAATTTATCACGTACTCCTGCTTTTTGGAAGGGACATGAACTTGGGGAACCTCTTCGTCCCCTTGCCAACTTAAAAAGCACCCCATCTAAGTAAGCCCATCTACACTATGCACAAACCGCAGTCCTGCCAAGGCCGCTCTTTTCCATTTATTGGTCGAAGCTGAATGGGGTCCAAAGGTACCCTTGATTTTTGCAACACGATATGGGTCCACACATCTCGGGTTCGTTTTTTTTTCAAGGCTTCGTAACCTCTGGGTTCATGTTCAGGAGCATCATTTCCAACACTGGGTCCAATTCTCAGCTTTTTGCGAATGCACGGCGTCAAGCATTGGTAGGTCCCAAAAAGGCCAAGACCAAGCGCATTGGACTCGATTTCAGATGATGTGAGATATACCAATTTCCGTAGGCTTATGCGAATTCGTAGATAGTTCGGCAGGACGCATTGAGTGCGCTTTGTCTCGGTATTTTTGTCTTTCCCTTTGGGCGTGACTCCGCCCGGGTTCTTTTGTTGCGGGCCTCACACCGACCGGCCGGGGGCGTCTCAACGGATTCATTGACCGCAGGCCAAGACCAAGCGGGTTTCCCAAAGTGGCGAACCCAGCGGTTTCCCCTTTCCCCCCCACTAAAGATCTTTTCCCACCTTTCCCCCCCTAAGATCTTTCCCGTCCCTCCCCCCCTTCTTCCCCCCTTTGCAGAGACCCATTTCGACTCGATAACGCTTGGGTTTCGCTTCCAGATAGGTAGCAAATTTGTGGCATTTGTTTTTGAACCCAGAAAAGTTCCCTTCAAGGAAACCACCAGCAAGGGATGGTTTGTAAGGGTCACACCGCGTGGTGGTTATGATGGTTTCCATTGGCTTTGCTGGCGACCGGCTAACCATCATGATAAAAGTTCCCTTCAAGGAAACCACCTTATAAGGATCATTCCCCCTGCACCAGCAAGTCAGATGGCTTCCCACTCCCCCCGAAACCACCTTATAAATGATGGTTGTTTTTGGGTCATTCCCTTTCCCTTTCTCCACCAGTCAGATGGCTTCCATTCCCTGCACTCCAATTCGCCAGGATGACCTCCAGCAGGCGCAGACGGCCGTGAACCTTGTGGCCATGAACAACAAGGCCGTTTGAGCCGTTTTGGGGTGCAACGGGCCCATGGGTGGAAGTCCCTCGTATTTGGTCCGGGGATTCCAGAAGCAAACAAAAAACCGGGGAAACCCGGCCAGCAAGGGTGTTTTTGAGTGAGGAGAGAGATTTGAAGAGGTGTCCAGCATCCAGAATGTGGACTTCCCAGGTGTTCATCCACTTTGTTTTATCATTAGGGCTGTGCTTCTGGGTGAAATGTGGAAAATCAGACCACTTTTGGTAGGGGACCCTGTTCATACACCGGTGTTGATGCTGCATCTGGGGTCAACATTTTTTGTCCTTTTCAGCTTGGCTTGGCTAGAAATAGATGGGGCTACTGCCCATTGTAGGTGCGGGAACGAGTTCCTTAACAAGGCCTTAAGGGACTTGGGCGTGGCTCCTTCTGGGATGTCCGAATGCTTGCCGCCAAACCCCACATGGCCGAAAAAGTGGTTGTTGCTGTTTTTTTCTTTTTCAATGGCATGTCTGGACGCTGTGTTGAGTATGAACTCCTTAACACGGCGCTGATCAGGGTTTTGTTCCTCAAACCAAGCTGCTGCCTGGCGAGATGTGTGACAAACACACTCCATCAACTTAGCCCCAATACTTTTAATCTATGGTGCTCATCATCATCATCATCTTCTTCGTCATCGTCCTTATCTTTTTGATATACGTTTCAAGTGTCCCGTTAGACCCGATTGGAGATGCAGAAGATGCGTAGTCATGATTCACATCATGTCGGCTGGTGATGCTGAGGATGCATAGTGATGATTATCATCCGATTTGAGATGCAAAAGATGCGTTGTCATATCATGACTGCTGGTGATGCTGCGGACTGCTGGTAGGTGATGCTGAGGATGCACAGTGATGATTGTCATCCCATTAGACCCGATTGGAGATGCAGAAGATGCGTAGTCATGATTATCATCATGACTTTGTCATGTCGATTCATCAGCATCATCATCATCATGACGCTCACTTTGGCGTGGACATGATTATCATCATGCCTGCTGGTGATGCTGAGGGTGCATAGTGATGATTGTCATATCGACATCAGCATCATCATGCTCATCATCATGCATCATCGTCCTTATCTTTTTGATATACGTTTCAATTGTCCCGTCAGACCCGATTGGAGATGCAGAAGATGCGTAGTCATGATTATCATCACGGCCGCTGGCGTTGCTGAGGATGCATAGTGATGATTCTCATCTGATTTGAGATGCAAAAGATGCGCGGACATGAGTATCATCATGACTGCTGGCATATCGATTCATCATCATCATCATCAGCAGACTCCCACAACCAAACTCAGTATCTAGAGAATATGCTAAGTTCATCTTAGACTCCCAACATCCGTATGGAGAACACCAAGCTTCGTATCGCCATTTACTCCTCCGACCTTCTAACCTCCGTGTCGGGCACCCTTCGGCACCTCTCATATGCCGTGACCTTCGAGTGGAGTGCGCCCTGTTCCGGCGCCAAGACGGACCAATGTCACCTCCAAAAACCCGGCACTGTGACAACTTCCAAACGGGAGGACAAGTAACAAGCTTCAAGCCTTCGGATTCTGGACATGCATCCAGTCTCAGTTCTGAATTTAGGTGAATTTGTTTTTTCTGGATTGAAGGTGAAGTATTGACTCTGGATTCAAATGGCAAGGGGTCTTGCGAATTTGGGCCAACCCTTCATCCAAGGTTAAGGATTTGCACAATCAGTTGAAACATCGAAGCTGTTTTAGCGGCTCCAAATATTTGTTTGAGACATGTTTCCGTTGGAAGAGACGTTTCAAGCGGGATGCAGCTATGGTGATACTGTGTCAATCGAGTCATTTTCCGAGCTTAGGTCGACCGATTTGTTTTTTTCCGCGAGCGATGCCCGTTGATTTCGGCACCATGGAATTCCACCATTGGAAGACGCATTTTTCCCCCCGCAACAACGAAGCCATTGCCGAGGAGAGGGTCCAACTGGATTTCCCATGCCACCTGGACTCCGGCAGTGCACCGCCCCTTTTTTTTCTCTCTGCGAGGGAGACCCCTGCAAAACCTCGAGAGGTCTGGGATTAGTGCTGTGCTGAGCAAGAGCACCTAGAGATGCGGTTGAAAACCCTCCAGGGAGACGATCAACGGCCAGGGTGTGCCTTCTTTGAGAGTGGTTTGGTGGGAGTTGTTTCATCGGAAGCCAGAGGGAAACCAGATTCTTGGAGGGGGTTCCCCATGTTGAGACACACCCACAAGCGCGCGTGATGTTGGAGCCCCAAGCTGCAAACAATGAGTGGGTCTCCCTTCAGAATTGGTTGACATGGCTTCCGAATCCTCAAGAAAAAGAGACCCATGAAAAAGGATTCTGCGCAGGGCCGAGTTGCCGTTGGAACGGGCCGCCTCCGTTCCGCGCGCGTCGCTTTTTCTCGTTCGTGCGAGGTGCCGGAGGAAACGGTGCGGAGCCACGGCCGTGCAAGGGGCGGGGGGGGGGCGGGAGAGCGGATGTCGTGAGTGAAAGGGAGACAACTGAAGGACGCCAAGCATTGGCTGTGGTGGTCAAAACTAGTTGGTACCCCCAAAATGGATTGCCCTGATAAATAGAAGCATGGACTGAAGCCCGCTTGGTGCTGGTGATTTAATTTTGACTCATACTCACCCAGAACCCCCTGAATTGGTTTTTCTCCAGATGGTCCATTTTCAGGTTTCAGGAAGTCACAGCATTTGGTTCCTGACCTGGTGCCTTTGGTGGAGGACCACAATGATTCCAGTTGTGTTTGTGTGTGTACACACCTGTGGGTCTCTCTCTCTCTCTCTCTCTTGTTTTGGAGGTACCTTGTTTTGAGGGGGTGGATTTGAAGGGAAGCAAGCGAAAGGAAACAGCGCCATTTTGAGACATACCCACTGGAGGAAACGATGTGATGGCTTGTTGAAAGGAACAATGTTACAAAAACAAAAAGTCGCGGGAAGATAGTTTTAGCCACACAAGTCAAGCGGCATTCCATTTGAAATGGTTTTTTTCCGCCTTGGCTTGTGTTTTCCCGGCTTGTTTCGCCCAATTGCACCCATTTATTTCATGTCATGTCAGCGAATGTCGTTTTCCCCAAACGAATTTCCCCATGTCGGGCATGGACTTTCCCGATTTGGGACCAGTTTGGTTTCCCCCGTAACTGGGCAGTAATCATTTGCTTTCCCCGATGAATTTTGAGAACCCCAGTAGTGTTGACCCCAAGTGTTCATCAACCCCAGTTTATAAATAGGTGGGGGTGTTTCCCTCCCAACGTGGTCTTTCCCCATTTCACCCAGGGAGAAGCAGCAAAACCCCCCAAGTAATCACACATGAATCAACCCCCAATTTTGTGTGGTGCCCTTAAAAAACCCTTTAGGTGCCACCTACATGGCCAAATCCCAGTTCTCAAGCATTTTACCCTCCCACCAGCTAACATGGAAGTGCACAGACCCCTGTAGAAAGATTACTTTCCTCTTGGAAAGGGCCTTTTTGCACTTCCATGTTGGTGGGAGGGTCGCCTATTATGGTGCCTTAAGAACCCTTTAGGCACCACCTAAATTTACGTACCACCTAAATTTAGGCACCATCTAAATTTAGGGTACCACCTAAATTTTTCGGTACCACCTAAATTTTCGGTACCACCTAAATTTAGGTACCACCTAAATTTAGGTACGGTACCACCTAAATTTGGCCGAATCCCGGTCCTCGGCTTTTTTTTTTCAGCCCACGTCTCTGTCCCCGTCTCGGGTTCCGTCCGGTCGCTCCGAAGGTCCGCACCCTGATCCAGGCCTTGGTGAATGCCGGCGCCGACGCCGGGGGCTCCAGCCGGAGAGGAGCTTGGGCGGTTTCGGCGTTTTCCGGGTGCAAACGAGGAAGTGGAAAAAACGGGGTGGAAGACTCGGGGAATGAACCTGCGAAAAGGCGAAAAAGAAGCATCTTCAAGGTGAGTCCCTGGATTGGTTGAATTTGGGTCGAGGTGGTGAACTCGATTGAGATTGCTTGAGATTGGTAGGGTGCCCGCAGACTGTTTGTTGTAACTGCCCTTCTATCCTCAAATACTGGTGTTTTTGAAAAACGCTTCCTCGCGAAAGGGAGTAGGTGTTCCTCCAGACATCTAGCCTTCATCCCAGAACCAGCCAACCCACTTACCCCTCAATCTTCATTGCTTTGGTGAATTTTGCTTGGATGTTAGGACTTTCACTTTTTGCCAACTAGTTCGTTTTCCGTATCAAACCACTAAAAGCTAGTCGCTTTTAGCAGGGCTCCGCAGAAAGCAACCGAGTTTGTGTACCCCCCTTCTCGGGTTTTGCCCGAAATCGAGCCAAACACCGCCCCCCCCCCCCCCCGAAATCGCGTCCGAGAAAATCGCCCCGCGGCCGCGGCCGCGCCGAGGTCAACGACTGGCCCAGCGAGACGCGGTGCCCGCTGCTGCTGGCGGTGCAGTGCCCGCGGCCCCGAGCGATCGATCCCTCGCGGGAGGGTGCGACTGAGAGGGGTGGCCCACATCCAAATCACCCGGGGGTTCAACAGGGCTCCTTAAAAGATCTCCATGTTGCCCATGTGAAAACATGTGGCTTTTTCCACCAAAATAGAGGGAAGCCACCATTTTATCAAGGCAATGTTCAGGTGTATAATGTAAGGATCCCTGTTCAAAATAGCCATCTTTGAATCCAGCGAGGTGATTCAACCCACATGGCTGTGGTTGTCAAAATCGTTTTGGGATCCCATTTTGGTTGGGATTGGTGGATGGATTGGGATGTTCACTGGAGGTACGATTTGGATTTTGACCCATGGCCAGATGACAAAGCCGCCGTGTTTGACGTGTTTTTTTTTTTTCCTTTTCGGGATGCCGGAAAAGGGGAAAGGGCTGGTGTTGAGAAAATCCCCTCCCCCCCCCCCCGGTTTTCAGAGCCTGGGCCACTGAGGGTTGCGTTGAGATGATTTTGTTCTTCAAAAGTTCAGGTATGGACCAGATCCCAGTTTCCTCGTGCAGGTGTTGCCGGTGTTTGCATTAAACCCAACGCTTTGGTGGAGCCTTCCGAGCTTCTGAGCAACGGGCGGCCAGGGACTCTTAACATATCTCCAGGGATGGAAGAGTTCGACTACCCCCGACTTTGGTTAGTCATCTGTATTCGGGGATTGCTGCAATAGGGATTAAGAAGATTAGTTTCCTTAAGGGGTGTTGCTAACATATCGCGGATTCTCAGTGACCCTGTACACTGATATGGTAGGAAAGTGAACCACTGCTTGAAACTGAATGGAGTCTTTCCTGGATCCCCTGGTGTGTGAAGGAAACAGATTTGATGCAGGATGATCACTTTCTGGCTCTCAGCAGGGAATGAGGGAATGCCCTCCCCTTTGAGTTCCTTTAAGGAAATTCCCATCCGGTTGATTCTCATAGAACACACCATGTGGATTCAGCACCTGTGAAGAGGACCATCCGTTTGAAGACAGATGCCGCTGCCGCAAAGAAAGGGGACCCAACAAAACGAGTGCGAGATCAGGTCCCTTGAGTTGACACCTGCCACAGGTTAGACCAACCCATGCATGTTGGTTGTTCGGGAGGAATCCATCGGTCCCTGCAAAGGAATGTGGTTCGCGCCGCCTGGAGGGCTCACTGGAAGCCCTCAAGAGTCATTGGGCGCGGAAGCCATACTAAAAAAGTCACACACCTTTTTACCTGCTTATGCTGTTTATGCTGTTTGTGGACTAGTCGCCTTCCTTTTTCTTTCAGACTGCGTCTCATTTCTTCCCCGGGTTCAGCGAAGTTTTTTGCCCGAGGCACTCAGCAAATGATCGAACTCTGGAGAGGTTCCTTTTGGACAGAGTCATAGCCAAAGACGGCCGCCTAAAACATAATCAAGACCTTGGGCCCAGGAAACTCCAGTTTCCGGCGTCTTGGATCCCCCGGTCTAAAATTGAGGTAATTCTTTGTTGAGAGAGGCTGAGCCATGGCTTGACCTTGGTTCCAAGGCCCCAATCGGTGCCCCTCTCGTTTGGTTCGTTTGGTCATTCGATTCGATTTCGATTCCGTTTTGGTTGTTTTGGTAGAAAAATAAAGGGCGATTCCTGGTTTACCTGGTGGTTTAGTCATCTACCGGGGAGTTGCCCATCTATTTCCCCTAGGACATTTCTTTGCTCGGAGTGGCCCATTTTTCTTCGGTGTCCTTCCGCCAGGCCGCAACAGCGCGGCCGTGGCGGCCTTGTGCGAGGTGGGCGCCCGGGTCACCCCGGAGGCGCGAAGGGGCGCGAATGGCGCGCGGGAGCGCGGGGAGCGCGCGCGCGCGCGCTCGGGCCCCGGTCGGCAAACCCGGTTCGAACCGAGAAGGGATCCGCTGAAGCGTGATTGTTTTTTTATATATTTATTTATTTATGTATTTATGTATTTATTTATTTATTTATATTTATTATTATTGTTTTTTCTTTTTATTGGTATTTGTGCTTTCTTTTTGTTGGTTGCAGAAACTTTTGGGGACAAGAAGAAGTTCTGTTCAGATGAAAGGAACATCCAACGAGGTCCACTTGCACAGGTTGGAACCTGGAGCAAACACTTTTCAACTGGAACCAATTTCCAATGGCGCAATCACAAAGAGGTTGAAACAAAAGGAAACCACTTGTCCGGGCCGGGTGCCCCCCCCAACAATCCACCTGGACCCTCTTTCACAATGGAAGTGGAGGGGGCGTTTTGAGAGGATGGGCTTCGTCTTAGCCCTGTCCACTTCCACGTTTGGTGGGAAGAGGGTTGCAATTAACCCAACCCAAACAAGGGCAATTATCGCGCCAAGAAAGAAAACACCCCCAAATCCACCCACTGTGTGCAACTTGGACGACGGAACCATCCTCCGCTTTCTGGTGTTCCGGGCTCTTCCGTGTGTTAAACAACATCACCCTTCAAGAACTGAAACGACACATGCCCTCATATCTACGAAGATCCACCGGACACGAGTAGGACAAGAAAAAAACCCATACTAAACCCGAACCCCTTGAAACCACCAAGCACCACTTCTTTCCCCTCGCGCATGTCTTCATGTCTTCCGTGCGCAACCCCCGAAAGCCAGGCTCCGACCTCGTGACCAACCAATTCCCACCCGGGTCCTTTCCCCCTATGTTGAGAACCCCCCCCCCCAGGTTGAAACACACCAAAAAGCACCATCAACCAAGAACCGGACATTTTCCGGCCGGGTGGGAGGAACCCCATTTTCATTTGTCCACCTCCCCCAAACGCCGGAGGCTTCTCCCCCCCCCGCTCGCTCCCCGCAGGTCCTGGAGGAGCTGAAGGCGGTGTCCCTGGAGTCCCAGCGCTGCGAGATGGAGAGGCCGGCGCTTTCCGCTGCTTCCCGCGGTCGAGTGGGGGGCGACATCGGGGGGGAGGCCAGCGGAGGAAAAAAAGACGGGAGAAGATGCGCGACTGGGAAGTGGTTCGAACTGAAGGAACCCAGAAATTTGTGGGAAAGGAAACCAGCCGCCAACAAGTTGGATGTTTTCGGGTCGTTCCATTTGGCTCCGTGGAGTCGTTTTACATCGGAAGATGTGGTGCGGAAACTATGGATGGTGAGAACAGCCTCCGTTTGCTGAAATGAAGACCTTATAGTTTCCCTTGTTTTAAACGGAATCGATTTCACTGCTGGAGATATGTTGTTAGTCTTTTTTCCGGGGGGTTCTCAGCAACTGCACGGGCTCCAAGCTCTTCCTTTGCGGGTATCTTCGACCGGCCCTGAGAATTATGGAACATGACGCCGCTGGTGGTTTTGAAAAGGAAAAATGAAGGGGCCCAAAGCTGTTCGGGTTCATTCCTAGATTCCCTGAGCACCAGCAATTCTTGGATGAGGGGGCCAAGACGACTTTTCCTTTGAGAGATCATGTCGAAGTGGGGCGCTCGCTGCCCTTTTTCCGTGTACACCGCCTGAGAGAATGACCATGGGTGTGTGTCAAACTAAGCGAACCCCATGCTTCCTTTTCGTTTTTGCTTTGGACCAAGCTGAAAAAAGGGCGCCCTCCAACACAAGCCCAGATATGACCATGTTGTGTCAGCACCCCTGCTTCGTCACCGCCGGCAGCGGACAGGCTGATGCGGCCACAAGTGCAGGGAGATCCGAACATGAGGCGCGGCGAAGATATCAGAGTGGGATGGGAGCAGCAACCAGCCCGTGTTTCCAGATGCTAAAGCCTCTGGTAGCTCACCAAAGCGTGTTTGAACCATATATTCGCCATTGCTTCCAGGCGTTTCGCAGATTGTATTTTCTTTCCAGGTTGCACAAAACCTCTGAATTCTTGCTATTTTGGCGGGCATTGGGTATAACATAAGCCATGCCTGTGGCATATGTGCAACACGGTGTCAGGGAAGTCATTATGTGTTTTTCCCGGCGGGGGGTTGTGTCGCGCTCAAAGGGTCCCTTTGCTAAACGACATATTGCGTACATAGGGGGATGCAAAGCATAGGTTGCAGTACGTGGCGACCAAGTTTGCGCCGTTTCGGAGCATTTCCACATTGTTTGGCTTCTGGAAAACGACTGGAAATCAACCCACGTCGTTGGCCGTGCGGGAGAAGTGGACCAACACGACCAGCCCAAATCGACGACCGCCGACAGATTCCCTTTTGGATTTGTCCCAGGCCTCGGCTCTGAATTCACCCGTGGCAGATTTTTATGGCAGATCTTCCCGGGATGTGTTGTCAAAATGATGGTCGAAATTGACTTGTGCCTTTGTACCTTTTCCTTATGCACGTCTTTCAAAAACAACTTGCTCTTTCTTTTTGCTTGCGCTGAGTTTCGTTCCTTGTGCTCCGGCGAGGTGATTTGGAGTTGGCCTTTTCGGTAAACCACAAATTTGCAAAATCATTAGCTACGGCCAAGAGTGTGTGTGTGTGTGTGGGTGTGGGTGTGGGTGTGGGTGTGTCTGTGTGTGTGTGTGTCTCTGTGTGTGTCTGTGTGTGTGTGTCTGTGTGTGTGTGTCTGTGTGTGTGTGTGTGTCTCTGTGTGTGTGTGTCTGTGTGTGTGTGTGTCTGTGTGTGTGTGTGTGTGTGTGTGTCTGTGTGTGTGTGTGTCTCTGTGTGTGTGTGTGTGTCTGTGTGTGTCTGTGTGTGTCCGTGTGTGTGTGTGTGTGTGTCTGTGTGTGTCCGTGTGTGTGTCCGTGTGTGTGTGTGTGTCCGTGTGTGTGTCCGTGTGTGTGTCCGTGTGTGTGTCCGTGTGTGTGTGTGTGTGTCCGTGCGTGTGCGTGTGCGTGTGCGTGTGCGTGTGCGTGTGCGTGTGCGTGTGCGTGTGCGTGTGCGTGTGCGTGTGCGTGTGCGTGTGCGTGCGTGTGCGTGTGCGTGTGGTGTGTGTGTGTGGTGTGTGTGTGTGTGTGTGTGTGTGTGTGTGTGTGTGTGTGTGTGTGTGTGTGTTGTGTGTGTGTTGTGTGTGTTGTGTTGTGTTGTGTTGTGTTGTGTTGTGTTGTGTTGTGTTGTGTTGTGTTGTGTTGTGTTGTGTTGTGTTGTGTTGTGTTGTGTTGTGTTGTGTTGTGTTGTGTTGTGTTGTGTTGTGTTGTGTTGTGTTGTGTTGTGTTGTGTTGTGTTGTGTTGTGTTGTGTTGTGTTGTGTGTGTGTGTGTGTGTGTTGTGTTGTGTTGTGTTGTGTTGTGTTGTGTTGTGTTGTGTTGTGTTGTGTTGTGTTGTGTTGTGTTGTGTTGTGTTGTGTTGTGTTGTGTGTTGTGTTGTGTTGTGTTGTGTTGTGTTGTGTTGTGTTGTGTTGTGTTGTGTTGTGTTGTGTTGTGTTGTGTTGTTGTGTTGTGTTGTGTTGTGTTGTGTTGTGTTGTGTTGTGTTGTGTTGTGTTGTGTTGTGTTGTGTTGTGTTGTGTTGTGTTGTGTTGTGTTGTGTGTGTGCGTGTGTCAGGGGGGGGGAGTTCCTGAAGCACCCAAGAACTATTTTAGGGGGTTCTCGGGGACTGTATTGGATCAGAGAGGCCGAAGACACTCAGTGCTGATGCGGATTCGCAGTTGGCTGGGCTATTTGTTCCTTGAAGCTCGATTGCTTCGGCTGATTTGAGAGCCTAGGTCCCTGAGTAGTGCCCTTTTGCCCTTTTTTGGGGGGAGGGTTCTACTAAAATAGACAGAACAAAGTTGGTACCAACTTATTCTAACCTCTCAAATCTGGAGGACCTAGGAGTTGAATGGAACCGATCTTGCATTTGTACCACCTTGCTCGCCTTGCAGGCTGCCGCTGTGGGTGTGGATCCAGGCAGCGGGAGCGCCGCTTCGGTCGCGGAAATCGGGTGAGCGCCCGCTTGAAACCAGAGGTCCTGATGTTTGCCGCCTTTCTTTGGGGAACTGTTCTAGGTTTACCCTTTTGCAAAATGTTTTAACATCACTTGTTGGTGTTGGTGGCTTGGACATGTTTGATGCCCCAGCGGTTCGAGACGGGGGCGGCGTGAGGAATTGATCGTGAGCAGCCCGAAGCCCTGCTTGCTTGCACCTGCGCAAAAACCCATGACCCTTTGCTTGCTCATTCTGTTGAGAAACACGGGCTATGCGCGCACCTTTGTGGCTCGCAGTTTGTCAGGTGAACCACTTTGCTGTTAATTGTTGCTCAATTGTTTTGCCGCCAGCTCGCCAATTCTTGAACGGCATTCAATGCATCCTGTTCTCTTGAGCTGCCACGCATTAAGTTGCAAATTGACTGCGCGTCGAGTGCTTGAGCCATCATTTCATTGGCCATGGCGGCACTGGCCGAGGGAGGATATGCAGAGGATGCGGGTCTGACTGACAGTTTTGAACCTCGTCTTCCTGCTGAGATCATGGACCAGGTAGCACAAGCTCGGATGCAGTTGAAACAGCGTCAAATCATTTCCTTGGACGTGAGAGAAGGTCATGGCGAATTGAAAGTCAACAAAGAGGTTTGTGTGCTCGATTGAAGGAGCGGGTGGGACGAAGGAAAGCCTTACTGGGCAATTTCGCTGATGGGCAAAACTGGTGCTGGGAAGAGCCACATCGCCAAACATTTTTCGAAGATGATGGGCACTGACTCTGGTCATTTGCCCTTCAGTTTAGACTTCGAAGAATTAGATTGCGGCGGTGTGCCGTTGTCTGTGACAGGGGATGTGAGCTGCTTCGCATATGGTCATAGCCTCCTGTTTGATTTTGAAGGGAGTGGTGGCACTTTGCCGCTTTCTTGCAGCAGAACTTTGCAGACATCGTGTGCATGACCTTCCCAGACTGCAACTCATATGACAAACTTGATGGAGAAGTTCAATGAACAGCTCTCAGTTCTTGAACGGCTTTTAAAAGAGCAATACGAACAGCAGAAGGAGATGCGAAGCTGCTTCTTACGAAACTTCGCCCACCGTGGTCAGGCAGCTCAACGAAGGGAAGACCATTTCCATTCCCCGAATTCTGATTGCTGACCTGCGCAACAACCCAGATCCAGATTGCTTTTTGCTTCAACACACGTCGTCGGCGATCGTTGCCGCGCATTCTTTTGTCCTTCTACCTGCTGGGAAGGCTCTGTTGAGAACGTTGGCTCCGGCCCGGATTTTTGCCTCAGTAATTGCGCGCATTTTTCTGGCCTAGAAGTTCTTTTTGGAGGGCAGGGTGGGGTTTCCTGAATGGATCCAGCAGTCTGCCTTTGACAAGCTGAAGAGCTGGTTTTCGGATATTCAGCAGTGCATTTGCTGTGCTGAATATCCGAATATCCTTATGCGCATTCAAAGTCTGATGGGCCTCGTGTTCAGTGTTCCGGCCACTTCCTTGGCCATGATGGGCACACCACCAACCGGCCCATGATTCCTTCCTTCGGTTCAGCTGGCTCCGGCAGCTCTGGCTCTATCTCTGGAATGGCTTGATTGATCGTTGGGGGGAATTCGAGCTGGACGCGGGTCTCGAGAAAGCCTTTGAAGGCCGGGTCCTCAAAATTGCCCAGGAAGCCTTGGCCACCGCCCAGTTGCTGCGCCTTGACCACTCAGCCAGCGCCAGCCATTCGACCACCCCGGATGAGGAGGCATTCAAGAGATTTCAGAGCCGCAACATCGAGCTGCTTTCAAAGTTCTGCCAGCGGTCCCTACAGGCATTTCGACCCAAGGTGGTGAGGCGCTGCCGAGACCAGGCCAAATTCGCCGAGCCTGGCATCGTTTTCTGCGCTTGCTGCTTCCAGCTAGTCATTTCCCGCCAGCCTGACTTCTATTTGTGCCAGCAGTGCTTTGACATATTTAATAGGGATGGGCGTTGTCCGCATGTGGAGAACACGCCATATTACTGGCTGGACAAACCCTCGCACACTTGGGGCCCCTTGGGTCACAGCAAGCGGCTGTGAGTTGCAAGGCTTGACCAGTCTGATGATGGTAAGCAAACCTTTCGAGCTTGGTAAAGGCAAGGATGCTGAGAGGGGCCTGGGTGCGTATTCTCAGCTGGTCCTGCGCCATGGCGTTAGCACGCAAGTGCCCAGGAGGGTTGGGGTTGGGATCCCTGAGCATGTATCCACAAGTTTGGATTCGGCCCTGCCAGCCTTGCAAAACAAGAAAGCAGGAGTCTACTTCACGGCACTCGACCAGAACATGTCCTGCCCATTCTGAGGCGCGGTTTGACAGGTCTGGCTTCGAAGGACGGCGCCTTCGGCATCGGCACGTACCTTTGCGATCCTGAGAAGGCTGACCAATATGCGAGGCCGGTGGCAGATGCAAGCGACAATCTTCAAGAGCTCCTGGAGTGCCTGTTTAAAAAAGATGTGGTGGACGCACGGAAGCTGTGTTTCTGCTTCGTTGTCCGCACTTCCTGCGGGTGGCCGATCTACACTCGCGGCTTCATGCAGACAGCAGAACCGCGAACTACGGATATGGGCACTGGCGCAGAAATCTTTCTCAACTCGCAACGGAGGGAACTTGCCCCGATTCCTGGGTGTCCTGAGGGAAATCCGATTTACCATCATTCTCGTTGTAAATAAGGGCAAAGCTCTCAAACGATTTCGCGAATTCATACTTTTCCATGAGCAGCGCGTCTATGCAGAATACTTGATAGCGTATGAACGAGCCTGAAAGCATTGTAGATAGGAGCATGAAGATTTCATGACCAGCGAGTCGCTGCGGAATACTTGCGCTTGCAGGCGAATCTGAAAGCAGAGGGCTCGTGCAAGGCTACAGGAGACCAGATGGATTGCAAGCTTGATCGATACTGACTCAGCCTTCCGTTTTGCTGCTTTTCTTTGGGGTGTTTATGGAGACAACGCCGCGAAAGCCAAACAAGTCATTTGGGGTTGGGACCGCTTGGTGCTTTCCACGCGACCGGTTCAGGCAGGCAGCGCCGCTGCCGTGGAGGCGGCGTGGGCTTTCCGGTTTGTGCTTGCCGGAGTTTCTTTCAAGCACGGGGACGGCGAAGCGGCGTTGGGGGGCGCAACATTTTACACGGGGCCCTTGGTGTTGCCATTGTTTTGTTGTCTTTTTCTGCCAAGAATTTCGGAGCACGTCAGTTGCCCGCTCCCTTTCTTGAGCCCTTGACTAATCTGATTGTCTGGTTTGCATGGAGCTGGCAGAGTTAAGAAGTCAACCCAACAACAAACATTGTCCTCCCTTTCCCATCCGAACCGAAAGAGAAACCGTAACCCAATTGCTCAAAGTAATCCAAAGGGTTACCCAAAGTTTAGGGTTTCGAGCATCAGACGAACCGAAAGCAACCCAAATTCTGGGGGTTGTTGCCGTCTCCATTCTTTTCAACCATCCGTTCTTTTCTTGAAGAACCGCCGGTTTTTCTCCTGGGTGTCCGGAGGTTTTCTAGCAAGATTTGGATCCCTTCCAAGAATGGAAATGGAAGCTACCCCTGGAACTGGGGTGTTGTTTTGAGGGTCTTTAGGTCCCCCCAAAAAGCATGTCGATGGTTTTTCTTTTTGGCTTTCCCCTTAAACCCGCCTGACCCTCGGAGAAGCTGAAGCTCTACCCCTGGACTCAACTGCTCCGTTTTCAGGGATGGGCCCCCCTCAAAAATGGGGGTGGTCCTTCTTGTTTGCTTCCCCCTTAAAATTTGGTCCCCCCCCAAAAGAAAAAGGGCTTCCCCTTAAAGCCATGGGCATTTTGCCCTCTGGTTCCGAGGCGCTGCTGCGGAACGCGGCCCACGAGGAGGCGGTGGGCGAGGATGTCTTCATCGCCCTGCAGCGCAGCAGCGGCGTCCTCGAAGACGAACGCGGGGGATACGACGCGTGGAGGTCTGGAAAGCTTTTCTGAAATGAGTTTTGTGATGGGTTCTATGTTCTTTTTGATTTATGTATTTTCCCTTGCTGGTTTGGAAAGGGAATGCTGAAATTCTGTGTGTTTTACCTTGCAGGTTTGGGAAAGGGAATCGAGTTTTAACTACTGGACTTCATGCTTGTTGTTCTTTTTTTAAGGGGGCGGATAAGCAAATGGAAGTTCAGGGGCGATGAAAAGCAAGTCAGCCAGGATCAACCACGGAGATTGGGGGGGAATTGGCGCAGCCAGGCATGAACCTCACGATCAACTGGGCTCCAATTGCAACCGACATCGCGGTGAGTGTGCCCCGTTCAACATGTTGAAACGACCCAAAGGCTCAATTTGTGAGCACCTCAGGACTTGTCCCTTTCAAAAAATGTGTGTGAGCAGCGCCCCAAACCCCACAAGAGTTGTCCGGCTGGCAGGGTTTTTTGAGACCAGCTTTAGGGCTCCTGTTTTTGGAACACCAAAAAAGGGGATCCCAAAAAACCGCACACCAAAAGTTGTCCGCAGGTCCTTGGGTAGACACTCGCATTCCTTTTGTTCGTTCTCAGCGACTTGCTGACGTGGTGGGCGAGGTAAAAAGACGCCATCGCTCGTGTTTGGGGTGGTTTCAGCCCTTTGGGCTTGAGTGCAAAGGACGTGACGTGATTAGAATGTATGTGTCTCAAACACGTGGGAACAGGCTTGTGGGATCACTCGGGGTTTATCCCCTCTGTGATGCAAGTTGGAATCTCCTCGGTTAGACTTTGGGAAGCCAACTTTCTGTTGCACGGGATGTTGTTTTTTGTGGCATTTTTGGGCAATGCTATGCATCCTTGGTGAATGGATTGAAGGGTTATGTCTCAAACGTGGCCACGGTATTCTTTCTATATCCTTACCCTTAAGTCCATCCAGCGGCTCGAGGTGGCGACGAGGAAAGCTGGAGCCTGAGAACCGCACTTGAGTGCAAGCGATTGCGATCGGTGCGAGAGATGGGAGAGATGGAATGAGAAATGGGATCAGCCGAAAAGAAGAAAAAACACGCCATCCATCCTGCTGGTTTCCTTTGGGGCCCCTGGGTTCATTCTCACATTCCCTAGCCGCAAGTCTGAGAGTGACTTTGAAGATGTCACTTTGATGCACCTGTGCAAACCGGGGGAAACCAAAGGCGTGTGAGAACGGACACGAGAATTTGGCTGATTTGCAGGGGATCCATCTCCCACTTAACAAAAGAAGCAACCCAGATGAATCTCCCACCTCAAAAGAAGGACCCAACGGCAAAATCAACGCATAGGTGTCCTTTTTGGTTGTTTTGGAAAAATAGATGGCCCTGCTTTACCTGGTGGTTTAATCATCTACCAGGGCCATCTACTTGCCCCAAAAGGACACCTGTGTCAACACATGGTATTGGGCCTTATTTGTTCACAGCCGTTCAGCGTGGACAGAAGAAACTGCTTCGTCCAAAAAGAACAGGGGACCCCGAAAAGGGGTAATTCGACCAAAAACAAAAAGAAACCCCAAAAACGAGGGGGCAAAGAAGAAAGAGGGACCCAAATGTGTTTCTGTGCAGCTTCCCTTTCAACCAACGCGAAACGGATTTTTGCCTAGAAAATAAAACAAGCAACACATCTGAGGCCGCAAACAGATCGCCGAGCACCTGCGCGAGCATGTTGGGGAGGACAGCTGCTTCGCGTTCCAGTTTGCTCCATCGCAACTCCGTTTTGCCCCTTCGAGTTTTCTTCGTATTCCCTTTAAATACCAACCAAAAGGGGCTCCAAAATGCGTTTTTTCGCGAAACTCCCACATTGCGCACTGCATCCGTCTTGGGGTTTCCTTCATATTCCCCAATTTTACCAGCGTCCCGGACCTTCCAAACTTCTGGTAGATCGGTCTCCGGGCGTGTCTCTCGAGACAAAGCCCAGGACAAGGTGGAACAATGAAGTAGCGTCAGAGTCTGTGGAAAACTAGCCAGCCCGCAAGCATTTACTCCAATCCTTTGTTTCCTTGTTCAATCCTCTCCCTCTATTCTGTGTCCCCTTTGTTCGGGAAATCCACAACCCTTGGAAAAGCATCCGGCACACTATGCCTACAGGACTTGACAGTTTGCATTCCTGGCATCACCAAAAACTAGAGTTTCTGTATCACCTGCATCACCTGCATCATTTGCATCACCTACATCACCTGCATTGCGCCTCACCTGCATCACTTACATCACCTGCATCACATGCATCACATGCATCACATGCATCACATGCATCGCCAGCGTCAACTGCATCACCTGCATCACCTACATCATCTGCAACTGGCCCCAAATTTGCACCCGAGCAATTCCCGCATCATCGGTCTGCAGCCACGCACACCAACAAAACCACACGTATCGTGAACAATTGGGCTCGGCCTGCTGGTGTCCACGCAGGTGGCAGCTTGCCTGCAAAGTGGCGACTTGTCAGAGTCTTGATGCCTTGTGTGGCCAGGTTGCAACATGCAATTTTCAGGCTTTGGCAAGGACAAGAGGCTGTGGCGGGACATAGCTACGAACCACGGTCTCCCGTTCGAGTGGTTGGCGGAGAGCTGTGTGAATTGCGTGTGATGTGCCTGCCGCTTACTCGTTGCCACGCTCTATGTCTTTATGGCGCCGCGCGCTCGAGTGACAGATCTTCAACACAAAGAGAGAACATATGTCAATCTGAGTCGGTGATTCTTATTGTTGGAACCAACTCGCAAAATTCAAACACATGGCCTATCCAAGACTGATAGGACAGCAAGAACAAATCGTTGCTCATGTATTGCGTCGATGGGTGTGGAGACTCTTGAATGTCCCTGGTTGTGCAGATATGGCACCTGGAAAGCGGTCCGCAAGGATGTGTTTTTCTGCAACTGCATAGCACATGCAAAAAACTGCGGGAAGGTCAATTGGGACGCCAAGCAACACACCAAAACAGAGACAGGGGCTCTCCCAATTATACCCTCTCACTAGTCTTGCTCAGAATGACAGTTCTTGCGGAATTGCACATATTTGTTAGATCGGGAAGGAGTTGCATTCCCACAATGAAGGGAGAAGAGCGCGCGTCTACCGCCAATGTCGCAGCCTTACTACGGCCTCAGTTCCTGTTAAAGAAATAAGCATGGTCGCGGCTTGAGTTACACTGAACATAGTTTTTTCTCACTTGGTGGCAACAACTTTCCCGAACAAGGCAAAACTCGTCCACGTTTGCCCTCCAACAAGCAGGTGGTGAAACGAAGGGGGTCGTTGACCTCTCCCAGAACCACATCATGGCTGCATGTGTGTGTGTGTGTGTGACACACTTGCGCGCCTGAGAGCGCGCGTGCTAAGCGGATATCTGCAAAGTTTGTTTTCTTTTGTGACTTATAAGCTTCGGTGTTGGGAGCTCTGTGCGCTTGCGCGCGCGTTGAGTAACCACAAGGGAGCTGGAGTCGCAAATCAGGAGGCGCAATAGACCAATCCCCACAAGCCAGCACTCGGGGGGCTGCGCCTTTGACCTTGGGTTTTAAAAAAAGCCAGAACCACGGTGTCCCGAAAGCGTAATGGAAAGTGACCAAAGAGAAGCAAAGCGAGCCGACATGCAGGGGTGCCAGTGGAGTCGTTGCTCAAGAGCTGGTGTTGCGAACGTGCGTGCGTGCGTGCGTGTGCGTGTGTGTGCACGTGAGTGCGTGAGTGCGGTGTGGGTTTTGTGTGTGTGTGTGTCTGTGTGTGTGGGTGTGGCGCGCGCGCGCTGTTTGCGTGCAACACTCAGCTGCCATGTGTCTCGACTTTGGATGTTGCGGCTGTTTACATGTCCCATCTCCAACGGAGGAGCTGGGGTTCGCGGCCTTTTGGGGCACAACGGCTTTGTTTACAGTGGCAGGCCCCCACCACTTGCAACTGTTTTCTCAGCCTCTGGGTATTTTTCTGGAAGTACTTGCTTTCAAGCAAGTCCAAGCCTGGAAGGCCGAGCTCTGTGCTGCTCTCTACAAGCAAGGGGTGGAGATCCCTCTGCCCACTTCTTCGCCATTCCAAACGTTTTGGAATGGGTCCAGCGCAGTTAAGAGGGCTGTAAAGGTCACGGCAGTGCAGGCCGTGGCCGCGTTGAGGATGTTGGGGGTGGCCCAGGTTTGGGTGGCGCAGTTTGGTGGCAAGGTGCCGTTGAAGGTTTGGAAGGAGACTTTTGCGAAGGTCCTGCTCCGACCCATGGCTTACCCCATTGCTTTTGACATGGAGCTCGCACCCCCAAACCCTTTGCACCTTTGCGTGTTTGGGCTGGAGAGTGGGACCGCGATTTTGGACATTTTTGGGAAGAGCTTGCACGCTTCTAGCCATCACCACCAATCACGTAAAGCCCAGGAACTCGGGGAGTGAGCAACTACCCACTGGACACATGAGAAAATATCTCCAGTGATCGATTCCCTTTAGAACCAGTGGAAAATATAGCACGCCCCGTACATCCAACACGCGCAGACGTAAGGGTAAGGGCTATTCTTCAACAGAATGATTGTTGATACGCCGGAAAGGGGAGACCAGACTCAAGAGTTTGCCAGTGACACGTCATATGACCCATTACACGTGGCCACATTGGCTCAAGTCTCCACACGATTGTGTTTCAACCGGGTCCAATGCGCACGTCAGCGCAAGGCGAAGAGCTGCGGCGCGCCAGCGCGTCTCCCGAAGCGGATCCCCAGCAGCACGCGGCGCCCGTCCCAGCAAGGCCTAAGCGGTCCTAGTTCCGTCAAGAAGCAGAAGACGAGGATGATGATGATGATGTGATAGCGCAGCATCAACAAGAAATGCATCAATTGTGCGCACCCCCTGCGCAGCCGAACTGCAACAATCGCTGATCCCCATCAGCGCCAGCCGTGCCAATGTGGACATTTGGATTGCACACGCATCACCAGGGCCAGGCAATACGACAAGAACATGAGCACGTCCCTGCGCAGCCTTCCCCAGCCCTAAGCAACATGCGCACGCGTAGCCAAGCATCTCCACGAAAAGGTGCTACATCCCAACACATTTGTAGCACTCACAAATCCGTTTTTAGCATGGGATCCGTTTCAAACGAGTTTTGTCCCTTTGGAACCAGGCCATGTCCAAATATTTCTTCATTGTCCATGAGAAAGCACCCCGTAAATTTTCTGTTTTTACGATAGAACAACACAAGCCATTTAAACCACAAGCCCGTCCTCGAGGGAAGGCATACACTCCTCCACATTCCCCGTGTTTACCCCTTCGACACCCAAAAGGCGAAACAAAAACTGCCGCATCGTTCGCAACAAGCCGCGCCGAGTCGGATTTTTAGGAGCTGCGGGGGCTTTTCAAAATAAGAATTTCTTCCGGAAATGAATTTGGAGAAACCATTCCTGGAGAAACTGTGCAAGAAAGAGAGACAGACCCGTAATTTCCAGGGCGAAATCCCGGCAACACTCCTTTCTCCCCACCATCCAACAAGGAAAACGATGGGCTTCCTCTGGTTTCCTGTTCAAGCTCCCACCCAAGGTGTCCGACATCCATTTGGACAGAAACTTGGCCTTTCAACTCACCAGGCGCGGGCATGGTTGGCCCTCATTGAGAAACATTTCGCATGTTTGCTTGTGGTTGAAATCCCACCACTTCACTGCCAAAAAAAATGCAAACACATTTTTTGGCTCCCCAAACCCGTCAACCAAGCCAGCCCCGAGCTCGAAAACTCGAAAAAGCCGGAGGAGCAGTTCGAGAAGATGCAGACCTTCTCCGCCACCCGGCGACTCCTGATGGAGCTGCGCCAGGCGGGGATGGGCTCGGAATGGGAACGGGGCTATTGGGGGGAGGGGAAGGGGGATGGGATGGGGGGTGGCTGGGGGGTACGAAGATCTGTGGGGTTTAGGCTCGTGTTTGTGAGGTGATACCATGTTCTGTTGCAAAGGGGTGAGGTTGAAACCTCGAACTGGAAGGTTTGGATGCGGTGTGGTGCGCATATCAACCCATCAGTCCAGGGTTCATGAAAAACATCAGGTGCTTTAACAATTTCTTCCGTGGGTTTATTAATCCTTGGATGCTGGAGAGTTTGGTGTATGTTGGTTGTATTGTTGTTGTTTTATGTATGTTCCTTGTGATTTGATTGTTGCTGGAGGGGGGGGGGTTCTTGGTCAATTTTGAGACTAGTTTTCACTCTGATGCGTTTGGATGAGTTTTGGAGTGAACAGTCCAATCAGCAGATCGTGAACAGTTCAGCCAGTTTTTGCAAGTGAACCAAGGGAACCTTGGTTGGGGTGTGTTTGCTCCGAGTTGGTTTGTTGAGTAAAGAGAGCCACCCCCGAGTCAACCAGGTGTCTTGAACAACGAGTGGTTTTGTTCCTGCGGAAGTTCGATGTTTGAAGGGCGCCGGGGAGGCAAACCGGGTGCGAGAGCCGGAAGCTGCTTGTTTTGTTGTGTGCTTTTGTTGTTCCATGAGGGTTTGAGTTTTGTTTAAAGGGTGTTAGGGGTTTGCACTTTTGGTTAGAAGGGTTTAGGGTGTGCTCTTTTTTGTGAAGGGTTTCTCATTTTGTTCAGTGATACGGGATACCCATTGGATCGCTTCAAGGGGTTTCCCACAGGGACCCTTCCCCGTGGCGCATGCTTCAGCCAAAGCAAGCCACTCAGAGGTAAGGTGATGCTACTGTGGATGACCGAATTCCATTTCGCGCCAGCTAAGAAACTCTGGAATGATGTGATTCCCCTGTAAATGCCAACCACTGGGTTCAACCACGGTTCCCAAGTGGTGCGAAGGGATTTCGTCCATCAGTATCAAATGGGAGACAAATTCACCAATCAACCGGCTCCAAACAGCGGCATGTGAGCCATCAAACAGTTCAATGCCGGGTTTTGATTGTGAATCATATCACCTTTTGTGTGTCTTCGGTTTTGTGAGTTCACTCACATAACCCCCATCTTTGGGCGGTCTGGACCGAAACTTTGAAGGTCGTGTCCTCAAGGGCGGAGACCGGAACTCCAAACCACTGACATGAGGATGTGTCCTTCACCCCACAGCCTTCGACATCCTACCCAGCCTTGCCCCGAGCGGTTCAACGATCGATCGGATCCGACCCGATCGGTGCCAGGCCTTGGACGAGGCGGCAATTCTGAGAGACTGCTTCGGATTCGCAGGTCGGAAGGGTCTCAAATGTGCACGAGTCTGCTAATTTTGTTCTGACGCGAGCGATTCCACCCTCTTCTTAGCCTTTGTTTTGAGCGAAAGCCATGATATTTCGATCCTGAAACTTAGGGAGCCCTTAATTCTTATTCGGCTTTGGGAATTGTGTTTTAAAAACTGCAGAAAATGAGTGTCCAGTGAGCACTGTTGGTGCCCATGTATTCCGACGCAAACATGCGTGGCCCGAAGCTCACGATACAATTGTTGCCAAACCCCAGGAGGTTTCTGTTCCAAACTCGTGAAGTCTCAAGGCCTCCAGGAACCGAACGAAGTTTGCAGCGACCAGTGATAGTTGGCGCAGACCTGAGCTGGTTTTTGTTTTTCTGTTCCACGAGGGTAAGGAACCCCACAATTTTGTGAGTTCTTCCACAACCACGTAGAACGCCCCATGTCAAAACCGCTTGTCCAACCCGACGGAACTGTGGAAACAGGTGAATGGTAACCGCACCTGGGTTGATTCAGTTATCCCAAAAGAGTTGTGCCCAACACAGATGCTCACTGGTAAAAGTGAACTACACCTGGGTCGATGCAGTTATCCCCAAAACGTTGTGCCCAACACACTTTTTCTTATCAGTTTTGGATAGGCCATGGGTTCTGCAGGTAAAGGCACCTCGTTTTTTTTCGGTAGCATCAGGTGTTTCACATAACAGCTGCAGTTGGGCACCCAATATGGCTGCAGAGTGAGCTTTATTCAAATGGGTTTGTTCTCAACTAGGCCTCCCTGCCCATGGCAAACTCCCTTGGAGCCATCTATTTGGAACCCAAAGCTGCCCCAAAAAGCAGACTCCGCAAACGGGGCTTTGAAGATGCGAACATTGGTACGTTTGGTTCTCATTTGTCTGACTTTTGCGAGGTGGGTTCTTTTGTACCAAAGGCTAAGCACAAAATATTTTGCTTCGGTAGACCTCCGGTTTTGTTTCCCTGCATGGGCTCCAAAATTTGGGGAGAGGGTCCCCAAAATGGCCTAAACCCACCAAACTAGGGGTTTCCCTCCAAAACCGCCAAACTGGGGAGTGGGGAGGGGCAGGTAAGGCCGCGTTGGGCTCAACGGCCAGGAGCGGGACCCGGAGGTGTCGGTGATTCAGGAGGCCAGTGTAGCGCCCCGCGGGCCTTATCGGCGCTTTGGTCAATGAAAGTCCCAGCCCAAAAAGAAGCGCAGGTCGTGGTTGATGAACCACGGTGTTTGTAAGGGCTGCTTCAGGCGTGGTTATGCAATTTTTGGGCTGCTTTGGGATTGGTTGTGGGGCGTTGCCACAAACACCGCAGCCCAAAAGCTACTGCAAAAAGTGGGTCGCACACCTCGCGCAAATCAGCTCCAAGCCAACCCAAACCGACTCAAAGTCAACCTTAAACCCTCCCAACAGCATCCTGGATGTCAGCCCTTTACAAAGCCTAAATGAACCCCAAACAAACCCAAGACCAGCCCTCATTATATAAGACCTCAGCAAGCCCAACAACCAGCTCAGAGCAACTCTAAATCAAGGCCAATTGGCAGTCCTAGTCCGAGCGAGTCCGAGCGAGTCCGGGGATGTTGGGATGCTGGGGATACTGGGGATGCTGGTGATGCTGGCGACGCTGGGGATGTTGGGATGCTGGGGATGCTGGTGATGCTGGCGACGCTGTGACTGTGATGCTGGTGATGCTGGTGATGCTGGTGATGCTGGTGATGCTGGGATGCTGGGATGCTGGGGATGCTGGGGATGCGGTGGATGCGGTGGATGCTGGGGATGCTGGCGACGCTGTGACTGTGATGCTGGTGATGCTGGTGATGCTGGTGATGCTGGTGACGCTGGTGATGCTGGTGATGCTGGGGATGCTGGTGATGCTGGAGATGCTGGGGATGCTGGGGATGCTGGGGATGCTGGTGATGCTGGGGATGCTGGGGATGGCGGTGCTGGAAATGCTGGGGATGCTGGGATGCTGAGATGCGGGCCAACTGGCCCCCAGAGAATCCCCGAAAAAGCTAGAGCTAGTAAAAAAAAAGAAGCACCTCAACCGGGACAAGGCTGTCATGCCTTCCATTTTGGAGACGTCGCGTCTGGTTCCGCGGTCAAGCTGTGGCCTGCGCCGCCGGCTTCGAGTTTCAGGCGTTGCGCTCGGGCGCCGACCCCAACGCGCGGGAGAAGGAGGCGAGTTGCCCGGGCGGCACGTGCTCCAGCCGCGGGGAGTCAAGGGAACTCTTATGACCATAACAGCTGGTAAGGAATGACCTGAAAACTTTGGAGGGAAATAGTTTCCGGATGTAAAAAGAAACTGGAGGTAAAGAGTTTCCGAAGACCTGGAGGTAAGCAAACCACCGGGATGTGTCTCCAGATAGGAATATCTGTTTTATGCAAAATATGTTGCCAGGGGTTCCCTTCAAAACATCCCGGCTGGTTGCCAGTTTGGATTCTGCTTGCCCGGAGTGATGCTTAAGTGGGTTTGAAGCTTGATATGTGCCGTGGTCATTTGACATTCCTATACTCTCAATCGCGAGGAATTGTGAAACCATGACCATGGCACTTTCTTTCGGCCAGATGTTTGTCTCAAGACTCTTTCAGCGTCAGCTCATTGGGGTTTGACCTCAAGGCTCTCGATATGAAGCCGTGCCCTCCCGGAATGGGCTCAAGTGCAAACTGCGATTCCAGGAACTTGCCAAACCCAAACCGACCCAACAAACATCCCCGCAGCCGTCCCTGTGCAAAAGGAGGCACGTGGGAGCCCTTCACTTGGAGGGAGAAAGGTGCCAACTTTTCCTTGAAGCGGAGCTGTTGCGCAGAGCCAATCGTGTAGGCGCTCCAACATGTCAGCGTGTCTTTTCCGAGTCGGCACCTTTTTTTTGGTGGTTTCAAAGGAAAAAACCACAAGGAAGGCCACAACTTTGGGGGGGTCCAACCCGTAAAATCCTTAAAACGACACACCCAGTAGGGCAAAGACCTAGGGTGCGAAGCTGAAAACAATTATGTCACCCCTGACGTGTTTTCTTTGAAGGAGACCTGCCGGTTGCATGCGATTTCCAAACCCCGCACGGTTTTTTGCGAGCGAAGCGCTGCGAAAACTTCGGGGTTGGTGGCCGACCAACCGTGGCTAGTCCATGGTGAAACCAGCAAACTTGGGTGTTCCTACACATTGCAAACCCCAGCGAAGCGCACATCTTTGAAGGCTTCTCCTTTTTCCCAATTTTGGACGTGGTTTCCCTTTCCACCCAACTTGGCTCCGGGTCAAAGCCGCTCGAACGTCGCAGTGACGCTGGTTCATGGTAGGAGGAGGAGAGTCTGGGCTTGACGGGCCTTGCGCTGCTGGCGGGGGGCCAAGCAAATTCTCGGTCCGTCCGACTGCGGGAGTTCCAGGTCCAGAACCACCAAGAAAAGGACACCAAAAGCGAAAGCCGGGTCTTTCCACCCTGAACCAGTTGAACCAGGTTTTCAGAAGGTGTTTTGGACATGTTCTTCGTTGCGATCGATTTTTCAGGAAGAGCTTTGGAAGTTCCAGGAACTGAGACCAACTTGTGGGGAATCCATTCCCCGACCCAGACCTCTACTGATTCCCCAGTGAGCACTGGCCGGTCAATGGGGGGGTTGGGATTTTCTTTTTTTTACACCCATCGCCATGAGAATGTTTGAGTTCGGGGTCCTGCCCTCAGTCACTGTGAGGAAGCAACCAGTTTGGGGCGGGGCAGTTTTGATCGCTTGCACCCGTGGTGGGCAATACGTGGTTACAAAACACAAAAGTCGAGGAGAACCCATGTGTGATGAAAGACATATTCCGTTGCTGGCAAGAAAACCAAAGGTCCAAATTTCGGACGTCACTTTCTGAGCTCTTTGGGTTTGCTCTTTGGGCTTGGACCATTGCAGGTGTTGCCCACTCGATCCGGGCTCAGAAACTTCACTACCACTTCAAACAGCTTTCGAAGGAGCTCCATGCGGTATCGAAGAAGCCAAGCTTAGATCGTGGGTCAGAAATAGAGCAACCCCAAAACGGGTTACCCTGGTGAACGGAGCCAAGGACAACGACCGGTCCAATTCCTGGCGCTCGAAAACTTTTTGACCCATACTCAGATGTGTTTGTTTTTTTTGCTTTTTTTTCCGATGGTTCGGAGAACTTTTTGTTTTCTTTACGATTTCCCTGCGGCCTCTCGGAGCATCGAGATGCCTCCAGAGATCTCAGGCGATGAGCTACCGCTCCAGCCCGGAGTCGGTGACCCGCAGCATCCACGCGCTCCTGGAGGCCGACTCGCAACAGGAAGGAGTTTGGGGAAAAACCTTCGAAGAGAAACCCCAAGACGTGGATCTCATGAGACACTTGAAGCGGCCCTTCCAGTTAGAGTGTCCGTCTTTTTTTTTTGTTTTCTCTGTTTTGTCAACGGTTTTTTTTTGTGTTGACGGAGCACTGGGACAGCGATCCATTTGGCGGTCACACCGGTTGCCCATGTCCCCCCACTCAGCCACCATCAAAACCTGGAGAATCCCAGCCATTTGTGTGGATCTCCGCCTTTTCCAGACAAATCTCTTTCCTCTCGGGGGATCAGATCCGTTTGCGATGCTTTTTTTTGGTGCGCGTCTTTTTTTTCCTGGGTTCACTGCCAGACTCAGACTGCTTTTGATTGTGGCGCGCTCCGTTTCGCGGTGTTTCGCACTCCGTTTCGGCCAGATGTTGGCACCCCGAGCCCAAGGGACCCCCATTGGCCAAAGCGAGGAACTCACAGAGAAAAGAGTGGAGAAGCGCGAGAAGAAACATGGTACAAAAGACTGGCAGGAGTTCAAGCAGGCTTGTGCTTTGCAGGTGGTGAGTTTCAATCCGTGCTTTGGGATTTGTTCCCTCATCCTTTCAGTCAGTTTGGGAATAAGCACACGGCGTCCAGGTGCTTCATGGTGGTGCCATCTTGCTTAAAAGGACATCGTGGCTCAGAAAGAAAGGCTCCAGCTTGCAGATGGTTTTGGTTCCTCCCAGTTTCCTGGTTTGCTTTGAGCAGTGCCTATGTCTTGGTGACTACCAGGGGGAACATGTGTTCAGACTTCAATCCCTCGGTTGGGTTCGGGGCCAGTGACTGGGCGGGTTCCGACGTGAAACTTGAAGTCAGGTCTGACTTCCCTCGGAAGTCGTGTTTGGTTGGAAAGTCATCCTGTGAAACTGCTAAAGTCTAAATCATCCTGTGAAACGCCTAAAGTTTAAATCATCCTGTGAAACGCCTAAAGTTCAAATCAAAATCAAAAGTACAAGATCACCGAGCAGCCCTAAACACCACCAGGCTCCCGCCCCGAGTTGAAAAAGTGGCGGCTCCGCGGGGTTGTTGGCGCTCGAGGCGAAGGCCGACTTGGAGATCGAGGCACGTCCCACTCGGCGTCCGGCTGGCTTAAAGGATTCGTGGCTGGCCGGTAAACCACCCTGAAAAGTGAGTATTTCTCAGGAAGAAAGGAAGAAGAAACAGCCAGATTCTCAGGAAAGAAAGGAAGAAGGGTCACAGCCAGATGTTTCTTCGCAGAATTCGGAGTGAAACATGCGGGGAGGTTTTGGGCAAGGGAACCTGCAGCACGGATCCCAGGTTATTTCCATCAGAACCTCCAACCTTCCAACCATGGCATCTTTTTTTCCGGTACTTGGGGCCGTAAACCTGCTCAACTTTTGGGCAATATGGAAAAATCGGCAAAATATGTTGCGTTGGGGGGACACATTGTCCTCACCTATGTAACAAAAGAAACATGTGTCTCAACTGCTCAACTTCCAGAACCATGGGCTTTTCTTATGTTGGTCTATTTTTAGTCATGGCCACAAAAGGTTAACCTTTATGTCCAGGTGCTTTGGGCAAGTAAGACTATGGTACCTTTCTTGTCTAAACACCCTGTGAGCTTCTGTTTGGGATCCCGCTACCGCCCAGAAAGGTTCAACCCGAAGGGAAATACCGCAGAATGGACACCAAAGAGGATTTCTTCGACAAAGCGGAAACCCATCCACGGAGGCCCGTTTAATACCCCCCCCCCGGGAGAGAAAAACCAAAAACGGACTCTGGCGAGGTGGACGATGGGGCCACGCCGCTGCTGTCGCTGAGCTTAGATTCCATCTGTGCGCCTCAGACTCCACCGGTACCCTCCGAACTCTCCGCAAATAAGAGACATAGAAAAAGAAGAAAAAACAAAGAAGAAAAAAGAAGGGAAAGAAGAGAGGGTTCTCCCAAAAAATGCTGCGGCCTCCAAAGTTTAAAAGAAGAGGGGGGCTTACCTCTCCAAAACGAATAGTCCGCGATTTCCCCGGTCTGGCGTTTCTCGCAGGGTGCAACGACCGGTCGAGCGGTTCCCGGATCCGAGGGTGGCGCTGCGCCACCGCAACATGACCGCCTTGGAGGCGAGGACCCGGGTGGATCAGCCGTTCCGTTTTGGCCCCATTCAAATGACCGGAAAGCCCGGGTCCGGGGAAAATCTGTTCAACCAGGTTGAGGAAACGCATGGGAGGTGTCATCATTTTCTCGTGTGGGTTCGGTTTGGTCATCCCGTGTTCACAAAGGACCTTTTAATCAGCCCTCGCTTGGGGACCGAAATGTCCTTTCGGTGCCTTTTCAGTCCCCACAACGCGGTGAAAGGATTTGCGGACAACCTCACTGGTTTGGCCTTTCTCGATTGCGGAAAGCCAGCTTGGATTTGCTTTTCCGACCTCGAATCAACCCCAAACAGTCGCGAAAACGGACAACAGGATATTCCAAGTTGTTGCGCTCAAAGTCACCTGTTCGCAGGCCATGTCTGAGGGAGACACTCATGTTGTCCGCGGCTGGATAAAGGGAAGCCAAGATGAAGTTTTCCCGTTAAACATGTGGATTGAACCCCCATTTCACCGGTAGACTTTTGTTGGCCACCAGCTAAAAGCGGGGGGCTATGAGTCAACAAAAGAGGTCAGATAAACACAGCGATCAATTTGCCATGATTCTGCGGCAAATTGGCTTACTGTTACCCCAGAACCACACTCCAACCATTCATTTAGGTCCCCTTTGTGCTGCTTGGGGCCGTTTGAGCACATGAGAGTCTTCGACGCTCCGGCGACTGCCCCACCCCAGAAAGCAACTGTGCTCAACTTGGGACATAAACTGAAACTCGGTGGTTCCCAGTCATCAGACTCCTCGGCATTGTTTAGCTTTGTAGTGCTTGGTTTCCATTTAGCCCGCAAGTCAAACTTTTAGCAGGGATCTGAGGACAGCCCAGAAAAGAAGACAGTCGGTTGGACTGCGTAAGTTTCAAGAGGGAAAGTTGGCTGGAGGATTTTGAGATGAGGTCTTATGTGTGATATTTTGGTGTGTTATTCTGTGTGGTGGAATGTTGTTGTTATAGCTGTTGTATTATTAGTAATGTGTTAGGTAGTATTACGTATTGTCCTGCATGATGGTTATGTTGTGTTATTATGTGTTATGACCCATTGGTCGTTTATGAATGTACACTAGTGTTGCATGATTATGTTGTGTTGTTGTGTCTTATTCGTACATGATTATGTGTTACTATGTGCTATTATTATTATTATCATTATTATTATTATAGGTGCACCAACCATTTTGGAACCTATTTTAGTGGTTGGATTGAATCGGATGTTCGATTTGGGTTTTGACTCATGGCCAGATGAGTTTCGGCCCTCCTTTGGTTTCAACCCATCTGAGCCAAGCTTTTGCCGTTGCCAGGTGCTCGCCAAGGCGACGGCGGAAAGCAGGATGGACGCACCCGACTGCTGCGGCCTGAGGGGTGGCAAGCATCATGGGGTCAAAGTCTGTGCTTGTGACTCTGTTAAAGCCAACTTGACTTGGGTTAGCTGGTCTGGGGGAATCGATTCTGAAGCTTGGGTGACTTTATGAGGAATCTGTTCATATGCCAAGTGCCAAGCCTTGGCAGGTAAGGCACACCGAGCCAGTAAAGCAAATCCGGGGAAAACACGGGGTGGCCTGGGGCTCGAAATGGTCATTGCCGTCCAGAGGTGTCCCTTTGGAATTCGGTGCCAAAGGGGTAGAGTTGTTTTTGCATGTGATTGGTACCAATTCTAGTTGGCGCCAGCGCTGTTCGGATTTTTTTGTGTTTTGGATTTCGGTTTCCAAACTCCAAGCGGACCCCGCAGCCCAAAACGGGGGCGGGGGGGACCTGTGCGTGCCAATGGCCGGTCTTTGAGGCTCCAACTGTTGCGGCTCCGGCCCCGCGCCCCGCATCGTCACGGAGATCTTGGATGAGGCGAACGCGACATCGACGTCGTTCTCGTCGTTTGGTGGGGGGGTCGCTTCCGAAAACGTGGAAGACGTGTTGGAGGTTGCAGTCCAGCCCTTCCCCCGTTTCCCCCCCCCCCACCCCAACAACCACTGTTTGGGGTGGTTGTTACATAAAGAAACGAGTTTTCCGGGCTCGAAGTCTTTGGTGCTAGGCGATTCACCACTTTGCTCGATCCCAGCCCACAAAGGTCTCCCCTCCCCTCGCCGTGTTTGGGGTGTCTTAGCCGTTTTTTCGGGCGGAGAACCTCAGGTGGTGGTTTTCGGGGGAGGTGGGAGGTGTCCATTTTCTTTGGGGATTTGTGATTCTGCCTGGGAAGCCTTTGGACATCTAGGTGAGGGATTTAGGTGCATTGAAGAGCTTCCCTAAAAGAACACAGGGAATTCAATGTCTGGAGGCCCTCCGAGGCAAACACGCATGTTCTGATAGACATTCCAAGGGTTTCTCTTTGGTTGCCATGAGAAAAAACAGATAAGACAATTTACGGGGATGATTCCACACATCCTCCTAATTTGTGCTTTAAGCATCGAAAAGGAGCCACACCCACCATTCCCCTTGACGTTCTCCCCGACTTTTGGAGGAGGTCTCCGGGGATTTTTCCGACGATTTTTGGGGGGAGCGCCGACGGGGTCGCAGGTGGGCTGCTTGTCCGAGGATTCTCGGCGCTTGCGGGTGGAGGACGAAGCGCGGGGGGGGGGGCTTGGGAGGGGGTCCCAAAGCCTCGATTGATAGACAAATCCGGTGATCTCGGCACCTGAATTTCTGTCAAGCATACAAGTGCCTTCGACGATAAAGGTTTGGGGTCAAATAAAGAAGCAACCACTTTTTGGACAACTGGGGGTGCTTCTGAAAGCAACTATGCAGACCTCAAAAGAAGCAACCGGTCGACAACCCCGCGCCGGCCTCGACGGCAGGAGCTGCTGCGCCCGGTGCTGAAGGGCGGCAATGGGCGCTTGGCGCCTCTGCCGCTGTGGACCTGGGTGGAGCACGGCCCGGCGCCCCGATCGGTCGCGGCCGAGATTTTTTTCGTGACGGGGGGGCAGTCCATCGATGTGTTTTCTTCTTTTTTCCTGTGTTTGTTTTCGTTTTTTCTTGCTTGTTCTGTTTTTTGGGTATAGGGAGCGAAAGCCGTGATATGTCGGTGCTGAAAACTTGGGGATCCCTTAATTCTGAATTCAGCTTTTTGGAATTGTAGAATTTGAAGGGATCTCTCCGCCCACAGTGCGATCTCGGTAGGGAATGACAACGCGTCCGGGTGAACTGGTAAAAACAGAATTTCCTGAAAGAAAGCCGGGATTGGTTTGTTGGGCTCATTCCATTGCTCATTCCCACTGAGCACCAGCAAGTAATGTCCACCTCTGAATCATACATGCGGAAATGCCCCGCCTCCCCCCGCTCCCTGTAAAACAAGAACAGGGTCAAAGAGTAGAATGTCTAGTCGAACCATCTAGTAGCTGGTTCCCTCCGAAGTTTCCCTCAGGATAGCTGGAGTTGAGCAGTTTTGTCAGGTAAAGCGAATGATTAGAGGAATCGGGGATGCGTTGTCTTCGACCTATTTAAGATCCACAGTGGTTGCTTCGTTCAACTTCTGGGATAAATGCCAACTAAGTGGGCCGTGACGCCTCATGCACCAAATAAACACCAAACCCTAAATAAAGCTAAGCTGATCCTCATGAAACTCATAAATTAGCATTCCCCTCAAACAAAATGCAAAAAAACACCGTGCCCCAATAATAGCAAATTCAGTACCGCCCCAATACTGAATTGGTATTGTCCCAATTCTTAATTAGTATTCCAAAAACAAAATCCCTCACCCCGGAAAGGAAAAAAGGCGCAATACTAACCGAATACTGAATTGGTATTCCAAAACACGCATCCCTTCCCCCCCCCCAAATGCAAAATACTAGTTCAGAATTGGCCCAATTCTACACGACGAGTCGAAAAGAAAAAGATAGAGCCCAATACTGGAGGTGGCCCAAGAATTTGAGGAAACACATGCAAATTCAGCGGGGGTAAGGGTCATGACATGTTTGTTGAATGCTATTTTAAGGGGAGTTCATAACACTTTGTGTCAGCTAAGGAATGTGAAACTAATTCGAAACCATGGCTCGGCGATATGTTCATAGTTGTGCTCAAAAACCACTTTTTGCTTGGGTGAACACGAGTTTGGCTTTATTTTTAGGTTGGTTCATGCTTGAGTTTGGGAAAAAGCTTAGCTTTGTTTCGGGGCAGTTTGTTGGTCAGCTCGGAAAGAACGACAAAACATATGTGGGTTCCCCTTTTTTGAAAGCCATCAAAAACAGGGCGCCCTCAAAAAAACATAGTTTTTACAAGATGTTCTTGTTGGTCTCCTTGTGAACCAACCAAAACAATGGTACCAACCCAGAACAATGCTGACCCCTCAAAGAAAACCGTGCGAGTCTTGTTCGCCCATTCGAATTGGCATCCGATGCTTCCAAAGCATCAGAGAATCTCAGGTTTACGTCCTCGCGTTGCGCTTGCATGGTGTTCTTTGCGCGCATGGACGTGCTTCTTGCGGAGAGCAGATCTTGAACTTTTAAGTTGGAGCTGCATGGTCTGCCTTCCGCGAGGCAACTAAACGAGAGTGGCATGGCATTCCGGAAGTTTCGGCGAAACTATGCTTCGGCCCTGGCGATCTGGTGCTCGTCCTTTGCTGTCCCCTATTTTGAGGAAGCACCCACATCGGGGTTCGGAGTTCGGACCCTGAGAATGGCTTGTTTCCCTTCAAACCTACCCCAAGATGGCTTTCTCGATGAAAGGGAAAAACACGACGTGGATACGTGGATGATTTTTCTGCAGGGAAGAGACCTCAGGCGAAATTGGGATTTTGAAGGTTGAGGACATGTGATTCAGCGAGTCTGCGCTCAGTTTTGGTGAGTTGGGCCAAGTGGATTCTTTGCCGATTGGGGCATTTGCCCAAAATAAGTTCAGGTACTTTTAGGCCGATGCTCGAAAATCCCTCTCCATCGATCCTTTCAGTTTCCTAGTGTTTTGTTCTTTTTCTCCTGACGCCATCCTCTTGTCCCTTACTTCTTCATGTCCCCCTCCCCCAAAACCTTTTCGATTTTTTTTCTCCGTGGCCTCAAAAAACTCAAAACCCCCGTTTTTTTTCCCTTTCCCTTTCCCGTCCCCGTCAAACGTCCCCCCCTGAAAAATCCGTCGCACGCCCCAAGCTCCGGGTCCCCAGGCTCCGTGGCTGCGGTGGAGGCCCTGCTCCGCTCCGCGGAGGCCGCCCGGGCGCCCGGATCGGAACGAGAGCCGAGCGAAGGCGGAGCGAAGGGTCCCCGCTTTTTGGGACTGGGGGTTGGAGCGAACCCGTTTTTGAGACGCGAGTTTTGGTAGAGAAGGGGTTCTAAGACTCGGTATGCCCCGGAGTTTTCTCAGTTGTCCCGACTTTTCCTGGGTGAGAAATAGGTTTGTGGACCACCATTCCGAGTGGACTGGATTCTTTGAAGGACTTGGATTTGGATTTGGAATGGCCTTGGCTATCTCCAAGCTCTCATTGGGGAAGCGGGCGATCGAAGCCGCCGGTGCCCGTCTCCACTTGGCTTCCCAAAGGTCATGGCGAAGCCTCATTTCAAGATGAGACGAATGAACCTGGAAAAGAGCACCAGGCCAGCGAAACCGGGGTTTTCCCGGTGCCCCTTCTCTCCCACTGCTTTTTGGAAAAGGGAAGGGTTCCCCTAAAAATCGACGGGAAAAAGGTTGACGTGCCCTTCTTCTAACCCTTTTTGTGGAGGACCTAGTTGAGAATGGCAAATGTTTGGGGGGACACGCAATCCCCGCCGGATTCCAGCCAGCAAATTTCGTTCGAGTTTTGGGGCTTAAGTGCTTCGCTGACTCGACCAACTCATTTTACAACAGCTCCATGCCTTTCAGGAACAATCAAAATGGATCAACCGGTCTTCCAACACAAATGAAACAACCTCTCCAGAACAACCTCTCCAAAACCTCCAAACCAAAACAGCCTCTCCAAAACAACCTCTCCAAAACCTCCAAACCAAAACAGCCTCTCCAAAATAGTTTCAACCTCTCCAAAATAATTTCAACCTCTCCAAAATAATTTCAACCTCTCCAAAATAATTTCAACCTCTCCAAAATAAAGCAACTTCGCACAAAGTGTTTCCTCTCCAAACCGCCCCAACCGGCGGCTCCGAGACCGTCTCGGTGGACGACGTCATCAGCCTCCAGCGGTGCCGCAGCGAAAAGCCGCGGCAGCAGATCGAGGAAGGGGAACCCGACTCGACTCGAGTCGAGCCGCCAGCCGCGTGGCCTTGGGTACTTCAAGGGACTTGGTGAGGGTGAAGGAAACCAAAGGTTAAACCAAAGGTTGGTTAGGGCAAGGACAGGTCGGTGAAGGAAACCAAAGGTTGGTTCAGGAAGCCAAGGGTCTGTTTGATGTTTCAAGGCGAAGCCACCGGTTGGTGTTATGTTGAGGATGGTCCGGTTTGTTTGTTTGGAGAACCCGTGTGAGATTCGTGGGTCGCCCATCGGTGTGTTTGGCCTTTTATGGGTACCCTTTCTGGGGTTGGTTTTAACGGGAAACCAAATCTAGCTGGTGCAGGCAATGAGAGATGGAAACCAGAGGAAATGGATGGTTTGTAGAGGTCATTCACTCATTCCCTGCCAAGCACCAGCAACAAATAAAGTGACAAGGGATCGTTTCTTGATGAGAATAATGAAAAGGTGTGTGTCATTGAGAAACTGACATATCAAAACCCTGCGCACTGGTTTTGGTTTGTCTCTCGGCATTCGCCTGTGCCTTCGATTCAGTCAAAAGGGGACTTATGATATGAACCAACCCCATCATCCTGCAGAGACATTATCCCTTTTGACTGGCGTTGCCAACATCTATGTGTTGAGACCCATGAATGAAGCCGGGGGCGCAGCGACTTCAAGATTCTTCACTCAAATGCTCAAACATGGTCCGCCTCACCTTGGATGCAGGAAAAACGTGGTTAAACCACCGGAATGCAGGTTTTACATGCCTTGGGTACTTCAAGGGACTTGGTGAGGGTGAAGGAAACCAAAGGTTAAACCAAAGGTTGGTTAGGGCAAGGACAGGTCGGTGAAGGAAACCAAAGGTTGGTTCAGGAAGCCAAGGGTCTGTTTGATGTTTCAAGGCGAAGCCACCGGTTGGTGTTATGTTGAGGATGGTCCGGTTTGTTTGTTTGGAGAACCCGTGTGAGATTCGTGGGTCGCCCATCGGTGTGTTTGGCCTTTTATGGGTACCCTTTCTGGGGTTGGTTTTAACGGGAAACCAAATCTAGCTGGTGCAGGCAATGAGAGATGGAAACCAGAGGAAATGGATGGTTTGTAGAGGTCATTCACTCATTCCCTGCCAAGCACCAGCAACAAATAAAGTGACAAGGGATCGTTTCTTGATGAGAATAATGAAAAGGTGTGTGTCATTGAGAAACTGACATATCAAAACCCTGCGCACTGGTTTTGGTTTGTCTCTCGGCATTCGCCTGTGCCTTCGATTCAGTCAAAAGGGGACTTATGATATGAACCAACCCCATCATCCTGCAGAGACATTATCCCTTTTGACTGGCGTTGCCAACATCTATGTGTTGAGACCCATGAATGAAGCCGGGGGCGCAGCGACTTCAAGATTCTTCACTCAAATGCTCAAACATGGTCCGCCTCACCTTGGATGCAGGAAAAACGTGCCTGGTCATTCCATGGTGTGGTTCTACGACGGAAGCCTTTTTATCCAAGCGCGAGACTGCCTGGAGCGCGGGTCAAGTATTTGTGCCTTGCTCCATTCGCTGCGCGAGCAGCTACAGTCAGGGCTCCGTACGACATTGTCTCGGAGGGGCTGCTGGTCGTGGCGCGTCGGATCTCTATCTTCGCGCCGTGGGGGAACCACTCGGAGATGGAGGTCGGCAGGCCCGACGTCGCGGATGGGCTGCGATCAGACGGAGCAGCTTTGATATTATCCGGGCTGCTTAATCACCCCGGTTCCTTAGAAACTGTCCCATAGCCTCAAGTAATTCTTGGTGGACATGAACCTTCATGGATTTGGTCGGTTCGGAGAAACAGCGCCCATGATTGCGTTTTCCTTTTTCTTTCTGTGTTCGTTTCAAGGTTGTTCCCTTATGGGGTTTCCTCAGCCTCTATGTTTGGGGTTCCTTGCGCAACAGAATTGTTTGCTTTCAATTCCACGGGTTGAAAAGGGATCAGTTTCTGCCCGTGGCTTCTAACCATCTTCGAATGTGTGTCTGTGCTGCTTCCTTGTCTTTGTTTAGATGTATCGCTTGTTGTTGCGCTTAAAAACCACCACCCACTGGACATACGTGTAGGTGCTGAGGATCTGTTCGCACCCGTTCTGGGGGCCGTTTCTCCCAGGGACGCGAGAACCGAGGTTCTTCCTTTTTGTTTTGTTTCGTTTGGAGGGGAAACCGAAGTCCGTCCAAACCGGTGAAATGTGGGCGGGTGTTGAATGGGTTTTTTTGTTTCAGAGGGATAGGGTTTACTTGGGCTTTGAGCCGCAATCGAAACCCGCTTAGAAGTTTGGCGGCTCTTTTTGCCGTACTTCACGCGAGCAAAATCTGCAGACTTGGGTCGGCCTTGTTTCGCCAGGTGTTAGACTCACTATGGCTCGGAACTTTACGAGTACTGGTTTTCAGAAAACCAAAAGGAAGCCACACCATCTTGGGGAGTTCACCACCAAGTCGTCAAGCTGAACGCAGCGTCTTGGCCTTTGCCCCTTTCGGCCAAGCCGATCGGTTTCATTTGGGACCTGAGGTTAGGAACTCCTTTGGGACCTGTGGTCACAGAGACGCGGGGCCCTGAAAAAAATGGCTGGTTTGCATTATGGCTGGTTCCCGAACAAGCCAAAGAATATGGGTCGCTTGCCTTTGACGTCCCTTTGAGTATCAATGGGTTGGCGAAGAAAAAGGACACAACATGTGGTTGGAAAAAAAACACTAGTTCACCTTCACTGGTGGCATGGGTTTGGATTTCTCGGCTGCTTGGTTCCGTTCCATTTTCAGTGGGGGGGCTGCAACCAAACCGGTCACGGTTGAAATTCCCGGCAGTGCCAGGAGCTCCTGCGCCGGAAGTGCGGCGAGGAGGCAAGGGCGAGAGTCATGGCTCGTCGGGTGACGGGGGCGGGGACTCTGCTTTGGGAAGGGGTCCCTTGGAAACCCGTTCAGAAGCCAACTATGAGGGTTTCCTCATTTTGGAGATGCTCCAAAGACACAGGTCTCTCATGCTATAGCCTTGCCCCGAGAAGCTTTGCTTCAGGGTGGTTGCTTGTGGGCGTGGGATGGTGATCATGCCCTTCCCGGATTTTCGACCACAAGAATTCCTTCTTGTGTCAAAAGTAAAAGATAAAAAAAGATAAATGACATAAGAAATGCAAACATAGAATGAAACACATGAAAGATAAATAACCATAAGATTTCTAAAAAAATGCCAAGGACAGAGAATATGAAAGAGAAAAGAGACCATCCATTCGCCAACCTCCATTTCCTGTCATTTACCCGCCATGTTTTTTTTTTAGCTGCTCAGTCCAAAGACGGGCTTCAGAAAAGGAAAGAAATCCTCGGCTCAGGGCTGTAGGGGGCCGGGGGGGGGGGTCCAGATTCTAAGGGGGGGAACCCTTCAATTTCAATGCGGGTGATGCTGGTGATGCTGGGTCCTAGCATCCTCCGCATTGAAATCATCCATTCTCAGTCTCGTGCTGCATGCATGACACTGTGCCCTCCCCGCACAGATTTTGTGGGCCCCTCTAGCATGCCTGCAAATCTTTGCGTCACCAAACCCAACCGCATGCCTGTTTCTTTTGGGAACTGCGCATGCCTGCAAACTGCGCTGACTCGAGTTTGGTTCTCTCAGATAAAATGGACTTGGTTTTCAAGTAAGCGAACTCGAGGCAGCGTTCCAAGGCCACAAGAAGGCATGTCTTACATGTGTGTCGTTCTCAAGTTCCGTCACTTCTTTCTGGCTTACCGATCCCAGCGCGAAACACCTGGTTCCGCACAGGGCAACCTCAGCTTTCCTCCGTAAACCGGCGGGAAAAAGCGGGCCTGGCGATGAGAAAAGTCTTTGGCTCATCGGAAGGCGTTTCGACAGAAAAAGGTCAGATTGGGCTGCCCCCTGAAAAGTAGCGTCGATCTTTCCGGACCGTCGCGAGGAGTACGCGCGGCTACGGACAGAGGCGGCCACCCGGCGATTGCTGCAGGATCGAATGGGTGGGATGTGTGAAGCTGCCAATGTGACGCCCCCAGATCCAAGTGAAGCGGACCCGTCCGCAAAAATGGACGGGGGCGTTCCCAGCTCGGCTGAGGCAGCGGAGTGTTCATGAGGCTGTTGCGTGGGAAAACGGTCATGGTCCCTCCAAAAGTGGTCTGAATCCAAGCACTTTTCGGGGGACCACCCCCCAAAGCACAAGCCATCCCCAACCGTCGGATTTTTCGACTCCCGAAAGAAGCTGCCCCACAGCCCTCTTGAAAACGCTTAACGCGCTTCGAGCCCCTTTTCGCGCGGGTCGTGATGTGTGGACGTGTTTTTTCGTTTCTCCCGCGGAAGGACCGTGTTCCCCGGGCCGAGTGCGGTTTCTCTTCGAGTTCTTCGGTGTGTGACGAGCTCCTGATAAACCACCTCCATGTGGGAGAAGAAATCCGCAAACCACGCCTGGTTGAAAAGGATGGGTACAAAGAAGAGGGATTGAGTGCCATTGGGTTGGATCTTGAGGCTTTCGGTTGAAATCAACGGGTTTCCATTGAAGCCACAAACAGTTTAAAACAATTTGCAGAGGGGTCAACAACCAAGGATCAGCCTTCAGAATCTGGGCAACGCCCTTTTAGATGTATGTAGCATCGAACCTTCGGATGGAAATCCACACTGAGTGGAATCAATGGGAATCAGGCAAATAAGAAAAGTTGAAATGAATGTGGTTCATGTCCTCTGTTGGTTTTGAATCACGAGAGCCATCAGCTCAAGTTCTTTGGTTGGGTTTAGCCCAGAGCTGGACAAGGAACCTCGCAACCCTCTGTCCTTTGGCTAAGAACGAGTTGACCGTTTGGAACCAGCCGTGTGTTACGTTCCGGTCGGACGGAACGGTTCACCGTCAAGGGTTCCTCCATGTTCCGGAGCCGGAAGCATCGGCTCCAAGTGAAACGAAAAAAAGGAAAAAACGGACTTTTCTCTGTCTCCCATGGTCTTTTTGCCCTCCCCCCCCAAAAAAAAACAAATGCCCCATGAAGGAAAAAGAAGAAAAAGAAAACAAAAGAAAGAAACACCCCCCCCAAAAAAAAAAAGAAAGAAGCCCCATGAAGGAAAAACAAAGACAAAAACCAACACGGCGGCGCGGCTCCTCCGCGAGTCTCTCGCCCGACGCCAGGAGCTGCGGGAGGCCTTCGACGACCAGCGGGACGCGCGGATGCCCGGCGGCTGGGGCGGGTTTTTTCGGTCCCAACTGGGGGAGAGGGGAGTTAGCCAGGGCTCGGCTTGGGGCCCTTCAAGGGGACCCGGGATGTTTTTTTGGGGGCTGGTTTCTGAGGAGTTTGCTCTTCATGAGTGTGAGAAAAGGCAATGGAGCAGGCGGCACCCTGCAAAAACTCGAACTTTCGAACGACTTTGAGAATCGACTGTCATGGGTCGAATGGTCCCATGTGTGCTATGAGGTATGCTCATCTGCTCATCGAAATTTGTACGAACTTCTAGTTCTAGCTGGGGTCTCCAAAAAATCCTGATCAAAATTGATGCAGTGGCTGCCACTTTTTTCTTTCACTTGTTTCCTCGAAACTTTTGCTGACCTGGTGCCATCAAAGCCGTTGAACCCGGGTGACGCGTGGGAGTTGCCGCGAACGAGGTCCAGCTGAGCATCATTCAGAGCAGCCTGGAGCTTGAAGCTGATGCCAACGCTCAGGAGAGTCGAGTCTCGTGGGCTCGATGGAGTGGTTGGTTGTGTGCTTCTGTGGCTGTGTGTTGGTTGTGGGCTGTTTGGTCTTTGGGATTTTTATTTTCAAAAAAAGAATGGGGGGGGGGTTGAACGCGTTTTGCGGTTGGTTTGCTGGCTGCTTTCTTGTGGGAACAGACGGCGTTTGCTTGTTCAAAACCTCATCGTGCGGTTTACTGGTTAGATTATGTGGCTTGTGGATTGCAGATGGGTTGCAGGATGTTGCACGGATGGTCCATGCTCCACGTGGTTTTGGCCCAAGGTTTACAGTGCGGACGGACTAAGAAGATTCCCAAAACAAGAATTTAACCGACGGATTGCGATTAGGCCTGGATTTAAAACAGGCTTCAAAGGGCAAGCAGACTTTGGGGGAAGGGGTTCTCTAAGAGGCAAACCCACATGGTTGCTAAGTGGTTGGAAAAACCTTATTTACCAGAGCTTCCTCAGCTCTACGTGCTGCTGAAAATGTGTTGTTTAATTCTTTATGTGTGGCTGCTCGTTCTAAGATGTTCCTTGGGAAACAAGCAAGACACGTGTCTTCTCGCCTGAATCGTCCTGAAGGAACCCCATGTGCGCCGAAAAGACATCGCCGGTCTGCTTTGGAGGCTTGGCGATACTGTTCCACTATTGTTTGCCCATCTTGTGTGAATTTGTCTAGCGCTCAGGGAATGAACGAGTTATGGAATGAGCCCAATTTAAGCCATCCCTTGCGGGTGGCTCAGAGCTCTGCGAGCTCGCTCCACTGTTGCATGTCTTCATGTCTTGAATTCTTTCAACTTGGGGGCAAGCCCAGGGATTCATCCAGTTCAACTTCGCCTTTCAGCTTCTTTTTGTTAGATCTTTTAGGTGCTCGATGCCGACGACTTCCAATTCCAAGCCTCGCTCCAGCCGACAGGTTTCGATCCTAACCTGGTCCGAGCGGACAGGTGAAAAGCTAGGCACATCCATCAGGCACCGGTGTTCCCGAAACTGGGCGGTCCTCAGACCATTCGCTAACAGTGACTAACTGGGTTAAATTCGAACCACGAAACACCGCAAAACCGGAAAAAGGAAGGCCCGGGTTAAACGCGAAGGGGAAAGACAGCACAAAGACGGGTGCGCGCAAGGTGTTTTTCATCTTCTGGCCGGCGGACCCTTTAGGTAGAGAAGTGAGAAGCCTTGCGGAGGAGGAGGAAACGGAGGACGGCGCCGAGTTTCAGGAGGCGCTCGCCGGCAGTGGGATCCCGGGCGCGGGTGAGGCTCCACGGCTCTATAGATTTGTCTTTGGGCTTTTTTTTCGGCCGTGTATTCGGGACTCTGAGTTTTATCTAATTGGAACATCTTAAAGTGAGCCCCCGAAAAAATTGGAACATCCCCAATTTGGGCCCCGATTTTTTCCGGATATCACTCAAAGTGAGTCCCCCCACATTTTCCAACCAAAAGGGGAAAGGCGAAGCCTTGACGATGTTTGGGTAGAGCTCCTGGGGCTGAGCAGAATTTCAAGTGGAAAGTCCACGTCTGTTCACATGGCTACGCTTTGCGGTCCAATTCCGCTTGCTTGAGATCTCCGGCCCGGGATCGATTTGCGAGGGCTGGGGACCCGGCAAAGTTTCTCGCAGGGTCGGCCAGGTGGGGTGGTTTACTCTCACCTGGGAAAGTACTCGGTCAAATCGCGGCACTGCATTGTGCCAATCCAGATGTGCAAAGTGTCCATTGAACGAAGCCCGGCCCTTCCTTCGCAGGCGTCCCTTTCCTTTGGGTCTTGGATCAAATCCACGAAGTAAGAGGTTGAACATAACCCACCCCCCCCCCGCCGCGTTCTCATGTCCATTTTCGGGCCAACGCGTCACGCCCAACGACCGTTCGACCGCAGGGCAGCTACTCGCTCTCGGCGCTGCAGCTGCTGGTCACCAATCTCCACGTGGCGCCGGACCGACTTCGGTCACATCGGAAACCGAAGCGGTGCGACGAAGGGATGCCCAGGTCTCTTTGCTTGGGGTTGGTAGGGATAGGCATCAACGCCTTGTACATTCGCGAACTTAGACAACCGGTGTAGAGGTACTCTGCGGTGCATTTTGCCAAGGGATGTTAGGACTGAACAACTTGTTGCCAATTAATGGGTTTTCCAGTAAACAACCAAAAGTTAAACTTTTAGCAGGGGAGCAGAAAGCAGCCGAAGTCTTCCAAAGGGCTCAATACCGGGTCGGTCTCCTATTTGGCTCTGGATTTTTTTTTGGCTTGGCGCTGCCAACTTATAAATGGAAAGAACAGAAAGTCTGGTTGGTGATTTTGGGGCTGAAGTCAGAAACTGGTGGGTGCCCACTTTCAACCCAGCACTTGGCTTTGACAATCACTCAATTCGGGATTCCGAACATTGACCCAAACGAGCTTGGCTTGTGTGTTTTTGTTGGGACTTGCTGCCTGTTCTTGAAAGGGAAACTGTGTTGCTACAAACTTCCAGTCAGAATCTCTCGCCTCAGGGATGGCGTGCCATTGGGTCAGGATGTTCCTTGCGGTTCTTTAAAAAACAAAGGGGGTCCCAAAAGAAGGGAACCACACCCACATTGCACATGAATTCAGGAAGCCCTGGGCCACATTTTGGGAGTCTGACTGACCATGGCACCTGTGTGTTTTCGGTTTCACAGCGTTGTCATTGCGAACATTGGAGGTGTTCTTATTGGGCTCCCAACCGGGTCCCACGGAACCCAGTCAAACCCTTCAGCGCAAGGCGTCCGGGCGATGATGCGACCGCTTGCCCGCAAGATGCGACCGCTAAGTAGCTTGCCCATATGCTTTTCGATTGTCCCAAAAGCACATCACAAGGGAAGCGCAAGAGTTCCTCTGTGTGCCTCTATGAGAAACGAGATGCAGAGAGGCAAGTGGAAAACACCGTGTGGGCAGAGAAAGACAAGGAAACACAAGGATGCTTTTTCCCTTCCTCGAAGAGGGCGCCGAAGCTGCAGATATTCATCGGTCTCTAGCGTTTCCTCAGCGCGCCTGTGCGTGTGCGTGTGCGTGTGCGTGTGCGTGCGTGTGTGCGTGTGTGCGTGTGTGGTGTGTGCGTGTGGTGTGTGCGTGTGTCATGTTTTGAGGCTCGATAGCCTTTTGGGGGTTGGTAAGGGAAGCCAAAAGGAAGCCACTTGTTGTCGTTTTTGTTTTGTTTCTTTTTTAGAGGGGGGGTCGGAGTCCGATTTTGAGGAATAAGGATGTTTGTTGTGGCTGACATGGCTCACATGAATGAATAAACAAAGTACACGACGGGCAGATATAAAAAGGGAACTTAGGTTTTAGCCCACGTGTGCTGTATCGGCATGGAAGAACATGAGTAATCTACAGGGGTCCATTAGGCAAAATTTGGCGGATTGGAGTCCCATGTCGCTGATGTCCCCCCATGTTCGCGGCACGAGAGCCCGCCTTGACTGGAGTATTGCTTGGTGACAGGGTGTTGGTAGTTGGCCGCCAAGATGATGGCAGCCAAATCTTTAAAAACCGATAGGGCAACGCGTGTTTTCCCGAGTCGACACACCATCTTACACATTCGCATTCCATTCAAAGGTGTGGAACCGAGGTAAATTTGGGGCGGCACATTGACCAAGTGTCGTTTTTGCGAGAAACGGCCAAACGACGCCTTCAACCCAGCAATCCGTTTGGACTCTTACCCCAAAAAGGTTCTTTGGGACCCTTACCAAAAGGCAAAAGTCCTTTGCGAGCCTTACCCCCAAAGCAAACAAAGAAGAAGGCCCGTTTAGTCCGCACTAGCCAGGAGACGATGCAATTGGGCGTGGCCTGTTTGGTGGAAGCCAAAGCGGAGGCGCTGGGGCTACGGTTTGGGTTCCGCAAGTCCAGCATCCCGTCTCTGAACGTTGGGCCCCTCGTGTTCCCCTCATGTTTCCCTTGTCTAGATCCCCCAGTAGTGCCCTTTCTTACCTTTGTTTGGGGGAGGGTTCCCCTACTAAAATAAACTACGGAAAAAAAGTTGGTACCCTTATTCTAACCTCTCTACTGGAGGACCTAGTTGTGTTTCCCTCGGCCCTCATGGGAAACCCACCGAGTTTTGTTCCTTGAGGAATGAAAATTTGGGGAGGCGAGGTCCGCCTGGAACGTTTTGAGTTCGAGGCTCCTTTCTTGCACTAGAACCATTGGAAATGGGGACCGAGAAGGTTCCCAGGAGCCATCCCACCAAGGGACACCAACGTTAGATTGGCTCAATCAAAAGCCGCCAAGGTGGAAATCTGTTCCGGGGCCTGTGTTCAAGAGCCCTCTGCTGCGATGGTTTGAGCACCTGGTCTGCAAAAAGGGGCTCTTGCTTGGTTCCCTCACTATTGGGATTGGGTTGAACCTCTCCTTTGTCCAGAGACAGCCGTAGGGATCAGAGCCACCGTCAACCACACAGACTTGGTGAGCTTCCTCGAATCCTTTGCGAGGATGGGCCAAAAGGACCATGGGGCACTTGTCCCATGTCTCACTTCCCGAGTTCCTGGACTGCATACTTTTTAACAAGACCATCTGAGTGGCAGACAAAAAGTTCAGGAAGTGAGCCTTTTCTGGAGGGTTTCTCTGTGCTCGAACCATAAACCCGGAGGGTTTCAAAAACTCTACGGCAAAGGACCATGATGTGGACCCATAGAAATCCACTAAACATCCGTGGAAAATATCGCTTGAAACAGAAAACACACATCACACCTCTGTAGAGGAAAACACGCGTGTCTTGCTTTTCCCTTGGAATTGAACTGATGATGGAAACTCAAGTTGACACAACTCCCCCCATGTCCCCCTTTCCCCCGCTTCAAAGCGAGATCTCAACATTTAAATGTGTCTCAAACTCGGGGGAAAACCCCCAAATGGCCGACTTGTGACAAAGGAAAGAGCCCAAAGCTCATGGAAACCAGCTACAGGAACTTCTACCGGAAGTTCACGAACGCACCAAAATCAGAGGGGTTTCCTTTTTAGTTTTCTCCCTGTAGCTCTTTTCTTAGAAAAGCCACCGGCGGCGGATATTTTTTGCGGACCATACGGGGAGGTGAACTCGGAGATGAGCTCGGAGACCCCGCTGCTGTCCGCGCTGCAGAGCCGCTGCGTCGCCGGCGTCAAAGCCTTGAGACCGGGGGCCCAAGTCTCGACGGCGGTTTCGTTTCGTTTCGCTCGGTCGGTGTTTGGGCGGGGCGGCTTTTGGGTCGACGCGCGAGGACGTGTCACTGGCCTTTTTAAAGCCAAACAAATGGCTGCTCAAAATTACAGAGGGCAGTTACGCAGGTGTTGGTCCATGTTTCCACCAGGCTTCCATTTTGGGTAATTACCGGTTTTTGAGCCACAGCCAAATGGCCGGGACGCTTTTCCTGCATCCTTTGTTCTCATTTTAAGCCTGGCGCAGAGTGAATCCTAGCATGTGGCAATCCTTTGACACTCACCCAACTTTTTCTAGGAGAACTATCTCTCACAAACCAATGCCGACTGATGAGGCTACGTATCAAAAACCTCCAAAAGAGGTCGCCTTCACAACCAACAAACGATCCAAACATGTGCCAAAAAACCTGCCCCACAGCCAACAAGAAACACGATGGAAAACCAAACTGCTCAAGAAACCTTTTTTACTTAAATTATTATTTAAAAAACAGAAGCTGTTCTCCTTAGTGCCGATCCCTTCTCAGCTTTTCGCTTCTCCCGCGCGGCCGGGGATCCGATCCGGAGCGATCTGACCAGAGCGAGGCCAGCACGGGGCCAGGGTCACCTCCGACGTCTTGGAGGAGCTGAAGACCATCTCCAGCAGCAAGGCCGGGCCGCGCGCCCGCCGAAGCCCGCCGGGCCGCGAGGCCGCGAGGCCGCGAGCTCGAGCTCGAGCTCGGGCAGAGAAAGCCCAGGATGGGGCGTTGTTTGTGTTCTTGGTGTTGTTCTGTGCTTTGTGTTGCTGTTTTTTTGTTTTTTTTGCTCGCATAGAGCGCAGATTTGGTTTGGGGCTGCTTTATCATTCGGGAAGTGGTTGAAAGGAAACCTGGAAGCCATTGGGATTAGACTAGTCTACCTTGGAATTCGAAGATGCACCCAGCAAGGGGTTTGAAAAGCAACCAAAGGGAACCCAAAAGGAAGAACAAGAACCCGCAAATGGCTTAGAAAGGGAAACCAATGCAAAACGGTGTCATTTGTGGGGGCCCCCCACTTTTTCAAGATAAACCCGTTCTCGTTCAGACGGGAAAAATGATTTGTTTGCACCTGTTCCAAGAGGAATCCCCTCTAATTGCTCCCATCCACCCAGAGGCATCTCTTAAAGCCCACTGAAAACACCGTTTGGGCCATGGATTCCTCAACAAAATCAGAGGACTTGGCGCCTCGCGCCTTTGCCCCAAAAGCACTCCCAGAAAATGTGTTTTCTCCCCCCCCCCCCAACAAAAAAAGTCCCAGAACGTGTCTTTGTGATGTCCATCCCCCCCCCTTATTTAAAAAACAAAAAGACTTGTGTGTTCGTGATGTCCATCCATGAGATATCCGATCTATTTTCCCTCCGGGTCCCCCGATGAAAAGTCGAGAAGCCTCGCCGCCTCGAAGCCTCGAAGGTGCGGCATGCGCTCGAAGACATCCTCGAGCCGCTGATCAAGCAGGACGCTCATTCGAACGACGAACGCCGCCTTTTTCGGTGTGCTCCATAGGGGCGAGGGGATGTTTTCTGGTTTTGGTTGGAAAAAGAGGACTGGAAAATCTGAGGTCTCAAATACTTTTGAATAAGAGGTGGGTTGCAGATGGTCCGCTGTTCCCAGCCCTGTTGGTAAGAGGTGGGTTGCGGATGGTCGCCTTTCACTTCCATGTACGTGAGTCCTGGTCTCTCTGCCCTGTGACTGATTTTGTGGCCAGGCGGGGGTGCGCGGCTGCGTTTGTCGCTGGCATGCAGTGAAACCCTTGGGAGCTGGCCAAAAATAGGATCGGATTGCTTCTGAGACCATTTTTTTGTACAGGAATTCTCTTGAAAACAACATGGGCCCGCGACAAAAAACAACAACAACGTGATCTTTCATTTGGAGGCAAATGCTGAACAGGTTTTTTTAGAACACTGGCCTCCCTAAACTGATGGCTTCCTTCAACACCCGTTGGACTTCAAGGAGGATGGGTAAAGTTCGATTCGGAGGGCACGAAGCCATGGTTGCTTCCATTGCCCTTGGATTGATTCAATATGTGAAGGGCCCGGGCGCCCGGGCAAAGGGTCGTTGGACGTGGATGCCATCCGATTCAGTAGCTTCTTCGTTGTTTGTTTTTGGTGGGGATTCTGAGGACCGCGCAGGAACATTGTTGCTTCATCGTGTTTTGCTTCGGATGTTCCCAGCTCCGATCGGATTCACTGGGCTTGAGCCTTCGATCTTTGAGTCTTGGGAATTCTCGTCGAGCCGAGTCGGCTCGGGTCTCCAGCATTGGAAAGCGGTTTTCCTGTTGGTTCTCCTTTGAAACACACCAAAAAGGGGTGCCAACTCGAAAAATGACACCCATTTAAGGAAGCCACAGTTCTTATTTGGGAATCCGCGATGGGGAAGGGTTAAGAATGCCGCACGTGTGGGCAACCCTGCATGGTTCCCCCAGTTACCTGTGCAGGCCACAAGAAAACCAAAGAAGATCTAAAAACTGAAAGGACCGCTCGGCGATTCGGGTCTCCTACAGTGGTTTCTTGGTCCCCTGCTTTCTGTTTAGTGCTTGGGGTTCCCTTCATTTCTCCCACCAGTTAGTCAAACTGTTGGCCTTTTTAGCTTTTTGGCTTTTTCGCATTTTCGGTGTTTGGCGGGTTGGATGTCCGTTTAACCCACGAGTGCGTCAAACTTTTCGCGGAAAATCTGGCGGAGGACAAGCGGCTCCGGTGCCCTCTCTGGGTGTGGGTCCAGATCGGCGCTGTGGCCTCTGCAGAGGCGGGGAATTCGAAACGGGCCCGGGGTGTCTCTTGACCGCTTCCCCTGTTCCCTTTGGTTTCCCTTTGGCCTTCCAGGTAGTTTCCCTTAAACGGCGTCCGTGCCACCGACCCTTGGATCAGAGGCTTGTGAAACCAACAGGGGAACCATGAATGACTAGGGGATGAATCTGTGATGCGTTTGTGTTTTTAGCCATAGGTTCACTGTGGCTGCCAGAATCAAACTTGTTGTCTTGGGGAGGAGCACACACAGGCCACGGTTTGTTCTTGAAACCCAGTTGTGGGGAATATGTCATTGCGGTTTGCTACTGGAATATCATAATATCTCCCAACGTTTCCAAAACGACCATGTGCTGCATCTCTTAAACAAAAAACAAAAACAAAAACAAGTGTTGACCCCGGATGATATAGCAAACCCCATATTCACTGAATATGGGGGGATGTTTTTCTGGCGGGGGATTCATCACTGAGGGGAACACTCCCATAAGACACCGAGCCCCGGCTGCCCGCTTCTTTCGCATCGCAGGCCTTGGTCCGAAATGCCTCACATGATGAGGACGCGACCGGATCTCCATATGGCATTCGCAGGTCCCATGATGTAAACGCCATATGGAAAAAACGCCTCAGCTCCCCACACCAACCGTTTTTGTCCCCCTTGTCTTTCTGCGGGCAGCCTTTTCGCGGATGCAGGGAAACCACGGGCATTGTGCCCTACGTACTTGCGGGATTCCTCTCGGTCGCCCAGTGGCTGCTCTTTTTTTGTTCAGTCACTGCTGGTTTTGGGGGTTTTGAGCGCATGGGAAAAACAAAAACGGCAACTCCACTGGATTGCTAGGTTCCGTTTCGGAGTCCTCAAATCGCGGGACCCAAGCTCGGGCCGGATCGATGTGACCATCCCCGATCGGATCGGCAAGCCAGAGAAAAGAAAAATGGCCATGGCCCAAAAGGCGAAAAGCCGCGCTGATGTGGTTTGTCCATTCGGTGTTCGTTCAGCCTGGTCAATGTCCCCTTACCACACATTTTTTTACCAGATCCTTTCACCACCCTGGAAACTGTACCGGCAAGCAAGACGACACGGGCGGGGAATGCTCGCTGCTGGTTTTCGGCCCTGACCTGCTTCCAGTGGAGAGATCTTCCATGTGGTGTGGTTGGGACTTCGTTTCCTCCGGGGAAGTCGTTCCACGGGTCGCGGGTCCAATTCGAACCCCCTGAAAGGGGGTGGCTGGGTCCATTTTGGGGTGACCCAGCGAGACCTGTGACGGGGTTCCAGGACTGGAAAGCCCGCGGGCGTTTCTTTTTGGGCTTTTTGGAGGGGGGCAGGTTTGCCACGATCCAAGCTGAATCTCATAGGTTCTTGAAAGGGACTGGTACCCTCCTAGCAACAAACATTGCACAACACCCCCTTTGGAAGACGAGTTTCCTCTTGGTAAAGGAGCCTGTGCACTTTCGTGATTGAAGAGAGACCAAAGGCACACCGTTTTCTCTTCCAAATTTTGAACTGCAGTTGGACCTTATAAAGCACGCCCGTGGGCTTAAACTGAAGGGAACCATGTTGAGACAAACCTACAGTGTGATCTGCACCAACCTCATCTTGCCTTCTTTCGGCTTGCCCATCCCAGCCTCAGACATCCCAGCCTTCCCACGCAAAGTGGACGGCCCCTCTTACCGCCGGCTTCGCGCCCGGCCGGAGAAGTTGGTTCGGACGAGTTGCGCAGGAAATCGATATCGACGTCCTGGTGGCTCTCCAAAGATGTCGAAGCAATGCTCCCGAGAAGGCGATGTATCGCGGTTTGAGTCGAAAAGGGGCCTTGTTCGTTTCAAGAAAGCGGCGCATTGTCCCATGTTGGGGCCTTGAGCTTGGCCTTGGTTGCAACACCAAACCCGGATCCCTGATGGGCAACGTTTGGGGGGGGGGGGGTTTTGGCGACCTGCGAGCGCGGGCCAAAATTTAGCGATCCAAGGGCACCTCAATGGAAGGGTTCCATGCGCGTTAAGGGTACTGACCAAAGACGGTTCACTTTTGTTTGGGACGTGTCCAGTGTAACACGGTTCTGCAGCTTGAGAGAAAATGACCACTCTTGACTCTTGACGCGAAAGGTCCAAACTGTCAGGGATTGGAAGGATTGAACGCGGGCAAATCTACTCACGTCGACTCGCATGGCTGGGTCTTTCCATGAAAGCAGAGACTTGCTGCGGATTTGGAGCCCGGAGAGGTCCCTCGCCTGTGATAAGAAAGCATCACCTGGCCATTTGGAGAGAATGAGCTGTGGCCGGCATGCGCTTTGGCCGGCATGCAAAGCTCACATCCTGAGTTCTATATCCGTTTTGGTGCTAATACAAAACGTCCGGAGACGTTTTTGGGGCCATCTGCCCATGTGAGAGAGAGGTGCCTTGGAAGCCGCTTCCCTTACGACCAAAAGAGCGTCCCCAGTGGTGTCCTCACGCCTTCGCGTGAGGAAGAGATCACGAGTCTCCTGCAGGAGCCAAGCGAAAGCGGTTTCATAGGGGGGGGGTGGGGTGGGGGGGGGATTTTTTGACCCACAAAGCATGGCAGCTCCCTATACCCTCTTTGGCTTACATGGCCTTGCCAGTTTCTGGCTGACCTTGCCTCTGCCAAATGGGGAAATTGGGTACCCTTTTGGGGGGGGAGGGGGGGGGTGACAACGTCTAAGGGGCTTTTTGTGGTGTACCTCTTGGAAACTGATTTTGAGGTTTTGCTTCGGGCGGAGCTGAGGTTCTTGCCCAAATCTGTCCCACCATTTCCCCTTCAGACATTTGAAACCTACCAGGGCTCTTAGAGCGAAATGATTGGGATATGTCTCCTTGATATGGGACCCCAGCAGCATGTGTAGAGGAATCTCCGGGGATTACACCCGTCTTTGCCCGACATGTTACCTTGGGCAAGCACCCCCCGCACGCCCAAGCCAAGGGGAAGAGATGCCCCTCCCCAGGTGGCAACCCTTCCGGTCGCTCCCTGGAACCTGCAGCGCGGGGAGCAAAACACAGAAGTTGGGTGCGTGTCTTTTGGGACTTTTGGTTCACCTAATTTCTCGTTTTACGGAGAACCAAAAGGCCGTTTAGGGGGGGGAAATCCAAAAAGAACGCAGAAACACGCATGTACACAGCTTTGCGAGGGTGTCAGTCTCATAGCTTACCGTGCAGTTTCAAAACTCAGGCTTACCATCCAACTTGTCCCGGTGATTCGAACATTTGGGAAACGCTAAGTTCAAGGAATCGCCTTTGTTTTTGTTGGTTGCTTCAACTGACGTGATTTGAGCATTTGTGTCAAAAAGGCCAAGTTTCATGGAGTTCCCCGTGTTTGGAACGGGCATGTGAGGAACCCTGGGTCTGTTGTAAAGATGAATTGTCCCATGTGTTCCTTCGGCACCGAGTGCCGGGCTTCGAAACGCCGGCCTGTCGAAACGCGGATGTGCCGCACTTTTCGGACACGAAAGCCGTAGCCTGAGCCACAAACGCGTTCTGTCAAACGCCAGGGCGGAACCCTCCGAACCGCCCGAAGGACCTGGCTGGGCCATCCGATAGCATGCCTCTCCACCCCCAAAACACCCCCAAGCACCCCCAAGCACCACCCCGCCCCCCCCCAAAAAAAAAAAAACGCAGACACCCCAAAATCCCAAACAAAAACAGCATCCCGCCGAACCCCCCTCCCAAAACCCACCCCAACTTGCTTCCCCCTTCAACCCCCGCCGAAACCGTCGAAACCCGCCACCCGCCCGCAACGCCTCTCGCCGCGCGGTTTCCGCCGGCGCGAAACCGCCGGCGCTCGGCGAGGAGTACCTGGGCGAGGAGTTCAAACGCCTGGAAGCCGCGGCGGCCACTCGCCGGCTCCTCATGGAGCTCCGGGAGGCCAAGGGGACTCCTCATGGAGCTCTCCGATTCGGACGCCTCCGTGTTTGGCGCTATTTGCTTGGTGACTCTTTGTTTGGCGCTATTTGCTTGGTGACTCTTTGTTTGGCGCTATTTGCTTGGTGACTCTTTGTTTGGCGCTATTTGCTTGGTGACTCTTTGTTTGGCGCTATTTGCTTGGTGACTCTTTGTTTGGCGCTATTTGCTTGGTGACTCTTTGTTTGGCGCTATTTGCTTGGTGACTCTTTGTTTGGCGCCCGTCATTGTTTTGATTCGTTTTCTGGAGCCGGTCGAAATTCCTTTTTGGGGGAATTTGTGGGTTTCATTTTTTGCCAGGTCGGGTGGCTGGCTGGCTGTCCAGTTGGTTGGCTGGCTGGTTGATTGGTTCATTCATTCATTCATTCATTCATTCATTCATTCATTCATTCATTCATTCATTCATTCATTCATTCATTCATTCATTCATTCATTCATTCATTCATTCATTCATTCATTCATTCATTCATTCATTCATTCATTCATTCATTCATTCATTCATTCATTCATTCATTCATTCATTCATTCATTCATTCATTCATTCATTCATTCATTCATTCATTCATTCATTCATTCATTCATTCATTCATTCATTCATTCATTCATTCCAGTCATTCCAGTCATTCCAGTCATTCCATTCATTCCAGTCATTCCAGTCATTCCATTCATTCCAGTCATTCCAGTCATTCCAGTCATTCCATTCATTCCAGTCATTCCAGTCATTCCAGTCATTCCAGTCATTCCAGTCATTCCAGTCATTCCATTCATTCCATTCATTCTATTCATTCCATTCATTCCAGCCATTCCAGCCATTCCAGTCATTCCAGTCATTCCAGTCATTCCAGTCATTCCAGTCATTCCAGTCATTCCAGTCATTCCAGTCATGCCAGTCATGCCAGTCATGCCAGTCATGCCAGTCATGCCAGTCATTCCAGTCATTCCAGCCATTCCAGCCATTCCAGTCATTCCAGTCATTCCAGTCATTCCAGTCATTCCAGTCATTCCAGTCATTCCAGTCATTCCAGTCATTCCAGTCATTCCAGTCATTCCAGTCATTCCAGTCATTCCAGTCATTCCAGTCATTCCAGTCATTCCAGTCATTCCAGTCATTCCAGTCATTCCAGTCATTCCAGTCATTCCAGTCATTCCAGTCATTCCAGTCATTCCAGTCATCCCAGTCATTCCAGTCATTCCAGTCATTCCAGTCATTCCAGTCATTCCAGTCATTCCAGTCATTCCATTCATTCCATTCATTCCATTCATTCCATTAATTCCAGTCAGTCCAGTCATTCCAGTCATTCCAGTCATTCCATTCATTCCATTCATTCCATTCATTCCATTCATTCCATTCATTCATTATTTCATTATTTCATTATTTTATTATTTCATTCTTTCATTCTTTCATGTCATGTCATTTCATTTCATTTCATGTCATGTCATTTCATTTCATGTCATGTCATGTCATGTCATTTCATTTCATTTCCATTCATTCCATTTCCTTCCATCCATCCATCCATCCATCCATCCATCCATCCATCCATCCATCCATCCATTCATTCATTCATTCATTCATTCATTCATTCATTCATTCATTCATTCATTCATTCATTCATTCATTCATTCATTCATTCATTCATTCATTCATTCATTCATTCATTCATTCATTCATTCATTCATTCATTCATTCATTCATTCATTCATTCATTCATTCATTCATTCATTCATTCATTCATTCATTCATTCATTCATTCATTCGTTGTTCGTTAAGCGAGTCAGTCACTCACTCACTCACTCACTCACCCACCCACCCACCCACCCACCCACCCACCCACCCACCCACTCACTCACTCACTCACTCACTCACTCACTCATATCACCAGGCCGATCAAGCGGCCCAATAAACACCAACCCGAACAAACGGCCCTACAAATAATAAAGAGGCATGGGTTGGAAAAAAGGGGGGGGCGCAGCCCCCCGCCCCCCCCGGCCATACACAAACCAACTAGTGTGCGATTGCAAACCAGGTGCTCTAAGAAGCTGAGTGACTGAGTGAGTGAGTGAGTTGAGTGAGTGAGTGAGTGAGTGAGCCTCGTTTGTAATCGCACACTTTCTGCCCTGGTGTCTGGATTTGTTTCGCTTTTCCGGGCGGCTGCCCCCCCCCTCCCCCCCCAACCCGCCGCTTCTTTCTAGGACCGTTTTCCCGCTTGTTGATCCTGGTTTGCAATCGCGCACTTTCTCCACTAGTGTCTTCATTTGTGTCCTAATTGCCCCACTTCTTTACAGGGCCGAAGCCAGCTCTAAACCACTCGAAACCAACCCCAACAAGCCCATAAACCAACACTGAAGCATCCCAGTACCTAAAGCGCCGCCACCCCCAACTTGCCTAAACAAGCCTGGAACCCACCACGTTCATGTCACTGACAAGTTGCGACAATTGTTTGTTGCAACCACGGTTGTGTAAACCTTTATTTTGCGTTGCATGAAGGCTATCTCTGCAAAAGGCTACAGCAAAGAAACCCTCAACCATCCACACGTTCCACCTCGCCTAACTTGCGGCCCCGGCTCGAGCCGTCCAAATCTCCTCCAATGTGTGGTGGCTTTGGTTTGAGCTGACGGCCCCTTTTTGAATCTCCATGTCCCGGTTTTCACGGGGCCAGAGGTGTGCTCTTGCTTCCCGGACTTTCCCCTTGGCCAACCTTGCGAAAAGAGCACGCTGGGAGGTGCCGTTCACTTTGCTCGTCATGGCTTGGAGTTCGTGCTTAAGGTTAGCTCTGTTGGGGTCATGATTTTGATTGCTTCTGGCGGCTCATGAAAGTCACTTCAACTCTACTTGGGCGGCTTTGACAGTGGTGAAGCAAGGATTGAACTATCATCAAGGGGGACTTTCGTGATTATCATCTTCATAGACAAACCCCACAACTTTGATATGGCTGTTCGTCAACACCAATGGTACCATGTTGGTTGGTAGGTGAATTCACCACCCATTTTAGAACCTATTTTAGTGGTTGGATTGGTTGATGTTCACTGGGGGTACGGGTTTTTTAGGTTTCGACCCATGGCCATCTGGGCTGTTCGCTCGTGTTTCTCGCCTGTCGAAACCTGCCAGGCGCACACGGAGGAGAGGGAGCCGGAGCTGGGCACCGTGTGCGAAGCGCTGGCGCAAGGCATCGCCGGGCCTTGCCGTTTTTTTTTTGGGGAGGGGGGACGAGGTGCAAGCTGATTTCAAACACCTGGTGATTCAAAAATGCTGGGTCCCGCAGTAGTGCCCTTTTACCAAATCTTTTTTGGGAGGGTTCCCCTGCTAAAATAGACAGAAAAGGGGTACCCTTATTCCAACCTCTCTACTGCAGGACCTAGAATGTGTTTTTTGGGGTGCAGGAGTGTGTGCTTGACCAGTAACATGTAGCCTTTGGGCGGAGCACGGGTCGTAGTCATTCCCCTTGGTTGCTTTAATAAGAACTCACCTTTGTTGTGTTGGTCGTTTCCTGGCTGGGTGATTTGAAACGGTCATGTCTTCTCAGGAAAGGTTTCACCCATTGTGCAATTACCCTGGTCCTTGTTGCGCGATTTGACCATTCTTACTGAGTTTGTATGTGTGTGTGTGTGTGTGCGGGTGACGACAATCTTCCCGGTGCTCCTTTGTCAGCACATCCGATCAGTAGTTCTCCTCAACAAGTCCATGGTGTCTTTTATGAGTGTCAGGATGCATTTGCCAAGTGTCCTCTTGACGGCCCCAATTGTGCCATGCTGGAGGAAGGGTACCCCTTAGTTAGTTTGAAGATTTTCGAAGCTCTTTACAAGTTTTGCCTTCGGTATGCCTTCGATGTCCTTGAATTGACCTCCCTTTGTTCTTGGTTGCGGGTCCCCGGGCCCAGAAAATTCACTGGACGAATTGTGCGGCTTCTTTGGCAGGTGCAAACCCCAACGCGCAGGAAGAGGAGGGGAAGCCGAATCGCCTTTGATGGCCAGAGACTTCTCTTGGAGAGGCGTGTGAAAATATGTTCCCCAAAATATCGTGGCCAACCGTTGGTTGGTTCCTTGAGCAACAAAGATGCAGCGCGTTTCAAGACCCTGCGTGCATGCCAGAGCTCATATCTCCAGATGAACGCGCCCTTGTCACTAGACAACCGAAGTCAGGTGTTCTGTTTGATACCAAACGGCGCGTATTTTCAGCTTGCAGATTGATTCTAGACACTCTATGCAAGCTGTCTTGTCAATTTTGGTCTCGGAAACTTTTCTGGTGCTCCAATCTGCGGCTTGTCATAGCCAGCTGTGGCTGAGAACAATACGAGTTAAGTTGGAAATGTCAGCAATCGGCCAATTTGTTCTTAGCTGGCTTTCTGGAAAGAAGCATCCTTGCATAGATAAATATGCATGAGGGGTTGTCCCTAAGGTGGTGTGCTTTTGGTGTCCTTCCAGAAAAAGTCGCAAGGCTATGAAACAAGCCGCCCGCCATGCGCTCAACAGCGCGACTGCAAGCCTCCAGAGCCTGGGCAGCGCGCCGGCCAAAAAAAACGAAGGAAAAAAAGAAAGAGACCAGGACCCAACAACGTGGGCTTCTTTCCCGCCGCTGTTTGTGGAGTGAAAAAAGGAGTGCTCGAAAAGCTCCAGGCCCTGAAGTGGAGGACTACCGGTTGGTTTCGCCCCACAAGAAAAGCCTTCCACGCCATGGGCGCCCCCGAGCGCTCCGCACTCCGAGCAGGGAACCGCGCGCAGGACGAGGAGACCGACGAGGAGGATGCCGAGGAGCCGAGCTCAACCTGTGGGTCTCGGCGCTGGCCCAGTGCATCCGCTTCAACTTGGCGTTCCCCTGTTGGTTTTTAAGGGAACTATGTCTTTTTTTTCCCCCATCCGAGGACAGGCCAGTAGTAATGGATGGATAATTGTTTTTTTTCTTTTTTCCCGGGAATGTGACACATCTGGCAATACTTTGCCCTATGGCCTTCTCCATCTATCAATCAAGGTGGGCGCGCCTGAAGAATCAGACCCTGACCTTGGGCATAACTCTTTACATGGTTCACCAGTTTATGGCCGGGTTTTGAGTGTGACTAAGGTTCCTTTGGGGCAAGTCGAGTCACTGACTTTGCATCGCTGGGATCGACTTCCCGTGACTTTGCCACCTCGGGTTGGATTTGCCCGGGTGCCAGGGTCAGTTCACGGAAAGGAATAAAGGTAGTTTCTGTCGAAGGGACCTGACTGACCCAAAACACAGTTCATTGTTTTTTTTTGGGGGGGAGACACGGGTCTAGCTGAGACAACCCCATTGTCCCATGAAAAAACGCTTTCGTTCTTTGTCCTTTCCACCCACCTCGGGTTGTGTTTCATACATGTGCACGCATCCTTGACGGCACCGTGCTTGCGTTCCCGCGTTCCCGCAGGACGAAGCAGGCAGCATGGACGACGAGGAGCGGCGTTTACATTTCGCCTTCTTCAGGCGGTGTCCCGTAACGAAACGGAAACACGAGGATCAGGACACACAGACAAATCTGAAAACACATGGGCATGGTTCAAAGCCAATGGTACCATTTTGGGATAGGCGCGCCACCCATTTTAGTCTATTCTAGTGGGGACTGGGATGTTCACTGGGGGTACGGGGTTTGAACACGTTCTTGACGGCCACGTGATGTTGTTTCATGAATCCCTTCTTCAGTGGCCGACTTATTTCTCAGGCCCTTAGTTGGTGGCTTGGATTGGTGGCGTGGGCAGCTAAAACTATTTCCGAGCTCGTCCGCGAGCACCATTTCCCACAGCGCGAATCCGAAAGCTGAACATGGGCCCCCTGGTTGATAAGGAGAAGCCAAAGGGCCATCCAGTGTGTTGGGCTCGGTCTGGAAATTTCATCGCCATGTCTGACATGTGTTGCCTGGAGGTGTCCCTTCGCCATTTCAACCTTCCCACAGTTTTTGCCGTCAAATGGTACGGCTCACTTTTTTGAGGGGGTACCCTTTTTGGCTGCGTGTGCGTTTGTGTGTTCACTGTTGTTACGTTGCCGTGCTGCTGTGTTGCCGCGCTGCTGTGCTGCTGGGTTGCTGTGTTGCTGTGTTGCTGTGTTGCTGTGTTGTGTGCGTGTGAGTGTGTGTTGTGTGTGTGTGTGTGTGTGTGTTTGTGTTTGTGTCTGTGTCTGTGTTTGTGTGTGTGTTTATGGTTTTCGTATGTGTTTTCGTGTTTGTGTTTTGTGCTTGTTTTCGTGTTCGTGTTTGTTTTCGTGTTTGTGTTTGTGTTTGCGTTCGTGTTTGTGCTTGTGCTTGTGTTTGTTTGGCTGCCCATTGCGCGTAAGTGCTCCTTGATTTTGAGACCAATCCAGATGTTGGAACTGGTGGTTCGTAGGGAAGAAACGCAGCCAAATTCGCTTCATATGTTGAGATTGACCACTTTTGTCTAAGCACCTGCAGCATGACTGTTCCCTTGAAACATCACCTTGCATCCCATAATCGACAGGGGGTTCAAAGTCACCTGGAAAGGCAAACGTATGCGGCGAAGCTTTTGCTCTGAACGTGACGGAAGTAGCGCTCCCGAAAAATCCCGCCAGAATCAGCACGGCCATGGCCATTTTGCATGTAGGTTTGCAGCTCGAAACGACACCCCTAAAAGCCGTCGAAAAAGGTGTCTTTCTTTTGAAAGAACAAGGGTCCGGACCCCGAATTTCTGGCACATAGCATGCGATCCCATTGGCACCATGTCGTTCTTTTGTTCATTGCAAACTGGAAAGGGTCTCCAAGCCACCAGAACCTGAAAGAAACCCTCGCTCGCGCTTCACCCTCACACCCGGGGAGCTGGCTTTGAATAGCCCGTTTGAAAGAGATCGGTTCCACATCGGGTACGAAATCTTCGAAACAAAGAAACAGGATCCTTGAGCAAGGGTGCCCTTATGGCTTGGACATGTTTGCTCCTGGTCGCCTTGATTGCCTTGCTTTCCCCTTGCGAGGACGGAGAGGACTCTGAAAAGGCAGGGGCTGGGGTTTGACGGAGGGCGTTGCCTTGAATCCATCCCGACACGTAGCAAGCCACTGCGGGGGGATGGATCAGACCGTTGATCTCTTTACATATGGCTTTCTTTTTTTTGGGGGCACCCTTCTTTAGGGGGTTCAAAGGGCAAAACCCGCCATTGTTTGGGAGCCCCCTAAAAAAGCAAAAAAAACCATTTACCCTTCGGCCAATGAACAACAAACAAGCCAGCAAGCTGGGAAACTGGGTCCGACATTGGCTGGCTTGAGCTGGTCCAAGGGGTCTCAAAATGTCCACAGTTTTCAGAAGATGTCCCTTCAAGGCCAGAAAAAACGGCGCTGAAACCCAAAAAGGACACAAATGGTGTCCGTGTTTTGTTCGGTGTTTGTTTACTTCTTTTCGGTCTGTAGATCAAGGCCTGCCTCCCTTCATCTGCCGACAGGTGGCAACTTCTGAACTGTGAGCGGAAGATTCCTTCATTACCGGCCCCCAAATGACCATGGCTGACTTTTCTCCCGTGGCAGAAACTCAGATCGTTTCTTAGGCGGTTTTCCCGATCCCCCAAAGTTGCTCGCCGAGCGCGGGGGGGTTGGGCATGCACATCGCAAGCCGCGGCCTAAAAAAAGGCTCTCCCGTTTTTCCAGCCAAGCGAAATGCCGCCGCAGCTGGTCTTTTCATTTTTGCTGAGGGTAGATGTTCGACCAGAACCCCAAGCTTCTTGACATGAGATCGCGCCTTCTTGTGCGCGGTCCCTCTTTTGTGCGCATGCCGACGCCCAAAAATATTTCATGAGGTGTGTGTGTGTGTGTGGGAATCTACAAAAATAGTTCCCCCCCCGTTTTCGTGAAACACCTGCAACACCTCACCTAACGCCCAAACAGGTCCCTTCTCCCGGCCAGGAAGACGGAGAAACTGAGCCGGAAGGCGAGTGGGACGAGGAGTCCTGAGTCGCTCCTTGGAGAACCACTCGAGATCCAGTGCCCTTTCACCGTTTCTATTTTGGTTGGGAGGGAAAGCCCCTACTAAAACAGACTACAGAAAAAAGTTGGTACCCTTATTCTAACCTCTCCAATCTGGAGGACCTGGACCAACACGCGTCCCTTTTCCAAGGGAACGAGCTCAGAGCGGAAGGCGAAGCAACGCTCTCGCGCCAAGGCGAACTTCGCCTCCCCAAGCATCTCGCATGGTGAAGACTTCCAACTTCTGTCATTCATGGTCTTTCGTTGAGCCCGTGGCATAATGGCGTTCTGGTGTTTTCTCAGGCAGTTCGTTTTGCCGGCCGAAAATTTCGTGTCTCACATCGACGTTTCCAGAAAACGCCACTTGCCCAAAGCGAAACCTTGCAACACCCCGGGGGAATGATCCCTATGGCCTCGTTGAAATACGAACCAAGACATCATTTTTGGGTTTTTTGGGCAAGCGAGGAGAGTTCCTTGCACATGAAACGCATGAGAAACATGATATTTGTTTGGAAATTAATGAAGTGTTCATAGCTGGATACAATTGAACGCTCGCACATATGTGGTTGATTGGGATATATCCCATAATAAATATAAATAAATATGGTCGGATATATTAGTATGGTCGTGATTTAAGTATTAGGAGATTATAGATTAGAATTAGGATAATATTTGATATGTAGATTTGATGTATAAAAAATAAAAAATGCTATATATATATATATATAATGCACATTTTTTTTGTTTTTTGTACAAGATTTATGAGTTTTTAAGAGGTTTAAGGTTAAATTTTGGATTTTCCGGTTTTTAGGGAGTAGGTCTAGGGGTTTTGGAGTTTAGGTTTTGGGTGTTTAGGGTTTTTTGGAATTGATTGTTTGATGTATTGGAGGTATTTGTTGGCTTAAATTTGGTTAAATGGTTGTGTTTTAAAATTTTAGATATTTTGGTTTGTTTTTATTTATTAGGGATTATTTTATGTGTTGGTTTTTTGAGTCGTAATTATGATGATATTAGTATAAAAGAAGGAGAAATTGGTTATGGGATAATGGGTAGATGTTGGGTATTTTATTATATATAAAGGAAATATTATAATGAATAATGAATATTTAAAATGATTAATAATTTTAATATATTTATTCTTTTATTCTATAACATGAAATTGGGAAATGTATTCGTCGCATTTGTATGCGTTTTGTTGGATTTTTTATTTATTTTTTTGCTGGAAAAATGGTTTGGAGTGCGATTATTGAAATATTTCGGATATTTTGGGAAACAATGGTTCGGGTTTTGAACGAAGTTATTGTGTTTTTTAAGCTAAGAGCGTAGATATATCTCTTTATTCGTAGTCGTTGAATGAAGCCATTGTGTTTTTTAGATAAAGAGTCGGGACATATATGAGAAATAGCCATTTGTGATTCCAAATTGCTTGTCCGTAGCAATTTTGGCTGAAATCTTGGCCCATCTTCCGAGAGTTTGGCAATGCGAGAAGCTGTGAGTCGCGGCCGATTGTTACGAGCAGTGGTGTTTCTCCCTATGCTTTGGGCGAAATCAGTTCGGCTTTGCTTTTGTTTGCGCTTACAACAATTGCGAGTGTGGATGGATCTTTTGAGGTCAACAGCCCGCGGATCCGTTCTCATCTTGCTCAGGCGAACGTCTTTCACTGACTCTTTGGCGTGACCTTATCGCGACTAGCCCGGCCCTCAGTGTGTCTCGCGACTTGTGATTGGAGAACGGCTGCATGTTTTTCGCATGCGACGAGTATATATTTTTTGATATATATGAGATGATAAAATATGTTGGTGACTGAGTTGCAAAAAATGTCTTGCCGGCACGGGCTGCTCGTACGCGCGTTCTTGTAGCCCGTCTGTATCACGGCTTTCGGGCTCGGAGTCGGACGCGTGCACGTGCGCAGACAAAGTTTGTGGCATGTCGACATCAGAATCCGACGCGCTGCGCATCTCTGTTTCTCTGTCGGTATCTTTTTCTGTCTCTCTTTGCTTCTTTGTCTGTCTGTCTGTTTGTTTGTCTGTCTGTCTGTCTGTCTGTGTCTGTCGTCGATTTCGGTTTAGTTTAAGAGATTCGAGTGTATGATTCTTTAGGTTGATCGCAATGGTATTGATATGGTTTGTTGTGGAACGAATATATTTATGAGAAAATTAGCACTGGCCAGAATATATCTTAAATATAAATAAAGCCGAATTAATTTTATTTAAATTATTTAGAAAAATATCGTTAATTATAAATATTGCCAAATTCTAGTAAAACGGGCATAATATTTTAACCAAAATAGTAATGGAATGTTTAAATAAATTCTTTTCGTATATATTGTATGAATTATATATGGGGATGGATCTTTTGAGATTAATAATTCATGGGTTCATTCACTAAATGTCTATATGTTGGTATTGGGCACCTATGACACATTGTTGTCCTACGACACATTGTTGTTTTGTGTATAGGAAGTATATTGAGGTGTTGCTGAGAAGCTCTATCTATAATTCGTCTTTAGATATTTGGGTCTCTAGAATTGGGTCTCCAATTTAGTGTAATACATAATTTTTCGAAATGATTTATTTAGGCGGGATTTAAGGCAAAGATTCAAAATCGCAATCATTTAGTTTCTCGAAATATTCCGAAACCGCGTTTTGTTAAAGATTTGCTTGGCACGAATATAATCATATATATCTATCTATAATTCTTAAATTGGAATGATTTCTTATTTTATATTCTGATTCTGTTATTCTTTTGCTATGGGTTTCATTTCGCACGCTGCTGGAAAGCAGTAGGCCCTCACTAGTATTTATATTGAATAAAATAAATGTATAAAATAGCTAGATTAATAATAATATAATGAACATATAAAAATTAAATTTTAATAATATATTATATATATAATTATATTTTAAATAGTTTGATTTATAAATATATATATATTCTTATATATATATTTAAAAAAAGATTATATATATTTGTTTAAATAAAATTAAATATTTAATTTAATGAAAAAAAGAATTTAATATATAAAAATATAGAGTTAAATAATTAAAAAATATAAAATAATATTAAATTATATAAATATCAAAATAAATTCGAGAAACAACCCCTTCCATAACCCCCATAATATTTTTAACAAATCATATATAATCCACTACTAATATAAAATCCAAATTCGATTAGATATATATACATAATAATATATTTATTTTAAATAATAATATATTTAAAATTTATAAATTAGAATATATTATTTTAATAAATTAAAATATGTTTTATTCTTTTGGTATTACATTTTTCGATTAATTGTTATTATATTTTATTATAATAAATAAATAAATAATTTAATAAAATTATACTAATATATATCTAAAATAATTACATAACCAGATTAATCTATTTATAATATTAATTCAAAAATATTAATAAAATAAAATCATTCCAAAATTATAAAAAAAAAAAATGTTATAGTGCTTTCTTATTATTAATTCCAATAATTAAAATCTAATTAAATTGTAAATTCAATAAATAATATATATATATTAAAAGGTATATAAAATAAAACCCATAACAAGAGAAAAAAGAAATCAAAATATAAAATAAAAAATCTTTCCAATTTTACAATTATTCATATATATATATAATTATATTCATAAAAACAAAAGCAAACAAACAAAATAAATATTTAAAAAGCACAATTAATTTAAATTTAATTCCATTCCTTTAAAAGAATATATTCTATTCCTCCATAAATATTTCAACCAAAACAAACCATCATAAGAAATCCAAAAATATATATTTTTCAAATTTCATATCCCAATAATATATATCAATAATTCAAATCTAAAATAATCCAATCTATACAAAAAACATAATTAAATCTTCAATATTATATATACCAATTACAATATCCTTCCTATTCAATTAACCTATACAATATCAATTAACTCATAAAGCTTAACCTGTATAATATCACTTCCAAACAAACAACCAACCAAACAACCAAACAAACAAACAACCAAACAACCAAACAAACAAACAAAACAAACAAACACACAAACAAACGAACAAACAAACAAACAAAGACAAAGACAAAGACAAAAACAAACACAGAGACAAAGACAGACATAGACACAAACACAGACACAGACACACAGACACAGACACACAGACACAGACACACAGACACAGACACACAGACACAGACACACAGACACAGAGACACAGAGACACAGAGACACACAGACACACAGACACACAGACACACAAACACACAGACACACAGACACACAGACACGCAGACACACAGACACACAGACACACAGACACAGACACACAAACACAGACAGACAGACACAGACAGACAGACACAAACAGTCAGACACACACAGAGACAAGAGACACAGAGACACAGAGACACAGAGACACAGAGACACAGAGACACAGAGACACAGAGACACAGAGACACAGAGACACAGAGACACAGAGACACGGAGACACAGAGACACAGAAACACAGAGACACAGAGACACAGACACAGACACAGACACAGACACAGACACAGACACAGACACAGACAGACACAGACACAGACAGACACAGACAGACACAGACAGACACAGACACAGACAGACACAGACAGACACAGACAGACAGACACAGACACAGACAGACACAGACAGACACAGACACAGACAGACACAGACAGACAGACAGACACAGACACAGACAGACACAGACAGACAGACACAGACAGACAGACAGACAGACAGACAGACAGACAGACAGACAGACAAAGAAACAGTACCAGAGACAGAGAGACCAACAGACAAAGAGAGACAGTGAAAGACACCGACAGAGAGACAGAGACAAAAAGAGACACACCTCGCGCCGGATTCTGATGTCGACATGCCACAGGCTTCGCCTGCGCACGTGCACGCATCCAACTCCGAGCCCGAGAGCCGTGAGGCAAGAACGCGCGTGCGAGCTCTCGGCTGCGCGTGCCCCAGTTGCACGCGGCCGCTGGCCGCTTGTCCCCTGGCGCCCTCGCCCAGTGGAGCGAGCAAAACGCGATCGACCAGAAAACATCCTGGGTGCAAGCAAAGCCGAACTGATTTCGCCCAAAGAATAGGGAAAGACACCACTGGTCGCAACAATCGGCCGCGGCTCACAGCTTCTCGCATTGCCAAACTCTCGGAAGATGGGCCAAGATTTCAGCCAAAATTGCTATGGACAGGCAGATATATGCCCCGACTCTTTATCAATCTGGAAGACACAACTTCGTTCAACGGCTACGGATGGGAACGTATATGCCTAGACTCTTGATCTAGAAGACACAACGACTGCTTTCAAAGCCCGGACCATTTTTCCGAAATATCCCGGATATTTCGATAGTCGCACTCCAGACAATTTTTCCAAAATATTCCGGATATTTCGACAATAGCATTTCCCGAAATATTTTGAATATTTCGGGAAAATGGTCCCCGAAATATTCAGAACATTTCGAAAAAATGGTGGGTGGCTGCGATTCCCGGACCGCTTTCCCGAAATATCTGGAATATTTCGGGATATTGGTCCCTACAAGAAATGAAGCCACTATGTTTTCCGCACATATGCCGGGGTAGCCCGGACAGATTTAGGCAAGCGGTCCGTAGGAAATATGAAGCGGTTACATCTTCCAGGGGCAGTCCAGACCAATTTTCAACGAAATATCCGGGATTGTTCGGAAAAGCGGTCCGAGAAAACGCGCGCAAGTGCGACGAGCAAGTTTCACGGTTTCGTTTTATAGAGTAAATATGTATTCCAAACCATATTAAAAATATATATTTTAAAACAATAATTCAACCAATTTATAATTAGATTTTTATGGACAAATCAAATATAATTTAGATTTACCAATTGATTTGTCGTCGCAAGTTTCAAAAGGCCATCATCGACCAAACGCATGATGGCAAATCCACCCGCAAACCCGTAATGGGCACCAGGCAGCTCGAAATGAACAGGATCATTGCCGCCTTCGGCTGCAAGCATTCTCAATATGTTTACCTCTTTTTCATTGTCCCTACACTTCAGGTGCCTCGAGGTTGGAGAAGATACTGGTTTGGGGAAGTGGGAGGTGTTGTGGAAAAGATGAAGTAAAGCATGGGATTCTCTGGGACTTGAACCGATACCTTGAGAGAATGAATACCGAAACGGAAAACTGACTTTTATGGATCTTTCCCAAAGTTAGGACTGATCAGTGGCACAACTCAAATTTCAAGCAGCTTAGGGTCATTTCCCTCCTTTGACGGCTGCATATCTCGCAAAATGGCTACCTTCCGTGGTAATTTCAGGAGGCGCTGCATGGTCTTTGTCTTCGTGGAAACCGATTCTCTCTCTTTCCTCCCTGCTCTTCTTCCGGGCCAATACGGTCGCGACTTCATGCTCTTTTGCTTCCGCTTCTTCCGCTTCGTCTTTCGTTTCTTCTTTTGCTTCTTCCTGCACCTCTTCTTTCTCGTCCTTGCAACCAGCAACCACCACCCACAAGCATGGGGATTGCTTGGAGCCCTCCGAATCGCTGCGCCCTTGGGCGTCGTTGAACACCGCCATTTTGCAGATAAGGACTGTGCACACGCCGAGGTCTCTACACTTTCATCACGATTTTGGGAATTCGGAGAAGAAGAAGAAAAAAATGCCAAACAAACTGAGACAAACTCATGCAAAAACAATGTGTGCCTAATGTGTCTGCGTTGGTATTAAGCCAGCCAAGACCTAGCTGCAACCTTCTTTTGCCGGAAGCACACGCGTGACATCTTTGAACCGCCAGGTCTCACGGGTCGGTCACAACTTGAAGTGCATATCGCAGACCTGAGACTTCTGCGAGCAAAAATTATCGCAAGGCGCATTTGACGTAGGCCCGGACGGCCAACGGAACGCCGGGATAAGCCCCACCTGAGCTTGAACGTCTTCTTGTGGCTTCGGATGCTTGAAGCTTTCATGTTGTCTGTTTTTCCCCTTCCAAAAGCTGGTTCTTTTTCACCAGGCACAAGCGTCTTGTTTCCTTCCAAAAGCTGCTTTGTTCATGTTTCATATTTTTTCACTGCACATCAGGGGCTTTCAGGGTTCTGTCAGCCCGGCGTGCCCCGAGCGCCGCGACGGTACCTCCACGTCAAGCAACGATGTGCCAAGGTTTCACCGCAGTCGCTGGGGCACTTCACTCTGCCCATGTAGGTGAGATGCACTCCAAGCGCATTGGGCCCTTCGAGGAATTTCATACCTGCAAGTTCATTTCTACCCAGAACCATGCCAAGATTTAAGGCGGCCGCAGCTATTTATGGTTGGGATTGTCCCTTACTAACCTTCGTCTACCCGGGTTTTGATCGTGGCTCAATTGGAACCTGGTGCTTCCTTTCCGCCCTCTTTTTTTGGAAGCCATCGCGCCAAAGTCGCAGGGAACTTCACTCAGCACCACACCTCGATTGAAATGGTGGTTGCCCTCGGCAACGAGAGATTGCTCGCCCTGGCAAGTCACAAGACGCAGTGTCTGGTACGCAGCAAATAACAAAGGCAAAGGGAAGGTCCGTGCACGGAAGAAGAACCAATGAATCCAAATTAAGAGAGAGAGAGAGAGAGGAAAGGGGAAAGGGGAAAGGGGAAAGGGGAAAGGAAAGGGACCCGCCTGCCACTGCAGCTCCATCCGCTGCTTGGCACTTTGCACTCGCCTGCTTTCAGCTCGACCTTGGAACGCTCTCGAGCTCTGGAGTTCTGCCTTCCGTCAGTGTGGCACTCAGCACGTCCAGGTACTCCTCACCTGTACCTTGCGAGCGAAGGCCGCTTGCCCGCTTGAAGGCATGAGCCAAAACGGGTGGCTCCTCTGCTTTTCACATTAAAATACAAAGTCGGTATGCTTCAAAGCAGATTAAAAAGAAGACAACTCTTTATGATATCCTTCAATGAGATTTAAAAATGGTAAAGGGAAACAACGCCCGCAACCAAAAAAAAGGCCGATCAAAAACATGTATGGTAAAGGGAAACAACACCGCCCGTTTTGAAAATGGTCCCTCGAAAAAGAAAAAAGCAAGACGAGCCCATGGTCTCAGAGCCGAGGCCTTGGCTGACGCGTCGCAGGCACCCCAACGGAGCCCACCTGGCTCCCATCAAAAGAGCTGTGGGCGCGGCTGTTTTGGTGACCGCTGTGCCTTTTGGTGACCCAGAAAATCGCGCAATCCCAACAAGAATCCTGTGTTCTCCTTTTGGTTGCCCAGAAGAAGGAAAAGAATAAGAGAAAAAGTCAAACTCCCAAAAGAAGCAAAAAGACGGATCGATCGCCCACCCCATGCGCGTCCCTCGGTTCGGCCAACCAGCACTGCCTGGCTGCCAGCGTGGCACGATGCATTTGAGCTGGTCGCAGAGTGAGTGCTTAGGGAGGCACAAAAACCGACTTCTACCCTTTGATGGTAATTAAGAAAACCGTTTGGGTATTTGTTGTGTACATGCACATGCTTTCTGTTCTGCTTTTTCGCAGTTGCCAAACCATCAAAAAATACCATGGAACAGGATGCCGGCCAAACATGAGGTCTATGCACTGCGCTGGTCCAGCCAAGCTTCACATCTACCATCTCACAAGCCTTGCACTTCGCACAGGGCGGCGAAGCAGGTTCAGGGCTGCATCGTTGACACCTGACACTCCGAAGGCTCCCGCTTTTTTTCACTCGTTTTTGTTCCGCTGGACGATCGCCACGCGGCCTCTGGCACGGCGCAAAGTTGCTGGCGCCGGCCCGCACAGGCGTTCGCGTTCGGAGTGAGACGCTTCGCTTCGGCTTTTTGTTTTGCTCAGAGGCTCTCCACAAAGTCCCGGGCCTTGGCGCGGACCTGCTCTTGGCCTCAGACGCTCAGACGCGACGAGTTCAACTCCCGTTGCGCTTCGATGGCTGCCATCTCCTTTTTCCGACGCGCCGACACGAAAGGAGCAAACTGGGAGTTGCATCTCATGAAGGCTGAGAAACCCGTGAAGCTCTGAATTCCCGGGCATGGTAGTCCCGCTGATGCACATTGCCAAGCTGATGAAAGCACCTTGCCAACAAATAGTGACAATGCGCATATTGACTCGATGTACTTGAAGCTTCCTTGAAGCGGTTAGCCGCCAGCAGCAGCTTGTCCACGACGCTTTGCAGTAATTCACCTCCAGTTCCTTGCGCCTCTAGAAGTGCCTCTGCCTGAACCAGGCAAAGGTTGCCTTGAAGCTTGGCGTTCAGCTGTCCCCCGACTTCCTCGGCCAGTTGCAGTGCGCCAAGGACGTCATGGGTTTCCAACCGGGCCTTGGCCAGAAGCGAAAGCGCCTCCGCCTTCACCTCGCCGGAACTCGTGGACAGGCACCGCATGCACGACGCCACCGCGCCTATGGGGTTCTCAGCTTTCAAGTGCACAGCGGCACGGCGCAAACCTCCGCGCGGCGCGTCGTCGCCGGCGGCTGCGCGGTATGCAGCCAGCAGCTGGCCGTGCTCTATCCTGCAATCCGGTTGAGCAACGCCAGCGCCAGAGCTGGAGGTGGGAAGCTCACAGTCGCGGCGCGCGTCGACAAACCGCAAGAAGGCCACATGGCTGGCGTGGAGGTCGTCAGGGTCATGGTCACTCGCCGCATTGGGAGCCGGACTCAAGCACGGATTGCGCGGAGAGCCATGCACCTTGGATCCCATCCCGCAATCCTCCTCATAGGACTTCAAGCACTCCTGCACTGAGTCGTAGAGAGCAACTGTGGCTTCAAAGGAAGCTTGCTTGAATGCGAGGACGAATCTTCGGGCCAGCTGGCCAAAGACGCCGCTCGAGTGCAGGGGCGATGTGGACACCAGCTCTCGGCAGATCGCAGACTCCAAGCTGCGGAAGATGTCGAAGAGGGCATCTGGCGAGTCCACAGACTGCAAGCCGAAGAGCAAGGAGTCCCAAATCTCCTCTTCCGCGCTCTGACAGGACCGCTGCAGTTCCTGCAAGCCCCGCGTCGAGCCCACCTCGCGCAGCAGCACCTCCAGCACCGACTCCTCCGCGTCCTCGGAGAAGCGGAGCAGCAGCAACGCAACCCCCACTTCGTATGGGCCCAAGCTGAAGCGGCTCACAGTGCCCATGGCTCCGCAAGTTGCTGCCTTGGGCTCTCTCTATTTGCTCCTGTGCTTCTCCTTCGCGTGATCCGATTTGACGATGCCTGCCATCTTGGACATGATTTTAAGCTTGCCCATGGGTGTTTCAGGTGGCTCGCGTGCACATGAGTTCTATCTGCCAGGCTCGCTGCGAACAGACATTGCAAGTTGATTGCACCAATTGAACCAATACAATAAAGAACAGAAAAAGAGACAGAAAGAGAAAAGAGAGAGAGAGAGGAGACAAAGAGAGAGAGAGAGAGAAGGAAAGTTCGATAGAGGTCTTTTTCTATTTCTCCTGTTTCTCTATCTCTCTCTCTCTCTCTCTCTCTCTCTTCACAGATTCGTTAAGGCGAGGACTCTGGGCATCACCCCATTTCATCTCGAAGTCGAGCCACCGCTTGAAGAAAAACCGCATCTTCGTTGCCTTCAGCCTGGAATACGGGCAAAACGGGAAAGTCACCGCTTTCCAAAAAAGTGCAGAGTTATCCATGTTCGGTAGTTTCAAGGAAAACCACAAGGAAAGCCACATTGGTTCTCTACAAAACGGCACACACATAACATGCTTTTCTGACTTCGTAAGCTCTGCCACAACTTCCACGAATTGACCTTCGTGCTGCAGCACTACCTCTCTTCCCGACCACCCGACGGGATTCTCTTGGTCAAGAAGCGGCATGGCGCAGCAACGGAGAAACAGGGGTCGGATCTGCTTGCAGTCGGGATCCGGCACTTTCGGAGGCGTGTGCGCTTTGATGTGGGCGTCCTTAGCAGCTATTGGGTGATGTTGCCCCCAGATTTGCATCAACCCCAGCTTATTCCTGGGGGATGCTCCCTCCACAAGTGGTCTCATTCCCCACTACACCCAGGGAAACCTACACACTGGGGTTGACCAATATGGGCTCAACCGAAAACTGCCCTGAAACCAAAGGCCGCGCCATGTGCAGCCCGGCGTCGAAGTATACGGACCACAAATCTGTGCGCTTGGGGTAGCTGTCCAAGAGACCTTCAAAAGCGACAAAAGCGAAAGCGACTGGCATTGCAAATGGCTCGCGAAGGGCTGAGCATTCGAGGTGTCAAAGTTTGATTCGGAATTCGGCGGATAAAACCACTAAGCGAGAGGCAAACAAAGAGACGCCGAGCCAAAGCTGCATGGTCCCAACAACGTCCGGCCTTCGAAGATGCTGCGCCCGCGATCCGGCGATCCATGCCTCGCGTGATGCAGAATCCATTCCTTTGCCCTCAAAATGGATTGATCATCTCAACTCTTGAGTTCAGGTAAAATGGATTTTCTTATCTCAATTCTTTGATTCATCTCAACTCTTTGGTTGATCAACGTCCGAGCCAAGCAGCTGATACTCCAGGATCGCGGCCTTCGAGACCACCACCGGGTGCTTCTGCCGCGGCAGCGCGGCCAGACTCTTCGGCAGCACTTTGCGCGCCCCCTCCGCGTCTCCCGTCCTCAGACCCGGGCACCGGTCGCAAAACGACCAGGAAACACGGGGCTCCACGGGTTGCATGTTCAGACAAAAGACATGGCTGTGGTGGTCAAAACCGTTTTGGGATCCCATTTTAGGGTACTCATGCAGCCAACAGGCTGGTAGAGGAAGCCCAGGAAGGACATCCAGACCTTCTTCGACTGCGGAAACTTGCGCGTGCACGCCTCGTAAGCCTTCACCGCCAAGGAAGGTTTTTTGTTCCGCTCGTGTATCCTGGCCAGCTGCATGTACACCTCGGAGAAATGGTTGAAAGATCGATGTTCAAAGCAAAACAAGTGTAACTCGAACCGCTGCATGTTCTGATATGATGAGGTCACGCCTGCTTGGCTTCGTTGTGACTTGCAGCTCGGCGAAAGATCGCGTCAGAAGTCTCATCGCTTCCAAAGGTGCACTCCAAGTTCATGTAGGCCACCCACACGTTGAATCTCTCCTTGCTGTCAGCAAAGCCCACCTTGAACGCGAGAAGCTGGCACTTCTCAAACGCTTGCCTCTGTTTGGGCTTGGAGATTGGGAGATGGTCAAAGATAGAATGACGGGCGAGTGCAAAGCAAAAAAAAACGCGTCCTGTGCAATCACAGTTCCATCCCCAAAAAAATCTCAGCAAAGCAACATGCTTCACCGCGCGTTCCGCGACCTGCCGAGCTTTCTCCAGGTCGCTCATCTTCAGGTGAAACGCCATGTAGCCTTGGATGCGACGCGCCGATGCGCAAAGCCACCCCTGGACTGCCTCACTTGCGTTTGTGAAAGCAAGGAGCGAATCCAAACTATGGACGTGTCCCCTTGGGTCAGCAAGAGCCGTTCAAAGTCTTCCACGCTCTGCGGGTCGTCTGCCCACCGTCCATCAGCATTCTCCGCCTCCTGCTTTTGCAGCTCTTTATCCTCCTCTTTCCTTTTGGCTTTCTTCTGCCTGAGCTCAGTGCAACGCAAACCGCGGAATTGCCAAAAAACTCCTGGCCTCTTGGATAGCTGCAATGTCTGCTCGTCATCTTCCTCATCTGCAGCATCTGAGGAAGATGCAGAGTCAACCTGAAGGGCTGCTTTATTTGGCGATGCCGCGGCGAAGCCATAAAACTGTCATTCATCCCCGATAATCATGCTGCCATGGATCAAAGGCATCATGCTGCGAACGGATGCTGGCAAACTGTCGGTTAGGTGAAAGACTGTGCAAGTGTTCTAACATGTAAGCAAGCGTCAAGTGTTTGTCTTGTCTCTTGACAGCTCGTCAACAACAGATTGGGCAAACCAGCGCTCTCACAGCATTTGTGAACTCTGCCACAATGAGTGGGTGTCGCCGCGAAAGTTGAGAAGGCATGAGATCATGATGTGGATCTAGAAATCAAATGGCTGTGGGTCAAAACTCAAAACCAATGGTACCATTTTGGGGTAGGTGCACCACCCATTTTAGTCTATTTTACTGGGGATTGGGATGTTCACTGGAGGTACGGGCTTTTGACCCATGGCCAAATGACCAGCTTGATGTTCGTTGGCGTTTCACCAACTCGTTTGAAGCAAATGTCCACCACTCTGGGGAAGAATCGAACTGGGTTAAGATCGGAGTGACAAAGGAGGCAGTGTGGGTTGCCAGATTGCGCACACACTGGTGAGGGGTCACGTGGGATCATGCAAAGCAGCTCGCAGATCAAAAAATATTGATCGGGAATGAGCACGAACATTCGCTGACAACAAGCGAGCAAGATTCAAGCACAAAAGAAGAGATTGGAGAAAGGAAGGCCGAGGGAAGAAAACAAATCGGCTGCCAAACGCCAGGTGTGGATGTTTGGACTGGACTGTTTCATGAAGCCGCGGCGGGCTGACTGGCTTTGCGAACCTGCTTTCTGGGCTGAAGTGGCCGGTCAAATTGCTAGGACTTAGAAACACAAGGATGCCATACCAGCACGACGTAGACGGTCTTCCCAGCACAAGTGAAAACATGCACTATCACTACATGGCAGGCGCTTGCCATGCGGAAATACGTTCCCTTCCTCCCGCGAACGGAAGGCATTGGAGGGTACCTGGAAGATAAATTTCCTCAAACCCTCTAGGTGCCGTCGGCCGTGGGAGGTTCTTTGGCACCTCAAAGGCCCTGTCCGTTTAGGTGCTTGACTCTCGGACCAAACACATAGTGAGACCATTGAGTCTTGCGTCAAGCCAGATCCCCAGGGCCTAAGCCAAAAGGAGATACAAGAAAACATGAAGCATGTCAGAGTGCAAAAGCTTGGGGCCTAAATTCAGCTGGTAGCATCATGGGTAGGAAAACATGTCTGCATGTCCCAGTGAATGGTCGTGCCACTTGCACGCCACTTGGCTGAAATCCCCACTTGCTGACTCTAGTTGCTTTGGTGGACATTCGTGACACTTCAATCATTTCGGCCCCCTCTGCATGCGTTCCCTGCGGGTCATGCTTGGATGTAGGCTGCCAGCAGTTGCCCGCTAGGGCGGAGTTGGCTGGAAACCGCAGCGGTGTGTTGCTAGAGGCACCTGCGCCATCGAAAACCCATGGCCTTGAACTCCGCAAACTCGAAAGATGCACCGGCCGACTTCTGCACCGGCTGCCAGGGCTCCTCTTCCGACACCTTGGCATGGGGCTCTTTTCACGAGCGTCGTCTCATTTTTTCGGCCCTGGAAAACTCCCTCATTCGCCAAGAAACCTCCGCATCGCCTTCTTGCTCGCGCTCCTTCGTCTTAGCCTCTTTCGCCGCAGTCCCGGCCTCGGCCTTCCGCTTCTTGCCTTTCTTTCGCGTCTTCTGCAGTTCGGCCAGGAGCTCTTGCATCTCCGGCATCTCATCCGAGTCGGCGTCTTCCTCCAGCTCCTCTCCCGAGAAGTTCGAGGGCTTGATCGTGAGCCCCACTCGGCTGCCGTCCACCTTCAAGACCTTCGCCTGGTGGATCTTCGCGCCCACGGCATAGGAGTTCACGGTGATTGAGGCGGAGTCCGCGATCTCGGACTTGTGGATGAAGGCGTCGACGTTGGAGTTGTCCAAGCGGACAAAGAGGCCGTAGGGCTCCACGGCTTTCACCTTCCCAGACACCACATCGCCCACCGACAGCTGCTCGCAGGTGAGGCCGCCCGGCCCATCCCCCGTGCGCAAAGAGAGCTCCACGCGGCCCTCGGAGATCTGCACCACTATGATGTCCCGGAGCAGGGACCCGGGCGGGTGCATCTTGGCGACCGCTTCCTTCATCACCGGCATGTCACTGAGCGCCTTCAGCTTGATCCGGGCGGTGAGAGACCGGCTGAGCGCCACGAAGACGCCCTGCGGCACTGCGGAGACCACGTAGCCCGAGACCTTCTGGCCCACCTTCAGCTCCTCGGCGGACTTGGGCCGCTTCTCTTCCTGCACCTCCTTGTGGCCGTGCACCTGGGACTGCCGGAGGCTCACCTCCAACTTCTCCTTGTCATTGAGGATGGCCACCTCATGCAGGGACCCCACGTGGAGTCGTTGCGTGGGCCGCTTGGCCCACACGTCGAAGAGCTCCGTGATGTGCACGGAGCCCCAACGCCTTCCCGGCAGCTCAAACACCGCGGCGGCCTCGCCCTCGTGGACCTTCCGCAGCTTCCCCACACAGGTCTTTTGAGCCTCGAAGTCCAGCAGCGACAGGTCCAGCTCCTTGCGGGAGCTCACGGCGCGCAGCACGTGCGCCTGGAACACCTGGCCCACCTTGAAATGCTCCGCCACCGCCCGCAGCACCGAGAGGTCCGGGGACAAGTCCAGCAAGGCGACGCGGCCGCGGATGCCCGGCGCCACCTCCATCCAAATGCACGACTTCTGCACTGACACGACGGCGGCAACGAGCCGAGTGCCTGGCAAAAGCAGCGGCCATCTCACCAAGGCCTTCTCATATTCGGAGGCATCCTTCGGATCCATCAATGATGGGCGGCAAGTCAACTCCACGTGGCAAATCTTGTCGCCCTTCCCGGTCTCTGAATCCCGCTGCTTCGTTCTGAGAACCCTGGCTTCCAGGATTCGAGCAGACCGAAGCCTCTGCAAAGGCATTGCCCCGTGGTTCGCCATATCGCCAATGTCCACTAGCTGCGTCGCATGCACGTGACCGCGCACATGCACCGGCGCGGAACAAAGGAGCTGTAGCCCGGCAATACTGCGGACACGCAGCGTCACTAGAGATCCGGGCTGCAACTGCTCCTCCGGTCGCTTGATGCGCCGGATGGTCTTTGCTCTTCTCTCCTGGCCCAAAGCAAGCAACATCCTGCAGTAACAGCAGCCAGCAAACAACTGCATCCTCTCTACCAGTTGGAAAAGCAAATTCAAGACGCATGCGTTAATGTGGGCGACAACGCAATGTGGGATGTCGGCACACGTCCGCCGAAATCAAGGTCACCCAAATGCCAAGAACAACAAATCCCTTCCCCTGCCAATGCATGCCCATAACGGCAAAACAATGTTGGCTGAGCTCACTTTGCCCTTGCACTTGCCTCTTGGCTTGAACTTTGATTTGGAAAGCTTGTTATTTGTGATTATTTGCGTTGGGAGCTGAAACTTGTGTCTTGCATGCGCATCTTTGAGATTTTAGGCTTTGACGTTTCCAGTTGCGTTGTGGGCTTATTTTGAGTGGGTGTGTGTCTCATGGTTATGGTTGGGGCAGCTGGTGGACATCGCGGAATTGATCCAACGTATTGCACCTCAACAATTTATGGGCAAAGAACTTCACACGAAAAACATTGAACTGTGCTGTGTGCAAAACAAACAGGTCCGGTAGCGAGTCAAGAGAGAAAGTACAGATCTGTTCAATTGAGGATGCTGGCGAACTTTGACATGCGAGCTAAGCAACTCTGTCCAGCTAATGACAAGCGCACACACACACACACACACACGCGCACAGCGTCGACAATTCCGTGGTTTCCCATGAGAAACTCTAGAGAACTGTTGCACTCGAGCTCCTTGCGGGCTACGGTCCGGCACACCTTGGACAGTTCAGACTCAGTGTCAAGTGCAAAAAATAAACAAGATCTTGTTGGTGCGGTGCTCAGCAGGGAATGAGAGTCATGGAGTGACCCGTTTTAAAAGCGGGAATCCCCTTCCGATTCATTCCACAACTCTCATTCCCCCGATTTCGTACCAGCAAGAGATCCAAAGCAGATAGCAATAGCAAGAGCGAATCGCCAAGATGCCGTCTCGCTCGCTTGGCCGCTCTCTGCCGGAGCTTTTGCCACTTTCGGCACCGGCTCCTCACGCACCCGGCACCGGGTCGAAAAGCCTGGGTATGCGTCAAAATTGAACCAGGAATTGGACCGCGGGTTTTAGTCTACTTTTCCATTTACCAGGGTTCCATTTTGGGCACTTATTCTTGACCCACGGCCACTTCCCGAGTCCGAAAAAGGATCGGCTCCTGGGCGCTGGCCGCCAATTCGGCCGCTGACTTGCCCTTCTCTAGGTCCAATGACAGCGTGATGCGGTCCAGCTTGCGGTCCACCTTGGATCTAAATTATGGGTCAAAACCCCGAACACCAAAAAAGCCTTCTCAAAAAAGACAACACTGGTAACCACAAGGCACCGTAAACATGTCCCTTGCCGCGCACCTTCCCTGCTCACACTGCACGGACCGCCCACAGCCCACGCGGCCCACTTGCCTACCTTCACAGCACAGCTGCGCTTGCAGATTTTGCGGCACGCACGCGGCGCGTCCGTCCCAGGCACTAAACGCAACACACACGCACTCGTCGCCATCGCGCAGTCGCATATGCTCTCGAGCCTTCTGGTCATCTGACATGCCACTGCTTGGCCTTAAGGCGTGAGGTGAGTGGCGATCGCATCGCGAACTTTGTGAACCTAGCGGCCTGAGCTGGCCGGAAATAGTCGATAGCCTGGTCGATAGCCGAGAAGAGCAAAAGCCAAAAAAAAAAAAGAACGAGAATGGCCCAAAAGCGCCTGGACCAAAAACGAAAACTGGGAAAAAGACCTAACAACCCAAAGACACATCCAGCCTGAGAAAAGCCTCAACAAAGCCTCCAAAGTCCATCAAAAGCCGTGCCTTCCGCTGCAGAAAAACCAAAAAAAATGCAAGCACGCATGAAAAAAGCCAGCAAAGCCGCCTCCCAAAAATCTGCAAACGCGCTCCCTTCAGAGAAAAACAAAGAACTTTAATGCACAACTAGCCTAAGAGGTCGGGGAAAAAAAGAAGCACACGGCCTACGGCAAAATCACCTCGAGCTCGTCAAAACTCGCGCGAATCGCCGACTCGCCGGGCGGCGTGGACCACGCGGCAGACCACGGCCATGCCCAGGGCCGGGGCCTCCTCCGCCTCCATCTCCTTCCGCCGCAGCAAGCCTGGGACCCGCGACGCGACTCGCGACTCGCGGCCGGACGACCAGGCGGAGGCGAAGCGGTGGCAGGAACCCCTCAAACGTCCCAGGGCAACCCCCCGAGGTTTGGCGTGTAAGGGGAACCCCAGTCCAACAAAAGGAGAAAACCAAAAGTCGAAAAAGATGTTTGGGTCTGTCGCTTTGTTGAAGCAACCCTCTTTTGGTTGGTTTGAAAGTTCAAACCCAAAGGAACCCCTATTTCGACACATGTCCACAAATTGTCATGCCTTTGAATACGTGCAGATTTGAGTGCTAGTGCAAAGTGTGCACGACCTGAAAGCCGGCTCAAGGGCTCCCCACATGACACAGAGTGTGGGTTCGGTTTTGTTAAACCGCGGGTGATGAAGATTGGGTTTGCCTCTCCTGCAAAGACAGCAACGACAGCTAGTTGAAGCCGAGCAGCCACGCGCACCACCATAGAAGCTGACAATAGCTCCAAAGTCCTTGATGCTGCTGACATATCCAGTCACCAGCATGTTCACTTTCGCAGAGGAGTTGGCCGTCAGCTGAAAGTCGCTCTGCACAAGAGACTTCTTCGTGGTAAGCGTGAGCTGCCGCTTTGCCTTGTGCACGTGGAGCACGCGGCACTTGACTTTGGAGCCGACTTGAAATCGCTTGGGAACGGAGGCAAGGGGCACATCCGTCAGCTGCCGCAAGTGCACGTGCCCAGAAACGTAGTCGCTGAGCTTCACTTGGATGCCTTGATTGGGGCGTAGGGAAAGAACGAGAAAAAAGACACCTGAGTCACAATCAAAACCTGGTACAAAAATGGTGAACCCAGCACCGTGTAAAGAATGAGAAAGGCGGCCGCAGCTATTTCCGGCTGAGACTGCCCCTCACTAACCTTCATCTACCCCGGTCGGTTTTGATTGAGGCTCACCTGCCAAGAAAGGATCATCTAAACGACATCACCGATGCATCCAGTAGAAAAACAAACACACACACACACACACACACACACAACAAAGGCTTCTTGTTTACTAAAAAAACAAGGCGGCCGGGCCAAAGGGGAACCTTGGCCCCACGTACAAAAAAGAAAAGAAAAAAAAAAAGGAAAAAAAAAAACGAGCCGCCGTGGTCCGCGGTCCGCGAGACGGTGCCGGTGACCAGCTGCCCGGGCGCGAGCTGCGCCACCGAGACCAGCACGCCCTCCGTCAGGTCCATGGGCCGGCGGGTGAGCATCAGCACCCCGTCCAGGAAGTTGTGCGAGAGGACCCGGTAGCTGGTCCTTTCGGTGAAAAGAAAAGGAGACCCGGAGTTGTTTCTTGGAAGAAAAGGTATATGTTTATTGTTTTTTATTTTTATTTTGTTTAAAATGGTTAAAAAAACAAAACAAGCAAAGTCCTGAGCAAAAAGGACCATCTGTGTTTTGTTGGATGTTGGAATATAGGGTGGAAAATACAAAAAATAAGATCCGGAGTTTGGTCCTTCGGTGAGCAAAAAGGAGACACGGAGGCTTGTTGGAACAAAGAAGGATCCGGAGTTTGTTCTTGGATGCTGGAATAAAAGGTAGAAATAGTTTAAAACAAAAAAAGTGGTGCTATCACCTCTTTGTGGACGAAACAAATCCGCCAACATACTAAAAGGTCAAAAAAAAAGTGGGAAGAAAAAAGGAAGAAAAAAAAAAGGTCGAGATTGGGTGAAAAGGTGGGAGATTGGGCCAGTGAGTGTCCTGAAGCCCAGCTGAACCGTTGACGCCGCAACATCCTTCTCCGGATCTGAGAGTCTCGACATGGCGCAGAAGCCCAGAGCTTCCTCACAGCGCACCCTGCAGCCGTACTTCCGCTGGAAATCCAGGACCTCTCCCTCGAGCAGGTCTCCAACTTCGTGCTGAAGCTTCGCAGGCACCCAATCCAAGATGTGAGGAAGAAGAGCAAGATGAACGAGTGTCGGTGATCCTGGAATCACCGCAAGCACCCGGGCAGCCAGCCGTTGGTTCTTCTTCCACTCGCCGGGGCCCGCATAATGGGAATGGATGATGCCGCCGGCGCCGCAAAAGTTCACCACGAGACCTTCGTCGCTGATGCTCTTGACCCGGGCTGCCACCAGCAGCCCGGCCTTCAGCAGAGCCGGTTCCAGGGGCTCGGAGATCGGCTCGCTGGAAGCAAGCGAGCACTTCACGGAGGCGTTCACCGCCTGCACCGCCACCATGACGATGCTGCCGGCGCTGGCCACTTTCCCCCGAAACTCGGTCTTCTTCACGAGCCCCGCCACGTCTATGCCGAAGTCCAGGCTCAGCACGTGCTCCTCCTCCCCCACCACGGTGGCCGGAAGCCACATGTTCTTCTGCAGCTTCTGCGCGGTCAGACCCGCGTTCACCAGGCGCGGGCGCAGGGACGCGTCCAGCCGGAGTCTTCTCCCGCCAAATTCAGACACGGCGAGGACCACGGCAACCACCATCTGGCCAGGCTCGTAGAGCTCCAGCAAACTCTTCTGGGACTCAGAAGCTTCTCTGCGCTGGACAAACCTGGGCTTCATGGTTTTAGAGTTGCTTGCTCTGCCCAATGTACTTGGCTTTGGGAGAAAATCAGACGCTGACATCATGCCAAGGCACGCGACCATATGATACGCAAGCGTCAATGTGAGCTCCTCCATTGCCAAAAAGATAGCTTGCTGGAATGAGGCATGGACCCGCCTCTTCTGTGACATCACGGACAGTGCCGATGAGAAGAGATCCATCATGGATTTCCGGTGTGACAAGTCTGCGCACTCGGCCTGGCCAAAGATCCCTTGCCAACAAATCCTTGCCAATTCAAACGACCAAAAAATTATGGGGCCTATATGCATATCCTCCAAGATCTCCGAGTTCTCCAGTTTCTCCTTCTCCTTCTCCTTCTCAATCTTCCCTTTCTGTGTTTTTGGCCGCTTGGGCTTGGGAGGTCGTGCGACCTCTTCATCATGGCCTCGTTGAAATGCCTCCTGGCGAGATAATCGCCATGACCAAAGTGTTGAAAACCCAACTCTGTCCTCTTCCTCAAACGTTTGTCTGACCATGGCTATACGATTCCTGCCAGGCCACACTACACATGTGAATGCTCTTTTGAAGGACTGGCAATGTGCCGTCAAACACAGAACTAAACACCACCCATGTCGGTGGTGCTGTGAATCATGGCCCAGAAGTGCTGATTTGTATTTGAGCGGAGTGTGTCCTAGTGCTTGGGCAGCCGACTACTTCATTCAGCCGACTACGAGCCACAATGACATGCCGGCTCTTCGGTGCTTTGACTCGTTGCGCGGTCGCATCATGCTGCGCGCTTTTTGCAAGCCCCTCATTGGGCGTCCGCGCGCCGGCATTGAAAATCATTTTAAGTCACCTGAAGCAAGCACCATCCGAAGTCTACAGCTGAACCTCAAATCTGTAAGCACCTTCAACTGACAGCCCCGCTGGGTCGGGGTGAGGGATCAAAACAATGTTAGGCATCCAAAAAACTTACTCCTCAAGATCAAACAGAAACTTATTAGGGACACACAACAAAAAAAAAAAAAAAAAAAACATCGTGGCAGGCGCAGCACTTTCGCAAGGTCAGGTACAGCTTTCGCTGCAGGCCCATCACTTTCGCAAGGTGAGGTGAAGATTTCGTGGCAGGCGCAGCACTTCGCAAGGGAAAAAGAAGAAGACAAAGAGAACATGGACAAAAACTGAGAAACACAGGTTGGGGGGGGGAGGCGTCAGCACGCCCCCTTCAGGATATTCGAGGCAGCGATGATTGAACAAAGGGTTCGTTAATCTCTTAAAACATTCTAACAAAAACCAGAGGGGGCGGAAGCCCCCCCCGCCCATGATATTCGAAGCAGCGGTGATTCAACAAAGGGTGCGTTCATTTCTGTAAACGTTCTAAAAACCAGCAGGGGTTGGGGGGGCGGCAGCCCGATCTTGATGCTCAGCGCTCTCCACTGCACAGATTCGGGAACAAACACAAGAGCACCACGTGAGGCCGTCTAGGTCATTTTGATACGAGCAAGAAGAAGCACAACACTGACCAAACCACTCTACCGCACACACGCTGAGGATGTAACGTTCACCCATTGGCATTGCCAACTTGCGCTCCAGCTTCTCACCATCCGACTTCAAAAAGGGACGCAGCAGCAAAGATCCCTGACCATTTGAATTTAGCACCTGGCAGGGCGACAAATTTGCACTAGGGTCCTAACAGGGATCTGTGTTGAAAAGAGGAAGGCCGAACATTGCTTCTTGTTGGCTTTATTTCTAAATTGTTTTGGGAAGGAAGTCGCCCAACTAATAAAGATATGCGAGACATGTGTTGCGCATCCTCGCGAACCGAGCTCGATTGTGCACTGGAATGTTCAAAGAAATCGGCCTGGCTACTCCTTTCTGAGGCTGGCACAGCCTTTGGGAAAGCCACCCAATTCGGGGGTGGAGATTTTATTTGCACCCTTTACACCGTCTGCACCTGGCGACTGAGCTGTTACCCAAACTTTGTTCGCGTGAGTGGGAAAGGTCTCCTTCGGACAGGCAAGCCGTTGGAGCAGGCACGCGGCACGCGCGCTCCATCGGACAGGTCTGACCTCCATCCCAAATGCTCGCCGGGCCTCATTGGGGTCTTGACAGGGCTGATGTTCAACATCTTCCCGGGCTTGCTGCAAGCCAGGCGTACTGTGTTTCAGACTACGCATGAACAGGCCGCTGTTAGGTGACAGGGGTGACCCGATGACAGGCCCGCGTTGAGCAAAGCGCAAGAGCTTGCGGACTTTCAGACGCACCCAGGAGTTGATGTCCGGCTCTGCCAAAGACCGAAGAACTCAAGGCTGCCAAAAAAAAAAGCCACCGAACGAACAGAAGACGCCTTGGCCGCAATGCCTGGAGCAAGGCGAAAGAGAAAGCTGCGCATCAACTTAACCGCGCATCAACTTAACTTTGCTGACATGCAGTTCGCCGGAGTCTTCAAGTCGGAAGACACGGAGATGTTCGTGGCTTGCCCTTGCACAGGTCTTGCCTGACCAGCAAGGAGTTGCCGCACTTCCCCATCGCCAAGCTCTACCTTTCTTAATCTCCAAGGGCACTCGCGTTTTTTGCAACCTAGGCGACGCGCCCGTCTGCCGCCACCGTACCAAGCATGCTTGCACTCTTGTCCCCACCACCAACCGCTGCGTGTAGAATCGCGCTGCTCGAGTGCCAGGTTGCAGCCTTCCCTTAACGAACCTGACGAGTTCAGCAACGCCGTTCTTGAGTTCGTCTTCTTGGACTGCTCTCGTTGTGAACGCAATCAAAAAGCGTTGAAGACTAGTCGAACCCTGGGCTTGTCACGGGGGGGTTCAATTTGGAAGAACTTGATCTGATCGACAGAGACAGGTTGAGAAGCGGATGTCATTGGTTCTCGATCGACGATTCCACGAAGTGCTGAGAGCGGCATCATCCTGATTCGGTATCCTTCTCCGACATCGGCGATTCGGAGCTGAGACCAGATGAAGGTCGAGGATTTTCACCCTTCGGGATTGCGATGACCTGGCTTGTGGTCCCAACGTAGAATCTGGGCCATGCGTCGACACCTATGCCCTGAGTGCGTTAAAATCCTCTCTTGGACCTCAATTGCAGGACCGGACTCGGGATGGGGACTCCAGCTGCAAGTCAAAATAGAACTAAGGTCCACGCCACATCGGCAAACTGAATGAAACTGGCCGGAGTACCTCCGCCCGTGTTGATCCGATCAACCTGATCTACCACGGTTGCTCTCAGCACGTCAAAGGCGTTGGGTACCTTGGGAGCCATCTGGGAGCCCCGCGTCTGGCCTGGGCGCGGCCTCGCTTGCGAGCCCAAGCCCATAAGTAGCTACGTGCAAAGGTGGCGCGCGAAGCGCGCTCCCGCAGCTCCAGCTCGGAAATCACAACTTCCAAGCACAAAAAAAGAATCGGAACGTTTGCTCTCGCAGTTCCAGCTCGGAAAACAACCTTTAAATGGAGAAGCAGCACGCGAAGTACGCATCTGTATCTGCACCACGAGAATCACAATTTGCGAGAGCAATAGTAGTATGCGAAGTAAATTTTCGCAGCTAGATTTTTCAAGAGAAGGACATGAAAGATTTGGCAAGAGAGGTTGCAAAGCGTCATGCGCAGCATTATGATCATGCGCGCGTCGCGTGCAACGTCATGAAATTAACCTGGCCATTCTGCAGAAGGAAAAGAAGCTCTTTACGCCCATCGTGATGCAAAGCCAAGATGTGAGCATGCTCGACGTGGCTAAGGAATGCTATGGACTGTTAGAATCTTGATCACTGCTTTAATCCGTAAGGGAACATGCATCAAAAGACAAAAGAGTACGACCGACAAAAGGCGCGCTTGCTCTTTTTCTTTATAAGGCGTTGCTTGGAAGTCAAGGCTCGGGGGTGCAGGGAGAAAGACCGTGCGTGTCCTTTCCCCGTGTCTGCACCCCCCTGCGGAGCCTTCTCAAATGCCCCCACTTCAGGCTTCCAAGCAAAAGGCCTAATCTATCGCCCCCTCTTCAGAGCGTTTGCGAAGCACTCTTATGCTCCGGCCACCACGGGGCGTCGGGCGGATGCAATGACAGCGCGGATTTAATTTATGGGGCCAGAAATCATGTGGGCGAAATCGAAAGCGAGCATGCGGCTTGCTGTCGAATGCGGAAGTGTTTCTGCGGCTGAGCTGGTCAGCCCACACGTTGCGCTCGCCTGGGATGTGCGAGGCTAGCACTGACCATTTGTGCTTGTAGGCCCATGCGGCTTCTGGTTGCACAAGGGCCATGCTGTAGTGAACAGCTTGTTCACTCCGGCCTCGAATAGTCAGTGCCGGAAGGCATGCAGAGGCCGTGCACGGCTTGGCCTTCGGCGGTCCAAGCGACCCGCATGAGCGCAAGCTGGGCCAAGGTTTCGAAGCAAGCTATATAGCGCTGGGCTTGTTTGGTGAGGCACGGCCACTGCTGCTGGACTTCCTGAAAATCCTAGATTGACCGGCTGGATTGAACCAGCCGCCTATGCCCACTTTGGTGCCTTCGGCACATGTGTCTGCGGCTGCGTTGCACGCCAATATTGGCTTGCTTTGCAACGGGCACGCCAAATCTGCCTGAAAGTGTGTTCGGCAGCGGGGTCTGCTTTGCGCACCCACACTGTTTTGCGACTGGGCGCCACACTAGGCAAGTCCGATGGTCTGCGCACAGGGGTTTGCTGGTATTCTAATACCTTTGAACAAAGCGGCATGAAAATGCCGTGCGCGGGCAAGGCCAGTACGGCTTTGGCGTTCAGCGCCGAGGAAAGGCAGGCCATAGGCGTGCGTTTCTTGAAATCATGCAGCCTGGCGGCGAATGCAGATCTGCATACAAAGGCGCAAGCCAAGATCTCAATTCCAGGCTTAGGCTGGTGGCCCAAATGATCAGCCCCAGGACTTGCTCCAAAAGCTTCCTCTTGATTCTTTTCGATCGGAGCAGGGCATGCGGTTGCATGCGGTTGCTCCTTTAGCTTAAGGGTTTTAAGCGGTGTGAGTCAGTTTTGGAATTGCACTTTCTTCCAGGAAATGGGCGCTTTTGCGCTGCAAAATGCTATTACTCCAGTCCGTATATCCATATACGGACCGGAGTAATAGCTGGTTTTGCACGGTTTTGCACTACAAAATGCTATTTGTCTAGTCCGTATATCTGTATACGGACTAGACTAATAGCTTTTGCACGGTTTTGCGCTGAAAAACGCTATTCCTCTGAGGTCTATATTGATATAGGGCGTAGAGGAATAGTTTCCTTCGCCGCACGACTCAAAATGCGTTTCGTTTGTAAAGAAGCATGGAGGTAGTCATCGCCGGAGCCGAGATGAGCTGGCTGAAGACGAGCAACACCAGCTACCCCCGACCTCCCGGGTCTGCCGCATCCCGCTGACCAGTGGCACATCCTTCATCAACCGAGTCGATCGAGATCGCCTTCCGCGTCAGGAGCACCAACCCGCTAGCCCCGGCCACGCCCAACCCCGCCTGCTTCGTCCAGCACGTCCAGGTCTTCGCCAACGGCCAGCGCTGCGACGACATCAACTACTACGGCCGCACCGTGGCCGTCCACGACCTGCTGAAGGGCCGAGGGTACAACCGCAACAAGGCCATGGAGGGTTTCGACGAAGCCCGCATCGCCCGTGCGGCGCACCCTGCGCCCCACCATGGTGGGCTCCTGCGCTGCGGCAAGATGCTGCCCCTGCGGCTGAACCTGGCGATCAAGATCGAGTTCGCGGACGCCACGACGGCGCTGTGGTGAGAACGCCGGGGCGCACCCGTCGGGAGCCACGCTGAGCACCGACTTCGAGGTCCTGGCCAGGTCGTCTTGGACTCGGCGCTGGTTGAGTCCTTCAACCGTTCTCCTTTCAGGAAGGTTGCTCGTGTTCAGCTACCCCACGGTGCACGCGCGCAGTCCAGCGTCCCGAACGGCGTGGCGGAGCACGCGCGCGTTCACGAAACTGATGGGCGCGTTCGTGACCTTCTGGGACAACGACGCGGGCTCGAAGATCCACTTGCTCACCAACCCGGGACAGGACGTGGCCCTTTATCGGCGCAGACAGCCTCCTAGATTTGCAGATGCAGCCTGCAGTACCCGCACAACCCCATGAAAGGAGCCTCGGAGCACTTCCACTTCCTCTCGGTCCTTGCAGGGACGTACGACGACACGGCGCGCAACATCGACATCGGCCGTGCGGGCTTCCTGCAACCTGCGGCGCCCCAGCAAACCTGCATCTACGCCAACCCTCCCTACATCTTCCCGGCCGTACCACGAACTGCCACGGCACAAGGGGTCAACGACGCGCCAGAGGCCCGGGAGCTCTGCCGGGCCGACTCCATCACGAGCCTGTGCTCGGGCAAGAACGGTTCCAAGCCCGACCTGCTGGTAGTGCGCCGGAACAATCCTGTTGCCAGCACAGCATTGTCGGGGGCAATCCTGCGCCCAACGCAGGATTGACGTTGTCCGGTTTGAACCCGAAACAACCCCCCCCCAAAAAAATGGTAAAAGTAGGGGGCCTGGGGGGTGGTCTGTTGATGGTCCCCTGTTATGGTTTTTATGTTCATCTCAAATCTGTGTTCCCCCTTGTTCGTTTTGAAAAGAGGGTTTTTAGGGAGCTTATTTATCGTTTTCGTTAAGGTAATCATTTTGGTAATTGCCCCCCTTGTTCATTGTTGGGCTGGGGGCAAACATTTTTTTCATTTGAAAGAGTTAGCCCTTTTAGTAGTTATCAAGTTCTGAGGTGTTGGCGGTGTATTTG